>CM056596.1:2706051-3306051 GCA_029721355.1 Tegillarca granosa | reverse complement strand
TAATATATATGGTATATATATAGTCAGACTGTGTGGTTAGATGACCCATTTTTAAAAGATTTAAATGAAGGTAAACTAAATTCAAATTTTAACCATTCTCTTATTTGACAGTGTTAAGTTTGGGACTGTTTAAATTTAGGTTTTACAAAATCACAACATTCTCTTAATATACTATATAGAAGATATTTATGGGAGTACAACTTTAGGATTTTAAAGTCTTTGTTATATTTAAACAAAAACACAACTTCATTATTTCATTATATGTATAGCCATTTAATCTCAGGCCTATTTGGCTGTGAATTTTTATGATAAAAAACTTCAAAAAATCCATTTAACTTTTTTTTTACACAACTCAGTAAAATCTTAATTTGAAATTTGAATCTAATTATAGCATAAATCATGTTCATTTCAAAATACACTATTTCATAAGTTGTGAACTTAGAATCTCATACTTTTAACCTTGTACTTTTGCCTATAATTAATTAGTAATTTATATTATATTACCATTTTCTAGTTTAATGGAACATATACGAGTGAATAGGTTAGATTTAAAGTTGACAAGCATAAAAAAGAATATAATATTTTGGTCTTATTTCATTTTCAGTTTTTAAATAGAACACAAGGTTTCTAAAGGACCAGTGAAATTTTTAAAGACCGATTTTGACCCTTGACTGTTAAAAAAGGCTATTTTATATGGTTTGATTCTCAAATTTTGTTCAAAGTCATTTACTTCAAATGCCAAATTTAAAATTAATTTTATGTAAATCAATAAGATGTATATTTGATTAAGATATTCAAACTATTTAATCTAAATGAATTTAAAATAACCAAATAAAACAAGTAATCTTGAAAACTGACATGATATATTGTTATATTATACCATTCTGAAGTTAGTTAGTCTACAATCAAAACAAAAGAAAGTCTGATAAAGTTTCTCGTCTGGGCATATACACTGTTGTTTAAATTTCCAAACCTAAAACTTTCTGGAACAGAAAATATGCACAGCCAGTGAGATTGTTTCAGTTTGCTGAATCTCATCATTTCGAGTCCATAAGGATCATAATAAAATATCGTATTACCGGTATATATGTATTAACATTAACATCCATTCACATGAATAGCTAAATTGAATAGTTGCATTAATGTTGATTTGGCTTTAAACAGAAACTGATTCCCCAAATATCAGAATTGGCTATTAACAGTGGCATTTAAAAATATCATATTCAAAACAAACCATGAATCCTAAAATTACAAGCAAGCAACTCACAGGTTTTAATTTTAATAGGCATTTTTTTTTTTTTTTTAGTTTTTGACAATAATGTTGTCAAATTTCTTGAATTATCATTAATTAATAATTATGAAAGGCCTCTTTATATAGAGGTAAATGTCATGTTGTTTAGTTTGATGGACATGTTACAAGTAAACCATTTTGCATCTGTCAAACATCAACATCAAAAAGTAACATTCTCATATACAAGTATACTTAGTACAGCTCTTGTACATGAACTATCAAGTACCTTTGGATACACACATTGCATGTGTGTCCTCGTACACACAAAAAAATATTCCACTAAAAAAATCATTTTGATAAATAAATAATAAATACAAGAAATTGTTTAATGTAGATGACTGTAAATAATAACAACAACAACAACAATAATAATAATAATAAATAAATAAATAATTTCACAGACAAATTGTGTTATGTACAGTGTTCATCTTTATACATAAGCACATACTGATTGGTTCAATGTTTCATTTCACAATTTTTACCCCGAGCTGTAAAAATGTAGTTTTTTTAAATTAAATTTATCTTGAAATGAACTACTAAAATTAAGAAAACATTATAGCACAGTGTCAAATTCTGATTAAAAATATGATTTACATGTCAGGTAAAGAAAATTAAAAGAATGAGTGTATAAGCTTATTTAAACTTATTTGAAAAGGTGAATATTGACTAAGAAAGATTACATCGGTGACAAATATTTTTATATCAAAAAAAGTAATATTGAACCCAGAATTTATCTTGCGACCTTATCACTTATCTTACAATTTTATGTTTTATTTTTCTTTCTTTTCCCCCGTAGTTTTTTAATTTTTTTTTGTTTATGATCTATCTTTATTATCATAATAAGTATTATTATTAAAAAAATTTACGGCAGTTTCTAGGATTTTTTTTCCTTTCCGTTCAGTAGTTTTGATCCACTTTTTGAAATTGACTACCGTAATAAAAAAAAAAACCCGCAAAATATCAAGATTTAAATTTTAAAATTAAATTGTCGAGAAAAAAAGAAGAGAAAATAACTTACGAATTTCTACTTTCTTGGCGTCGAGATTTTTCACATTTTCCTCAATGTGAATTAACTTTTTGGATACTTTTTCCGTTCTTTCAAAAATTTTCTGACATTCATCGGAAATATCACAAAAAATATCATCCGCATGCCGAACTAAACTTGCTAATTGTTGTAAAACTCCAACTATTGAATCGTTAGCTTCTGACAGGTGTGCGGGTCCTCTTTTACTGTTTTCTTTACATCTTCCACTGCCGCTACCTAAAGTAAACGGTTCCAAAACTCTTTCTGCGAGAGGCATGGCGAAATCATCCAAAATTTTACACTTTTTCACATGTTTTTATAGTTTCACCTGTGTACTTCCCGAAGTAGTGTAATCACGCTTATATCCAATGACCGCCATGTTTCAACATTTGTTTAGGGGTACAGTTTAACAGCTATTCTTTTATCCACCCTGGTAATTTAAATTACAAAAAATATGTATTGCTAAATATTGGCAAACACCGTTAAACAACTGCATTCATCTTTTATCTTAAACAAAAGGTGAGTTGTGTGGAATATAGTGAATAAACACTATTGACAAGGACGGATAAAGAACTTCATTGATTTCGCTTCGAGTTAGTTGACACATTGACAAGGGAGTAAAAATACATGATTCAACAGCCAGCAGGTAAACATGAATGAATTTGAATCCTTTTTTTGGCCCTAGGTGACAGGTATAATAAAAGCGAGGGTGCTATCAGCTGATGGTATCTATCGGATAAGTAAGAGGGCAGAAAAATATGTAAACGATATTCATAAATAAATGGAGAAATGATTTATTATTCAATTATAAATATTTGGCAACGGTTTTATTTATTTTAATAAGTAAAAAACTAGTGAATAAGGAAACAAATAAAACAGAACATAGCTACCCAGATTAAGCCTTGAAATAGATTTCCTCCGAAAACCTTATAATGAATTAAATTATTTAAGTTTTATTGTCTTGCCGAGATATATTACATAAGACAATCTCAAGAAATCGAATTGTTATACGCTATTAGAAAAATAAAATAAAATTTTTAAAAAATAAGAGAAAATTATTTAAACTACATAATTCTCGTAATCCAAATTGGTGTTAGTTTTCGGATTTGAATCACGACCACTGATTTTAAGAAAATAGTTTGGAAATGGCTAAATTTTTTATGCCCAACAATTTGGTAACAGTTTATATCATTTTGATTTTGAAACCAAACTAAACATAGTTTTTGTACATATAGACAAAATTTCGTGGTCACGAGTTTATCTGTTTTCGTCGAAGTTTGAATTCTCATATATATTACGTTTTATTGTGTCAGTCTGTTTTTATGATATTGAATTCATAAAGTTTATCTGTCAATTTAACGCATGTGCACTCATTCATATATATATATATGAGACTAGTTAACATCAGAGATTATCAATATTCTAGTTTTAGAATTCTATCAAATTTGCTTTTGTTATAATTATTTAATAATCATTGAATGAATCCACACAATACTGAGATTTATTTTATTAATTGTTTTTCTTTTCAGTTTTAAAATTCTGATGATGTAAACTGTTATAAACTATTAAAACTTTTTAAAATGAGTTACATTAGTGTAAATTATATTGTATTTATTTAGACCGTAAGAACGGTTAATCAAGTCTGGTAGAGTTGTTTCCCCTCGTTTACTGACTGAGCTAGAAAAAGTTGTGTAGAGAACAAACAGGACCGAATCGATCGGTAAGAATATATTATGCAGAAATTTTACACCGTATTGTCATTAAAAAACTGTGTAAACATTTCAAGACATATATGCATATAATATGCATTTTGATTTCTATTTTCTACAACACCACGCATTTATCATTCTCCATGGTAACTTTCTTCTAAACAAGAAAACCCAACTCCATCCACCAATTTGACCGCTAATAGCTGTACAACTGCTGATTCGACTTAAACAATAACTCAATCACATTTTGACGTCTCGGTGGAGACTACAATGTAAAATTCACTTTTATGGAGAAAATGACCAAACTTTACGAATAAAAGTTTATGTGTTAATATCCTACACAGCAATCGCGGTGGAACACACCATTTAAGCAGGGACTTCCACAACTGATCAAATTATGTTTGCAAAGTTAACTTCGGCGCAAAATGATTTACTTTTACGTTCTGGATCGTCAAACATGATTACTGTACAATGCCTAGCCATGTATATACACTTGGGTAATGTACAGCCAATAATATACAGCGTACACTGGTACGTGTATGGACTTATATGCTGTACCGTCAATAACATAGTGTACATCGTAAGGTGTATGTACTTGCATGCTGTACCGTGATTAAGAGCGTACACCTTAACGTTTATGTACTTGGTTCCAGTATCGTCAATAATATACAGCGCACATTGTTACGTATTGTCACGTGTATGTACATGGGTACTCTACCTCAATAATATACAGCGTGCATTGTCACGTGTATGTACATGGGTACTCTACCTCAATAATATACAGCGTGCATTGTTACGTGTATGTACATGGGTACTCTACCTCAATAATATACAGCGTGCATTGTCACGTGTATGTACATGGATACTGTACAACAATTAATATTCCACGACACTGTCACGTGTATGTACATGGATATACTGTACAACCAATAATATTCCGTGTACATTGTCACGTGTATGTACTTGAATTCTGTACAACCAATAATATACAGTGTACACCGTCACGTGTATGTAATTGTTACTGTACCGTCAATATATAGTGTACACCGTCACGTGTATGTACTTGGATATTGTACCGTCAATATATGGTGAACGCCGTCACATATATGTGCTTGGATACTGAACCGTTAATATAAAGTGTACGCCGTCGCGTGTATGTACTAAGATACCGTACCGTCAATATATAGTGTGCCCTGTCACGTGTATGTACATGGATATTGTACCGTCTATATACAGTGTACATCGTCATGTGTATGTACTTGGATACTGTACCGTCAGTATATAGTGTTCGCCGTCACGTGTATGTACTTGGATATTGTACCGTCAATATATAGTGTACCCCGTCACATGTAGGTACTTGGATATTGTAGAGTAAATATATAGTGTACCCCGTCACTTGTAGGTACTTGGATACTGTACATACCGTCAATATGTAGTGTTCGCCGTCACGTTTATGTACTTGGATACCGTCTATATACAGTGTACGCCGTCACGTGTATGTACTTGGATACCGTACCGTCAATATAAAGTGTACCCCGTCACTTGAATGTACTTTGATATTGTAGCGTCAATATATAGTGTACCCCGTCATTTGTATGTACTTGGATACTGTACCGTCAGTATTTAGTGTATCCCGTCACGTGTATGTACTTGCATATTGTACCGTTAATGTATATTGTACACTGTCACTTGTAGGTACTTGGATACTGTACATACCGTCAATATATAGTGTACTCCGTCAAGTGTTTGTACGTGGATACTGTACCGTCAGTATATGGTGTACCCTGTCACTAATATGTACTTGGATATTATACCGTCAATGTATAGTGTACACTGTCACTTGTAGGTACTTGGATATTGTACATACCGTCAATATATAGTGTACCCCATCACATGTATGTACTTGGATACTGTACCGTCAATATATAGTGTACCCCGTCACTTGTAGTTACTTGTTTACTGTACATACCGTCAATATATAGTGTACTCCATCGCGTGTATGTACTTGGATACTGTACCGTCAGTATTTAGTGTACGCCGTCACGTGTATGTACTTAGGATATTGTACCGTCAATATATAGTGTACCACTGTCACTTGTAGGTACTTGGATATTGTACATACCGTCAATATATAGTGTACCCCGTCACATGTATGTACTTGGATACTGTACCGTCAATATATAGTGTACACCGTCACTTGTAGTTACTTGTTTACTGTACATACCGTCAATATATAGTGTACTCCCGTCAAGTGTATGTACGTGGATACTGTACCGTCAGTATTAGGTGTACCCTGTCACGTATATGTACTTGGATATTGTACCGTCAATATATAGTGTACCACGTCACTTGTAGGTACTTGGATATTGTACATACCGTCAATATATAGTGTACCCCGTCACTTGTAGTTATTTGTTTACTGTACATACCGTCAATATATAGTGTACCCCGTCACGTGTTTGTACTTGGATACTGTACCGTCAGTATTTAGTGTACGCCGTCACGTGTATGTACTTGGATATTGTACCGTCAATATATAGTGTACCACGTCACTTGTAGGTACTTGGATATTGTACATACCGTCAATATATAGTGTACCCCGTCACATGTATGTACTTGGATACTGTACCGTCAATATATAGTGTACCCCGTCACTTGTAGTTACTTGTTTACTGTACATACCGTCAATATATAGTGTACTCCATCGCGTGTATGTACTTGGATACTGTACCGTCAGTATTTAGTGTACGCCGTCACGTGTATGTACTTAGATATTGTACCGTCAATATATAGTGTACCACGTCACTTGTAGGTACTTGGATATTGTACATACCGTCAATATATAGTGTACCCCGTCACATGTATGTACTTGGATACTGTACCGTCAATATATAGTGTACCCCGTCACTTGTAGTTACTTGTTTACTGTACATACCGTCAATATATAGTGTACCCCGTCAAGTGTTTGTACGTGGATACTGTACCGTCAGTATATGGTGTACCCTGTCACTAATATGTACTTGGATATTGTACCGTCAATATATAGTGTACCACGTCACTTGTAGGTACTTGGATATTGTACATACCGTCAATATATAGTGTACCCCGTCACTTGTAGTTATTTGTTTACTGTACATACCGTCAATATATAGTGTACCCCGTCACGTGTTTGTACTTGGATACTGTACCGTCAGTATTTAGTGTACGCCGTCACGTGTATGTACTTGGATATTGTACCGTCAATATATAGTGTACCACGTCACTTGTAGGTACTTGGATATTGTACATACCGTCAATATATAGTGTACCCCGTCACATGTATGTACTTGGATACTGTACCGTCAATATATAGTGTACCCCGCCACTTGTAGATACTTGTTTACTGTACATACCGTCAATATATAGTGTACTCCATCGCGTGTATGTACTTGGATACTGTACCGTCAGTATTTAGTGTACGCCGTCATGTGTATGTAGTTTGATATTGTACCGTCAATATATAGTGTACCCTGTCACGTGTATGTACTTGGATACTGTACCGTTAATATAAAGTGTACGCCGTCACGTGTATGTACTTGGATACCGTACCGTCTATATACAGTGTACATCGTCACGTGTATGTACTTGGATATTGTACCGTCAATCTATTGTGTACCCCGTCACTTGTATGTACTTGGATACTGTACCGTCTGTATACAGTGTACACCGTTACGTGTATGTACTTGGATACTGTACCGTCAATATACAGTGTACACCGTCATGTATTTTAAATGCTCCTGTTATTAAGTGTAGCTTATTCATTTGCTATTTTGCATACGTCTTCATTGTTTGTGTTTTTAGCAAGTTTTTATAGTGAAATTTAGACAGATTAACATACGCCATTTTGATTATTCAAAAACTCTTTTAAAGGTCTGATTTATCTCGACAAATATGATACGAGACCCATTAGTCTAACCAATGAGACTGTGGCTCTGAATTAATGTATCAAACATATAGATCAGATTTATCTTTACAAATATGATACGAGACTCAAGAGTCTAACCAATGAGACTGTGGCTCTGAATTAATGTATCAAACATATAGATCAGGCCCCAGTTTCACAATCATTCACTCAACTGAGTGTACACTCAACTCAAATATTGCCATTTTTTGCTCATCAATATTTTAAAAATTTTAAGTTTTATGAAACAATGTTTTGTTTTGTTCAACAAACCTACACTAAACAATACAGATATAACATTAGATATATTCATTTTTGACTGTGTAATGTCTTAAAAATTGACATTGAAATATTCCAGAATTTGAGTTGAGTATACATTCAATTGAGTGAATGACTGTGAAACTGGGGCCAGATTTATCTTTACAAATATGATACGAGACTCAGTAGTCTAATCAATGAGACTGTGGCTCCGAATTAATATATCAAACATATAGATCAGATTTATCTTTAAAAATATGAAACGAGACTCAATAGTCCAATAAATGAGACTGTGGCTCTGAATTAATGTATCAAACATATAGATCAGATTTATCTTTAAAAATATGATACGAGACTCAATAGTCTAATCAATGAGACTGTGGCTCTGAATTAATGTGTCAAACATATAGATCAGATTTATCTTTAAAAATATGATACGATACCCAATAGTCTAATCAATGAGACTGTGGCTCTGAATTAATGTATCAAACATATAGATCAGATTTATCTTTAAAATATGATACAAGACTCAAAAGTCTAATCAATGAGACTGTGGCTCTGAATTAATGTGTCAAACATATAGATCAGATTTATCTCGACAAATATGATACGAGACTCAATAGTCTAATCAATGAGACTGTGGCTCTGAATTAATGTGTCAAACATATAGATCAGATTTATCTTTACAAATATGATACGAGACTCAATAGTCTAATCAATGAGACTGTGGCTCTGAATTAATGTATCAAACATATAGATCATATTTATCTTTAAAAATATGATACGAGACCCAGTAGTCTAACCAATGAGACTGTGGCTCTGAATTAATGTATCAAACATATAGATCAGATTTATCTTTAAAATATGATACAAGACTCAAAAGTTTAATCAATGAGACTGTGGCTCTGAATTAATGTATCAAACTATAGATCAGATTTATCTTTAAAAATATGATACAAGACTCAATAGTCTAATCAATGAGACTGTGGCTCTGAATTAATGTATCAAACATATAGATCAGATTTATCTTTACAAATATGATACAAGACTCAATAGTCTAATCAATGAGACTGTGGCTCTGAATTAATGTGTCAAACATATAGATCAGATTTATCTTTACAAATATGATACGAGACTCAATAGTCTAATCAATGAGACTGTGGCTCTGAATTAATGTATCAAACATATAGATCAGATTTATCTTTAAAAATATGATACGAGACCCAGTAGTCTAACCAATGAGACTGTGGCTCTGAATTAATGTATCAAACATATAAATCAGATTTATCTTTAAAATATGATACAAGACTCAAAAGTCTAATCAATGAGACTGTGGCTCTGAATTAATGTATCAAACATATAGATCAGATTTATCTTTAAAAATATGATACGAGACCCAATAGCCTAATCAATGAGACTGTGGCTCTGAATTAATGTATCAAACATATAGATCAGATTTATCTTAAAAATATGATACGAGACCCAATAATCTTATCAATGAGACTGTGGCTCTGAATTAATGTATTAAACTATAGATCAGATTTATCTTTAAAAATATGATACGAGACCCAAAAGTCTAATCAATGAAACTGTGGCTCTGAATTAATGTATCAAACTGTAGATCAGATTTATCTTTAAAAATATGATACGAGACCCAATAGTCTAATCAATGAGACTGTGGCTCTGAATTAATGTATCAAACATAAAGATCATATTTATCTTTACAAATATGATACGAGACCCAATAGTCTTACCAATGACACTGTGGCTCTGAATTAATGAATCAAACATATAGAACAGATTTATCTTTAAAAATATGATACGAGACCCAATAGTCTAATCAATGAGACTGTGGCTCCGAATTAATGTATCAAACATATAGATCAGATTTATCTTTAAAATATGATACGAGACCCAATAGTCTAATCAATGAGACTGTGGCTCTGAATTAATGAATCAAACATATAGAACAGATTTATCTTTAAAAATATGATACGATACCCAATAGTCTAATCAATGAGACTGTGGCTCTGAATTAATGAATCAAACATATAGAACAGATTTATCATTAAAAATATGATACGATACCCAATAGTCTAATCAATGAGACTGTGGCTCTGAATTAATGTATTAAACTATAGATCAGATTTATCTTTAAAAATATGATACGAGACCCAATAGTCTAATCAATGAGACTATGGCTCTGAATTAATGAATCAAACATATAGAACAGATTTATCTTTAAAAATATGATACGAGACCCAATAGCCTAATTAATGAGACTGTGGCTCTGAATTAATGTATCAAACATATAGATCAGATTTATCTTTAAAAATATGATACGAGACTCAATTGTCTAATCAATGAGACTGTGGCTCTGAATTAATGTATCAAACATATAGATCAGATTTATCTTTACAAGTACGATACGAGACCCAATAGCCTAATCAATGAGACTGTGGCTCTGAATTAATGTATCAAACATATAGATCAGATTTATCTTTAAAAATATGATACGAGACGCAATAGTCTAATCAATGAGACTGTGGCTCTGAATTAATGTATCAAACTGTAGATCAGATTTATCTTTAAAAATATGATACGATACCCAATAGTCTAATCAATGAGACTGTGGCTCTGAATTAATGTATCAAACATATAGATCAGATTTATCTTTAAAAATATGATACGAGACTCAATTGTCTAATCAATGAGACTGTGGCTCTTAATTAATGTATCAAACTGTAGATCAGATTTATCTTTAAAAATATGATACGATACCCAATAGTCTAATCAATGAGACTGTGGCTCTGAATTAATGTATCAAACATATAGATCAGATTTATCTTTAAAATATGATATGAGACCCAATAGTCTAATCAATGAGACTTTGGCTCTGAATTAATGTATCAAACTATAGATCAGATTTATCTTTAAAAATATGATACGAGACTCAGTTGCTTAACCAATGACACTGTGGCTCTGAATTAATGTATCAAACATATAGATCAGATTTATCTTTAAAAATATGATACGAGACTCAATTGTCTAATCAATGAGACTGTGGCTCTTAATTAATGTATCAAACTGTAGATCAGATTTATCTTTAAAAATATGATACGATACCCAATAGTCTAATCAATGAGACTGTGGCTCTGAATTAATGTATCAAACTGTAGATCAGATTTATCTTTAAAAATATGATACGATACCCAATAGTCTAATCAATGAGACTGTGGCTCTGAATTAATGTATCAAACATATAGATCAGATTTATCTTTAAAATATGATATGAGACCCAATAGTCTAATCAATGAGACTTTGGCTCTGAATTAATGTATCAAACTATAGATCAGATTTATCTTTAAAAATATGATACGAGACTCAGTTGCTTAACCAATGACACTGTGGCTCTGAATTAATGTATCAAACATATAGATCAGATTTATCTTTAAAAATATGATACGAGACCCAGTTGCTTAACCAATGACACTGTGGCTCTGAATTAATGTATCAAACTATAGATCAGATTTATCTTTAAAAATATGATACGAGACCCAATAGTCTAACCAATGAGACTGTGGCTCTGAATTAATGTATCAAACATATAGGTCAGATTTATCTTTACAAATATGATACGAGACCCAATAGTCTAACCAATGAGACTGTGGCTCTGAATTAATGTATCAAACATATAGATCAGATTTATCTTTAAAAATATGATACGAGACCCAATAGCCTAATCAATGAGACTGTGGCTCTGAATTAATGTATCAAACATATAGATCAGATTTATCTTAAAAAATATGATACGAGACCCAGTTGCTTAACCAATGACACTGTGGCTCTGAATTAATGTATACTATTCTGTTTTAATGGGAGCAGTGTAAGTTAAATGCGCATATGAATAGTAAATTTTCGGTTTTGTTGCTATTTTGAATAAGATTATTTGTATGTCCTACAAAAGCACTTAAACCACGTGTTAAGAAACTATATACAGATTATAGTCAGCACCTGTCTACAAGCAGTGACTTCAGTTTATTTGTACCGTTTGTTTCTATATTACAGGTTTTATTTTACATGCTTCGTTATACGACTTTGGACGGATTGTTTCCAGTATATACTTTGTTGCTTAAGTAAAGTAAAAGTGTTTAAATATTCAGAATACTGCCAAAGAAAATACAATTTATTGGTGGTGTCTCTCTTTCTATTAAGATATATCCATTTATATATTATCGTATTGTGAAAAAAAATGTTTACACATGGATTTACGTGTTTAGAATAGGTTTTAATTCTTATATATAAGTAGAAATATATGTATTAAGATTCCTGCATACTTTTATTGGTAAGAAAATATAAAATCTTTACTAGTTTAAATGTTAATATAGTAGTGAGTGAGTGATCGAGAGACGACGACCACATGTAGTCCAAAACACTGTCAATAAAGTATTGAATCATAGCAGAATAAGTAGTTTTATTGATATGCAGAGTTTTAGTGTTAAAACGCACCCAAGTAAGACTTTAAATGTTCTGTTTGGACTTGTCATTTACAATAACAAGAGCCTACATAACTTATATGTATTGTTCAATATAGATTCAATCAATTTAATTGAGGTAGGAATTAACAGTTCATATGGGAGGAATTAAACTTAGTTAAATACAATGAGAACGGCGAGGTCGTTAGGAGAATAAGTGTTAAATCTGGATCGAGACAAAAAACGACAGAAAATGTATATAAATTAATGGAAGGTAAATAGTGATAGATATATTATCGTGGACAGCAGTATTTAACACGTATTTATCAATATTAAGAAATGATTGTATATATTGCTGAGTAATACTGATTTTAATTTACATCTGTCAGGGATCGTACTGATTTCAAAATGTCGGAAGTTAATCAATCGATGACTTCAATTCCTGCTTCAATGATCAGATATGGTAATGCAGATTTACAAAAACGATTAGAAAAATTATCCCGGACTTACGATTTAACGACCATGAAAATATTTATTACAGTAGAAAGTATTGGAGAAGGAATGGTTTGTTGTACGTATGACACGGAGAAAAGAAACAAATGGGAAGCGTTCTTATGCAGAAAGGAAGCATGCCGGCTTGATCTAAACAAACATGAAAAAACGCGTCAAAGATACTGCGATTTTTTGGCAAATGTGCCGCGAGAGGAGCAGGCCAAACAGTTCCATTTTGCAATGTTATCGTTTTTTAATTCTAAAGGAGCCAGCGACACGTTTGAATACATAAATCCGTCTAAAACCGAGGAATTGAATTATACATTCTGTGGCCACTTGAGCCACTTATTTGAACGCAAACTGGACAGTTGGTTTGACAGTTTCGAAGCCGTGGGCATTAACTTAACCGGTCATGTGAAAGTTTCCAATTTAGTGCGCGTGCTGAGTGGACAAATAGATGCACTTTGTCATAGAAATGGACAGATGTACGTCATGAACGTGAAACTCACGGGAATGGAAACACCACGCCCATTGGACATAGCAGAATTGTGTCTTTATAAAGCTCTTGTGATTCAAAATGGTTTGGCAGATCCAGAAACTGTGAAACTCTGCTTTTTAACTTTACATTTGAGAAAAGACAGACCGATTCTGAGATTATGGGAATACAATCCTACGGATGAAATGGAGAAGGCAATACGAGAAGCAGATGTTGATAAAATGATCGACGCCGGCAAAGTTAGCCAGTACCACGAATTGTGGAAACACAACACCATTCTCTTACCAGGGCCAACCGTAGCGGCTCCCGACAAATCCTCCAACTTAGGATCCACAAGATACGGTGCTTCTGAACAATACTCATGACTTACGCAATCTGTGATGTAGTTCTGTGATTACATTGTTATTTTTCAGTGCCTGATATGTTTTAAAACTCTTGTGATCTAAGAAGTTTGCTCAAAAGGCATTGAAAGCACATTATCGTTTGTATAAGCATTTGCTTATAAGTGAGATGAAAGCATGTGTTTCCTTGCTTGTTTCATGATAAAGTTTGGATAGGAATTCCTTTTGTACCCTCACCCATTATAGTCAATGAAAAACACATGTATTTGAAATTTTTTCACATTTATGTCCTGAATGGTTTGATTCCTCATTTTTAGGCTTTTTAGTCAAAATTAAAACTTCAGAGGAAGGAACAATTAGATCCTTCCAGAAGTTTGAAATTTAATGATTTATATAAAACAATGGCATTGGTACTTTTCTATTTTAACAAGAAGCTAAATTGATCGTGCTTTAAATAGGTAAATGTACAGTGCATAATAATATAATTTTTTTTTTAAATCGCAAATTTTAGAGATGTTTTTATTGGTATACATGATAATTTCAGCATCAATTATCTACGCAGTCTGTGATATCACGTGTCCCTGAAAAGCAATAATGTTTATTACTTCATACTATGATTGGAGCCTTATCTTATGTTTTAAAGTCACAGCAATATTATTTGAAATTAGCGCTTCAGTTTATATATATATGCCCAAATTCCCAGACAAGATTACAGATGCTTTCTTGTTTACCGAGGTTGAAGTATGAACAAACGTTTTACCATGTCGAAGCAGTAATGGTGTAAGAACGGTATGAGTTATGGGTATTAAGTACATGCTTCTGCATTGGTAGAGATTTGCTTATTTTGTTCAATTAAGTTTTCTTACTGCATGAAACGAATTTCAAATGTCATGCGTAGACTTAAAATCATGAAAAGTATTAAAGATTTCTATTTGGACTCTAAACTTACACCTTTTTTTGGCAGCTTAAAAGCAGAAAAGCAACCAAATTAATTTTGTACTTGTGTACTTTATTTATTTATTTATTTTTTATTTATTTATTTTTATTTGTTATATAAAAGCGGATATAATGTATTTTGGCTTGTATGAATAATTCGGTTTTCAACAATATATTTAGCATTAAGACGTTGACATTATAAGGAGTTTACAAACTAATAATTCTGTAACAGTTATTTTAATATAGTTAGTTAATTTGTTTAGTTTTACCATGGAATCGTAATTTTTTAAATTTTATATTGAAAACATAGACGTGGGTTTATTTATTAAAGGTATATTAATTAGCATTTTAAACAATTTTCAGTGATATTTAGAATGTTTTGAAAACTTGGCATAAATAAATTGTGATTGGTGCTTTATTTGTAGTAGAGATACATATATACATGTACGGATATATGTATATACCTATAATAACGACTAATATACGACCACAGACATATTGTAATGGGACATTAACAAAAGCATTGTTTAGTAGTGCTGTACTGTTTATACATTTGATTTACATTGTAATTTGTGCTTGTTTCTTATTATTTTAATTGTGTGCTATGAACCAAAGGTTGTGAACATGTTGGAATTCTCTTTAAACTTTCCTTACTCGCTATCTGTTCATACTCCAGAATTGTGGCATAAAGCACGATAATCTGAGAATTCTAAATTGTCTATCCCTAGCTTACAATCTATAAGACTGAGATACCCGTTATCATAGCAGATGTTAACATTTTTGAAAGGCCACCCCTCTCTCTTCTCTCTCTCTCTCTTCTCTCTCTCTCTCTCTCTCTCTCTCTCTCTCTCTCTCTCTCTCTCTCTCTCTCTCTCTCTATTGGATACAAATAAAAGATATATATATATTTATATCTGTATTTTGTCATATTATTTGTTAAACATGTTATATAACCATAACAACCAAGAACGCATGCGTCACGAGAGTACAAGCTAACAAAATAGACAGAAGCTCATTATACGGTTCTAGTTATTCACGGACTTAAGAAATAAGGATTTAAAACACCAGACCTGGACGCAAACTGGAGATAATGACATAACAATTCTGTGTATTTATGTGTTGTTATACTACTGGAAAGACCCAGCTTTTCCACTTATGTTTCAGCAAATGTCACGGGGTCCTTCAGAGGAGACCTTAAAAACCGATGCCCCGTGTCACAGCACGTTAAAGAACACTCCCTGTACATTGCCCTTAGCGCACTGCAAACGCAAAATTTCTTCCACGTCACCTATATAGCCGGAGACGTCTTGATATAAGTAAAATATTCTTGACGGGGACGTAAAAACCTATAAAATCAATCAAGCATTTTCTATTTTAAATTATTTTATGTCACTTTTCGCAAAATATTTGCCAAAAAAGATAACAACAAGGTTTCTAAAAAGCTTGGTAATAAAGTAGACCAGTTTTTAATATTCAAGCGAATATTTAATACCTGAAGAACAAAAATGTCATAAAGAAAACGGGCCTTCGTAGAGGCTACATGCTAGAGGCTAGGTAATATCATCACGCACACACTGCCATCAAATCACAAAACACAGATACATACAATGTGAAATTTTGCTGTGGGACCAACGTCGAATATTCATGGAAAATGGTGATTTAATTTGTTTATCAAAAAATAAGATATTTATGCACCAAAATAAAATAAAGAATCTGTGATGAAACCATTCTAAAATAAGAAAACTTTAGGCATGTTATGTATAGCCTTATGTAGTGTTTCGGATGGTTCATATTTTTAGGGTAATGTTGTTTAACGTGGCATCAGCAATTGTTCAGCTATTCGCGGTTGTTAATCTCTAACTATAAATTTAAAAACGAGTTCTTGTAAATGTGCGAGTGTGAATTATGGACTGTTTTGCATACAGAGCGACTAATTGTTAAGGTGATAGCTCATTGAGTTAGTATGCTGCCGACAAACATATTCTGCCAGGCATATTATCACGGCACCGCGTAAACCAGTCAATAATCTGTCATCCTAACGCTGAGGCCAGGCGAGACGACAGTATCTCAAATTTTTAAACTATATGTATGACCCGACCGGAACGGATGTTTAGAGCAATACATTATAAATCAATAAGGATAGAACTACCCGATAGCCAACTATGAAATAGGTGTAAATAACGACAACAAAAGAAATGAGTATCTATAAATATCTTCAAAGAACAAATATAGTTTTACTCAATTTGTTTGAATTTAACAAGATAAGAGGTTGTTTTATCCTTTATCTATATACTCGAAAATCTCCCCGAGTTAAATAGCCGTAATCCATAACTTTGAACATGACAAAAACAAAGATTAAAATCATCAACAGGACATATCTGTTAAGTTTATAAATTCCTCAGAAACTAACATCAAATGAGTTTAATAATCATTAAGTTTAAATAAAGACACATTTTTGTTTTTCATTTCACATAGATGTGTATATTTCAATATCTGAGGGTCTAGACAAATGGGACCAGCGTTCGGTTGATAACCGAGAGCGGTCTTACTTTTATGTTAAATTATCAGAGGGTGTAGATGAATGGTTCCCAGCATTCGGTTAATAAGTGGAAACAGCCATAGTTTGATAACATTTGAAGTCTGTGATATAAAGTTCGGTACCAAGTTACACTTTTTAATTATCATCATATCTCAGAAGCCACTTAACATAAATTAAAGAATACAAACGTTTACGTCTAATGAATACCAACCGTTCACAGAAAAAAGGACAGGTGCTTTGGAAACAAATCAATGTTATTCTGATACAAAACATTGATTGACGCTTTTTGTTCGTTAGAATCCTTTATGGGACTTTTAAGCATTCATCCATTGTTTCACTTAACGTATCATTTGGTCATTAAAATCACATGCATAATGTAAAAAGGATCGGTCGCCGGGTGTCATAAGGACCTTTACTCCAACTAGTTAGAGCTCGAGATCGACGGCAAGCTACTTTTCGGACATGCTGTCATCATACCATGCTATAATTAGTTGGAGTATAGGTCCTAGTGCGAGAAAGTTTGTCAGTTCAATGCCCACCAAAGGTCGGCGGTTTTCTCCGAATACCCAGGTATCCATCTGATACTGAAAGTGAAAGAATATTGACCAGAACGTTAGACAGCATTCGTTCAAACCAAATTGTAACATTTATTTGACAAAACGATATAGTTACAAGTCTTGAAATGTAAAAAGTATATGAAATACTAATTTTATTCAGGTGCAATGAAAGTCCTCAAAATAGAAACGGGAAATTCCACGTTTTACGGTTATTGAACATCTGTGACATTGCAATAAACACTTTACAGATAAATAACATTGTGTCGTAATCATTGAATATTTAAAAAATGGCGGAAGGCACTCTTCGCAGTTATAATCCTCTGATGTATCATGTCAACAGTGTAAGTGATTTCGATCCAGAATTAGTAAATGCTTATAAAACAAAAAACGAAGAAGCGTTAAAGAAACTTCTTGATGTTGAAAAATATGATTATGATGTATTTATATGCGTGAACAAATCATACCACGCATTTGTCATGCTAGTAGGAGTGTCAATGGAAGAAGATAAGATGGGTTTATATCCAAAATTTTCAGAAAATCCGTTTGATATCCCAGAATTCTCGTTTGTTTTTCAATTTGAGTTACGTTTTGAGATGGAAGAACAAAGAACTTATAAACTTGCCAAGAAAATGGACACATTTAAAAACATGAAGGAGAAAATACATCGATCTTACTATATAGGAAGATACAAACAGTGTTGCTGTTCGTGCGTTTCCAGCTCGCCGCTCTTGCAGCTGCACCGACGAGATACAGCGTGCTGCTAGATGACTGTGTAGAGTTTGCAAAGGAGTTTTGTATAAGATTGCTGGCATATTGTGATAACTGGAGAGAATTGGAGAAGTCTGTTGAAGACAACATTAAACAAGCAACAGCAAGTGGATTAAGCGTTGAGCAGTTATCTAGACGAGTTAAAAGCTCTGCATATGTAGGGAACTCGTTCCTTGCTGGTTTTGATGCCACCTCATATCTTGGCGAGAGAACTGGGCCAATTATTGTTTTCATTTTAGTATATACCATCTTTGTTGCAATCGTTGTTTCTATGACAACTGCATTTTTTATGAAACATTTTTAAAATATTTGTTCCATTTTATTTGATATAAATGAATATGAATTATGTTTTGTGTCATGTCAACATTCCATATTAGCTTGATTTTACATCTATATTTATATTTGAAATACAAAAAGTAAACTTTATTTTTAACTTTTCATTTGACGCCTACATTTCATTAAAAGTTTTTATAAATTTAAGACCTAATGATTTGTATATGTTTATAATTACAGGTAATCAGATGTAAGTAATGATTTATTCAAGCTGTTCAATTTCTTGGTTATTTCTTTGCCTTTGCCAACGGTCATATATTTCAGATCCATCAAGGGTTTGAAAATTTTGGTAGAAACGTTTTGTGGTGCTGTTTAGACCTGCTGCTGAATACAGCTCCATTCTGTGTCGATTGTCCGGTTGATCCCAAGAAAGGGTTTTCTCATCTCTTGTCGCAGACCTTTAATGGATGGCTTTGAAGAAGTATAGTGAACCTGATTGATTTTTGTATGTTTATCTACAACGTATGAACTCTTAAGAAGACTTAATGTGCACTAGCACAAAGAAGGACAGAAACAGTTGCATAAATTCACATACAGCATGAATCCATCAGAGTAAAGGACAAAATCACTGAAAAATTGCTAATGTGACGTACAGCAACATTTAACCATCTAAACGTTAAGGTTTCGCACCTTGATTAATATAGTCGTAGATCTAAAAGCATGATGATGATAGTGTATAAGGCCGATAAAATTGTTTATGTTATCGTGATAAAGGCTGCATTCGTTAATTAGAGTTCAGTTATTGCCTGAAGTGGTTAATTGTGACGCAGGCACGTTAAGGTTACGGTCAAAAGTTTAGTCAATGGTCAATGATTGTCCGAAATAGTAGAATATTTAGAATTGGCGATAATGTCTGGGGTGAAAAATCTGCTGTAATCTGTAAATTTATTGTGGACTAGTGGTCAGTTTGTATGACTGGAATGTTGTAAGGTTGGTCGGTGGTATTTAAAACAATCGCCTGTGACAAGAAGTTCTATTTGTCAAAGCCATACTCAATGTTTGCCGTTGACGGATAGAACTTCCGTTAAGACACGCAGATAGAGCACTATTCAATAGGGTCACAAAGATTGTAACAGACATGGTTAAACTATTGGAAAACCACTTGGAAATAGATTCGAAAAGTGTTACTTTGTTTACAGGTAACAATACTCTCGCTATAGTTCACGTATTGTTCTAAGGTACCAAGGTTGACATATTATTCTAGTCAGTAGCCTGTATAAAACGTTGAAAGATACGTAAATACTCTATGTGAGTAGATATTTGACTAAGTATAGAAATTTGTAAGTAATAAAAAAGATACTTGAAACTCAATGACATAAATCTGACAATAGCCAAACCGAATAAGAATGCTACACTACAACACAGTTCATAGATATGGAATATAGTATATCTAACTAAACCTGAACGAACACTGTTTCCCTCAACAACCATAAATAACTTTGAAGTCATTATTTAATGCTATTCAGTTATTTATTGGAATTCTGTAACTCGGTAACGTTTTAATTCTAATTTTAAGTCGAATATATTGAGACCTTTGATTATAAAACTTCTTGATTTAGACCGACATACGTTGAAGTAACAAATTATGACTGAGTGGTGTGGTTCAAATGCTGAAATGACAAAATAAATCGACTGGTACGTAAATGTTAAAACCACAGTTGTTTCAAAACAAACCTATCCCTAATAACCTTTAATAAATTTGATTTTTGAGCGAAAAATCGTGGTTTTAAACCTCAGCCAGTTCATACATAAGGCACTGAAATACTGCTTCCTCGTCTGATGATCGACATTGAGAAGACGAGAGTATTGACTGGTTCATTCGGTGTCGAGATTATGTGACTGTGTAGTTAAGGTTGTCTGCGGTATTCTGACTCTGTTTGCCCTGAATGCGTGTTAATATAAGAAAAATCTATAAAAAACGCACACTTTCACATCTCACTTATATCAGATCAGCTCTTAAAGAATAGTAAGCATACTCTCGTCGAGAATAGCTTAAAATTGTTGATGTGGCATTCAATATTACGACCAACTACATGCAGCCACAGCAATCGCACATCAATTACCTTCCAAGATGTAAAATCAGTGGACAACTATTGGGCCAAATAATCACGTTGTGCCAGATTTCAAAATGCAAGGTGTTATGGATAGTGGAATTATTTTCTAAGAAAACAAAAGAGCAGAATTACTGCTATAAGGCCCAGATATTTCAGTTTCTATACACCCCACTACTATTAGTCAATAATTGTTTGTCACATGTTTTTTTTAACTACACGTATTTTTTTATTCACTGAAACTTTCTTCATAAAAAAAACATAAAATTAAATAAAATTAAAAACATTGACCTAACCAAATTTTATTTTCAAATGATAAAATCTTCTCCGAGTTGTGTTTATGGAACAAAATTTGAAAAAAAGTTGAAATTCAATGAATTTGATAATCCAATTGGGCCTCAACAAAGATTACACATCAGGGTTTTTAAGGTTAAGAAATGTCAAATGAACAAATTTGCAAATCACATTTCCTTCCTACATTGTGTTAAATTTAAAAGCACTCGTGTCCAAAGATGCAAAAGATATACTTAAAAAATGTTTTAATTTTTTTTAGAAAATGTAGGAAAGTTAATAATCGGGAGTTCATTGTCGGGATTTCTCAAGGGGGGATCATCATGAATATTCAAATTTATGACATTATAAAATTATCACAATCCTAAAAACAAAGTAAAAACTTTGAAAGCTGGCAAATTTAGTAATACACGTGAACTTCAATAAAAAATAGGCCTGGTGCTCCGGAAGGGTAAGCACCTTCTGTCCAGCTAGCTACACCCGTCTACACACCATATCTTATGTTGTAAACTAGGAAGGTACATAAGGGATATTTTGAATATAGTGAATTTGTTATCTTATTAAAAACATTAAAAATTGTTATATACACAGAATTCAAGAAACTTTATAATAAGTCTACTAATTTTTCCCATTAGGTCAGTAAATTTTATATTGAATTTTAATATTTCTGATCTCATGCAAAGCATACTTTAGCTGGATTTGGATTTATATAATTTTGAAACTTTAGATTCATTATTTTCAACTGTTTGGCTTATATATTTTTCATGTATCAAACTTTTCGGTCTTAGTGTCACTGATGAGGAATTAATTTCCGAAATGTGCACATCTGGCACATCAAAATTTAACTGGTATTTGTATTATATATTTACTACCCCTGAGCGGGTACCGCTGCTGGTGGAGTAAAACTCCCCGAGGGTATCCATAACTCAGTAGGCAGTACTTTGTGCTGTCAGAAAATGTACCACTTAGCAAAATTGTCAGTCGTCTAGAATTTGAAATTTATTTAAAACTAAGGTTTGTTCGCTCATGCAAAGCATACCTTAGCTGGATTTGGATTTATATAATTTTGAAACTTTAGATTCAATATTTTCAACTGTTTGGCTTATATATTTTTCTTGTTTCAAACTTTTCGGTCTTAATGTCACTGATGAGGAATTAATTTCCGAAATGTGCACATCTGGCACATCAAAATTTAACTGGTATTTGTATTATATATTTACTTCTGTTTAAATATGGAGAATACAAGTATCTTGTAATGACTTTTTTCTTTAAACAAAACTTACCGACAGCACGTAATTAATAACATTAGAATTGTCAAAAACCAACAGCATTTTACATGTTCTCTGCTTGCATACTAGTGTCATCACAATAAACATATCTACATGTGTACAAAAAGACGCTATATATGTGTATGACCTTGACCGTATCAGCCTCTGCAATTTATGATTTCCCTATAGTAATAGTTATCTAAAATATAAAGACAATCTGAAGATAACTGGGAGAAAAAGAATGCATTAATGTGATTACTGTGATGATTATTACTCAGCCCATGCACCTAAGGGTATATCAAGATGCTGGTGGTGGAATGGAATAAACAAAGTCATATTCCTCCTTACTCCATCTTTTTCATTTATAAAAAAAACACTCAATATCAATTTTTGTGATCATAAATGTTGGTAGAATGTTGAATGGCAGAAAAAGGATCAAAACCCGTAAATCAAAACTTAGTTGGCTAGTGAGCAAATCAATCTTCTTTTTGTTCGTTATAATCTTTAAGGAGACTTTTTAGCATTCATCAATTTTCAATTAACATATCATTATTATGATGAAATGCAGCATCATATAACTGACGGTATCCATAACTCAGTTGGCAGAAAATTTTCAGCCGTCTAAAATTTGTAATTTATTTAAATCTAAGGTTTGTTCCCTCATGCAAAGCATTCCTTAGCTGGATTTGGATTTATATAACTTTGGAACTTTAGATTCATTATTTTCAACTGTTTGGCTTATGTTTTTTATCTATCAAACTTTTCGGTCTTAGTGTCACTGATGAGGAATGAATTTCCGAAATGTGCACATCTGGCACATCAAAATTTAACTGGTATTTGTATTATATATTTACTACCCCTGAGCGGGTACCGCTGCTGGTGGAGTAAAACTCCCCGAGGGTATCCATAACTCAGTTGGCAGTACTATGTGTAAATGTACCATTTAGCAAAATTTTCAGCCGTCTAAAATTTGTAATTTATTTAAAACTTAGATTTGTTCCCTCATGCAAAGCATTCCTTAGCTGGATTTTGATTTATATAATTTTGGAACTTTAGATTCATTATTTTCAACTGTTTGGCTTATGTTGTTTATCTATCAAACTTTTCGGTGCACATCTGGCACATCAAAATTTAACTGGTATTTGTGTTATATATATATCACATAGAACATTATGCAATATTATTATCTTATCGAATTTAATAAACTGTTATTTTTATTGGCGTTGTTTTTTCTTACATTAAGTATTGTCAAGACAATTATGACGTCCATTTATTTGTAAACAGAAAATTTAAACCTAATGTACACAATTTCCCATTAGAATTTATCAAAATTCGCTTTACACGAGTCTTTAAAGGAAATTTAAGTTACAAAGCAAGCTATTTTGACCAACAGATTAATTTCAGGTTTTATGTATTTTATAAGATATTGTGTTTGGTAAGTTTCTGACAGGAATTATGATAGTTGTGATTATTGGCAAATGATCACTATAAAATGTGAGATTCGTCGTTGATACACATGTACATATATAAAAATATTGGAAATGCTGTAACGAACACATATTAACGATGCAAGCTGAAAAAGTTGGTGACATTACAGGGAGCTTTTGACATTTCACCGTATAAATACTGGAGAGTTAATAGAAATGTACTGCTACATGATATATGGAATGGCCAATAAAATAAAATGCTTATACAAATATTAATTGTACTGAAATATTAAAACATGACAGATGTTTTAATACCAGAAATACTCTATAAAATTTATTATTATTATTATTATTTTACGTGACAGACCACGCCATACCAAGTGAATACTTAGATGTTTAGTTCAGGTATTTGATTTGTATGCCGTTATTTGTTCTTTATATTGCTCTTTTTGAGGGTAGCACAAATTATGATGATTACATTTATCAACCACGTGTCATCTCAATTTCTTTCACAATGTAACAAGGACAGGCGACCGCATGATATAATAGTCCTTGTATGAGTAAGTTTGTCAGATTTATGCCGAAGGTCAGTGGTTTTCTCCGAACATCCAGGTTTCTATCCGATAAAAGTGACAGAATCTTGACAAGAACGTTCAACACCACTATTCATGTAACATTTAAGGACAAAAAAAGCTTGCTTCAGAAGGAATGTAAACAGGATATAAAACGCTACAATGAAAAATCTCAAAATAGAAACAGGAAATTCAATGTTTTACGGTTATTGGACATCTATGTCACTACCAATAAACATATTATCAATTATGTTCTAATCATTGCATACTTTAAACATGGCGGAAAGTACTCTTCGCGGTTATAATCCTTTAATGTACCATGTCAACAGTGTAAGTGATTTCGAACCAGGATTAGTAAATGCTTATAAAACTAAAAACGAGGAAGTATTAAAGAAACTCCTTGATGTTGAAAAATATGATTATGATGTATTTATATGCGTGAACAAATCATTCCACGCATTTGTCATGCTAGTAGGAGTGTCAATGGAAGAAGATAAGATGGGTTTATATCCAAATTTTTCAGAAAATCCGTTTGATATCCCAGAATTCTCGTTTGTTTTTCAATTTGAGTTACGTTTTGAGATGGAAGAACAAAGAACTTATAAACTTGCCAAGAAAATGGACACATTTAAAAACTTAAAGGAGAAAATACATCGATCTTACTATATAGGAAGATACAAACATGTTGCTGTTTATGCGTTCCAGCTCGCCGCTCTTGCAGCTGCACCGACGAGATACAGCGTGCTGCTAGATGACTGTGTAGAGTTTGCAAAGGAGTTTTGTATAAGATTGCTGGCATATTGTGATAACTGGAGAGAATTGGAGAAGTCTGTTGAAGACAACATTAAACAAGCAACAGCAAGTGGATTAAGCGTTGAGCAATTGTCTAGAAGAGTTAAAAGCTCTGCATATGTAGGGAACTCGTTTCTGGCTGGTTTTGATGCCACCTTCATATCTTGGCGAGAGAACTGGGCCACTTATTGTTTTCATTTTAGTATATACGATCTTTGTTGCAGTTGTTGTTTCTATTACAACTGTATATTTTATGAAGTATTTTTAAAATATTTGTTCCATTTTATGTGACAATAATGAATATGAATTGCTTTGTGTCATTTTACATTAATATTTATATTAAAACGGAAAAAGGAAACTATGCTTTTTACGTTTCTATTGACGCCTGCATTTTATTGAACATTTTATACGCATGATTATATATGTTTATAATAACAGGTAATCAGATGTAAGTAAACCCTGTACCAATATTAGATTTTTTCAAGTTGCTCAATTTCTTGGTTATATTTTTGCCTTTGTCAACGGTAATATATTAAAGATCCTTCAAGGGCCTGACAATTTAGCTAGAAATGTTTTGTGATGCTGTCTAGACCCGCTGCTTAATACAGCTCCATTCATTGTCGATTGTCCGGTTGATCCCAAGAAAGGATATTTTCATCTCTTGTCGCAGACCTATAATGGTTGGATTTAAAGCAGTATAGTGAACTGATTGATTTTTGTATGTTTATCTACAACGTATGAACTCTTAAGATGACCTTTTGAACGCTAGCACAAAGAAAGATATAAACAGTTGCACAAATTTACACACAGCATGAATCCTTTAGATTAACGGCAGAAATAGCTGAAAAATTGCTGATGTGACGTACAGCATTATTTAAGCACCTAAACGTTAAGGTTTTGCACCTTGATTAATATAGTCGTAGATCTAAAAGCATGATGATGATAGTGTATAAGGCCGATAAAGTTGTTTATGTTATCGTGATAAAGGCTGCATTCGTTAATTAGAGTTCAGTTTCTGTCAAAGTGGTAAATTGAGACGCAGACACGTAAAGTTGCGGTCAAAAATAAAAACAGTGTTCCGACTTTAATAACAGTAATTAAGGCAATGATGTTATTGTCCGAAATGGTAAAGCATTCAGAATTGACGATGGTGTCGGGGATGAAAAATCTGCTGTAATTTGTCATTTTTGCACTAGTTGCAGTTTTTATTACAGGCGATGTTGTGAGGTTGGTCAGTAGTTGTTAAAAACAATCGCCTGTGACAAGAAGTTCTATTCGTCAAAGCCATACTCAATGTCTGCCGTTGACGGACAGAACTTCCGTTAAGACACTTCGGATAGAGCGCTATTCAATAGTACCACAAAGATTGTAATAGACATGGTAAAACTATTTAAAAACCATTGGAAATAGATTCGACTCATGTTTCTTTGTTACCAAGTAACAATACTCTTGCTATAGTTCACGTATTGTGCTAAGGTATCTAGGTTGCCATACTATTCTAGTCAGTATAAAACGTTTAAGGATATGTAAATACTCCATGTGAGTAGATATTAGTAAAGAAATTTGTAGGTAATAAACAAAGACATTGAAACATAAATATGACAATAGCCAAACAAAATAAGAATGCTACACTACAACACAGTTCATAGATATGGAATACAGTATGTCTAACAACTTGAACGAACACTGTTTCCCTCAACAACCATAAATAACTTTAAAGTCTTTATTTCATTCTAACAATTATTAGTTGGAATTCTGTAACTCGGTAACGTTTTAATTCTAATTCTACGTCGAATATATTGAGACCTTTGATTATAAAACTTCTTGAATTAGACCGACATACGTTGAAGTAACAAATTATGACCGAGTGGTGTGGTTCAAATGCTGAAATGACAAAATAAATCGACTGGTACGTAAATGTTAAAACTACAGTTGCCTTAAATCAAACCTATCACTAATAACTTTTAATAAATTTGATTTTTGAGCGAAAAATCGTGGTTTTAAACCTCAGCCAGTTCATACATCAGGCACTGAAATACTGCTTCCTCGTCTGAAGATCGACGTTGAGAAGACGAGAGTATCGGCTGGTTCATTCAGTGTCGAGATTATGTGACAGGGTAGTTAAGGTTGTCTGCGGTATTCTGACTCTGTTTGCCCCGAATGCACGCCTTTAATACAAGGAAACCCCTAAAAACATACTTTCACATATGTCTTAGAGATTAATACGCGTGCTCTCGTAGTGAATAGGTTAAAAAATTGTTGTTGTGGCACTTAATATTACAACCAACTACATGTTGTTACAGCAATCGTACATCAATGACCTTTAAATATATGACATCCGTGGCAATCATTGGGCCAAATAATTACTTTATGCAATGAGTTATGGATAGTGAAAGTATTTTCTAAAAAAACAAAAGCGCAGAAAGACTACGCTATAAGGCCTGGATATTTCAGTTTCTATATACCCACTACTATTGGTCAATAATTGTTTGTCACATGATTTTTTTTTTCTAAATATTTCTTTTATTCAAAACTTTCTTCATAAAAATAAGATTAAATTAAAACATTGATCTAACAAAATTATATTTTTAAATGATAAAATCTTCTCTGAGTTATTCTGTACATGGAACAGATTTGAAAAAAAAGTTGAAATTTAATGAATTAAATTATCCAATCGGGCTTCATCAAAAATCACATCAGGGTTTCTTAAGGTTAATAAAGGTCAAATGAATCACTATGCAAATTATATTTCCTTACAACATGGTGTTGAATTTAAAAGAAATCATATCCAAAGATGCAATAGATATAGTAAAAAGTTTTTATTTGTTAAAAAAAATGTAGGAAAGTTAATAGTCAGGAGTTCATTGTCGGGAATTTTTTAAGGGGTGATCATCATATTCATGACATTATACCTTATGTTGTAAACTAGGAAGGTACATAAGGAATATTTTGGACATCGTGAATTTGTTATCTTAACAAAACATTTAAAAATTGTTATATGCACAGAATTACAGAAACTTTTTGAATAAGTCTGGTTATTTTTCCCCATTAGGTCAGTAAATTTTATAATGATTTTTGATATTTTGAATGATTTTTGTTTAAATACGGAGTTTAGTTCTCAAAATGCAGTTCTGTGATTAAAAATTATGATCCTGACTTCACCCTATGTGCCTTAAAATGGTATAGCAAGATGCTGGTGAAAGTATGGGATTAGCAAAATTATATGCCCCTTTACAGGATCCTTTTCATTTATAATCCATTTATAATAAAACACTCAATATCAATTTTTGTCACCATAAATTTATTCTATAATACTGACACATAACAGAAAAAATAAATTCTTTGATTTTAAATAAAAATAACATGAATTATCTCCCCTGATAAAGTTCCTGCTTTATCAACACAACTGTTTGTTAAACAACAATAAGTTAACAACATCGATATTTTGTTTAAACAAAATATTGTATCTGCAAACGATATTGGCGACGGATGGAGGAAAAGAAGTGAAAGGTGATTACACTTTTTTTTATAACCACCAGATGATGGAATCATTCAACAAGATTTCGATTACTGGTATAATGGAACCACTAGAATGAATGAGGATCAATTACTAAGTATATTCTGGATGTGTATCAAACACACACATACCAGTCCACTTCCAAACCACAGTCCAAAACACAAAGCAAAAACTCTGAAAACTGGCCAATTTAGTTATGTGCGTTAACTTCCATCTAGGAAGTAATGCTGGGTGCTCCGGACGGGTAACCATCTCCTGTCTAGCTAGCTACACCCGTCACCAGGAAAATGAAGTCATAAACTATTATCAAATGGTTTTATGTACAATTTAGTTTTTGGATTTAAATGGAACCTTTTGCTTTTATATGACTCAAGAATGTAAAATTTTAACCTACATGTATTTTATAATTTGGCTAGCAATATTATCCAGTAAACATACCAATAACAGATCAATAAATCCTTTAGGGAAGTCATGATCTTTACAGCATACAAAGATCTGAAACAACCTAACACCATTCACAGATACGATATATAGTAAAAACAAGGGAAGACAAAAACAAAATATAAATAATAAAAAAAAATGATAAAATATTTAATACTTTAAACACAACAAAACATTGTTAAATAACAACATAATATTGATGATAAAATGTATGGAATGATAACCATTCATGAAGTTTATGTCAAAAGAGAATCTTAATTTTGTATACAATATACAGAATCTTATACTGAAAATTAAACAGACGTATTTTGGCTTGGTTGCATGGAGTTAAAACCCAGCTAACAGTATTATAAATACAAAGTGAGCAGTGAAAATGGGGGATCTATTTTGTCAAATTAAATCTAGATATTTCAAACAAGAAATTTAAATTTTCCCAGAATTTTTCTACAGTTAAAAAATGTATATGTTTTTATATTGAACAATTTCAGGATTTTTTCATTTTTTTTTCAAACTTTGGAACTTAGTTGCCATTAGAATTTTTTCAAACTTGATAGCTTTTCAACAAAAATTTAAAAAAAACCCTTACTATTTGAGTAACTGACCCATTTTTAATTTAAATGGAGATTAATCCACCAACAGAGATATTGCAGAAATCTACCTAATGCATTATGCTGGCAGCAATCTAAAAGGGAAGACAGGGCATTTTATTCTGCAATAGGAAATAGGTTGTGATTTTTAATGATTCATTACTTGCATTAAGTCATGGAAGTAATGAACAATAAGTCAGCAATGTTACTTATAATTAGCATTTAAACTTGGAATAAGTCAGGACGACCACTTACTATCATGTAAGTTATTTAGTTATTTAGAATTTAGTAATGGAAGCAAGTAATGATAATCTTTTAGTGTTGGAAGGTACTGTCAGTTACCATGGAAATATTTTGTTGATGTACATATAGTCAAAACCATTATAACTAACAAGCAAGAAACAAATATGTAGAATGAAATCAGCACATGTTTTACTAACATAAATTTAACAGGAATTTTATATTTCTTACAATTTTATAATTTGAATTAAATTTTATACACTGATTAATGTTAAAATCTGAACATGCAAAAATAAACAGAAAAAACCAATAGAAAAAAATAACATGAACTTTTATGTACAATGTATTACTATAACAATTACTGTAAATACGAACTATGATATACCGTAAAACAATCTATAACACCATCACACAAATAATCACTTTTAAAATTTTTGGCATCAGATGAAATAGCTTAAATTTAATTCAAAGAATGAACATTAAATAGATCTGAAAAAAAGTATTTAAAAAACTTGATGTAAAATATAAATTACAAATTCAATTGAAACATGATTTGTTGCTATTTTTGGCAGCATGGTTACTTCACACTTGTATAGTATAAACCCATCAAACTTTTTTAATATCTTTTTTATAATAAATTGATAGACAAGAAATTGTTTTCATCAAATAGAATGATAGATTTGTTGAAATTTTAGTTTTTTCAGTTTTGGAATAAATTCTTTTTTAAAAAATATTTTTTAAAAATTGTATAAATACAAACTTCAGAATGAATTATGGTAGTGAAACTTTAATGTAATGAAATTATATAACTTAATTAACCACAAAATTGCTGGCCGTACAGAATTTCAAACAATTACAGACCTACATATATTTTTATGAAAGTTCACAGAAAAAAATACTTCACAATATATAAACAAAGAACAGAAGACTAAGATGTTATATACAGATATTAACAATTGTTTTTAACAAGCTGTAAATATTCTGACTAGATTTTTTCTCATTCTTATTGCAACTTTATCAAAACACAATCATAATATTAAATACATTATATTTATATTATACAAATCGAAATGCAGGGGAGTTAACTTAAGACAAAGTTAAAATAAATAACAAAATATTGCACAGTTGAGATAATATGACACTGTTTAAAGCTTCTCTATACTACCTCTGACTAAATTATCTGCCTAGATTTGAATCAGATCCAATATGAAAAAGTTTTGTCAGTTTGTCTGTCTAAGGCTTGTGGTCTTATTCATGTACTCTGGTTTTCTCGAAACTTATTGCCTAGATATAGTTTTAAGAATCTTAAGTGGTTTGTGAAACACCATTAGCATTTTTGTCCACTCTACAGTTAATATAATATATAAAAAATGTATACATATATAGAATATGGTTAAGTTAAAAACAATTAGATAGAAACATGCCTAATGTCATTTAGATTTTTATTTTTCACACCAAGAAGAACCCCTAAACAATAACGAATTGTTGATCTCTGGTACTGCTGATAAAATGATGTTAAAGACTCCATGATTTCTTTGGAAAGGTCACAAGAAGGTGAAATGTGATCTAATTTTCATGCATTAAAATATTCATATCAGGATTGACTGAACAGCCAATAAACAAATATCAACATGTTTTCAATTTTATGATTGTTTTTCCATGACTTTCCAAAAGTCTTTGGGTGCTATTGACTCAAATGAGTTCTATTAGTCATGTTACAGCAAAAATAATCAACAATTACACTTATTTTATTGTCAAGTAATCAGTTAATCAAAACTTATGGGACATTTTTCACATGCAACAAATCATATCTATGATATATCCTAAGAATAAACACTTATATATGGAGTACCGGTATTTCTTAATATTGGAAAGCTAAGAATTTATCTCAGGGATTCGATAACAATAAAATTTTAAATACAAATTGTAAGTAAGAAACTACAGAACAATATTCAATATTCAGTTGTACTTCATTGAGAAATAGGTTTCATCAAAACAGTATTGTGCAGTTACTGAATGCTGAAGTTTGAATGAGGTAACTATTGTTTAAATTCTACTCTTTAACAAAAATGTTAATGGATTTTGGCATTTCAAATATAGTGACAACAAAACAAATGTTTTAACAAAAAAACTTAAAAAGTACAATGTTAACAAAGACAAATGAATTGTAATATCAAAAGCCACAAAAAAATAGCATAATGATTGTAATTTTTAAACACATTCACAACAAGTGATAGTTCAGATATACTGGTGTATTATATGGAATACAAGTAAATGAATCCCAGATTACTTTCTTCAAATCTATCCTTTCCCCTGCAACATATTTCAGAATAAAACTTGACACAACCTATCAATATTATGTAGTACACATGGTAGCAGTCTACTAATAAACAGAATGTACTTGGTACCAGTCTACTTATTAAAGAATGTACTACACATGGAACCAGTCTACTTATACACAAACTTATTAATACATGCAAAACTTTTAAAGCAAGCATATGTAAAATAAAACAAAATGCATTTTTCAAATAAAGTTTATAATGAAGGACGGAAATGAAATGTTTTAAACTGTCAACAGATAACTATCACAATTCCTTGTCAAACAATAGACTTCCAAAGGATGATTAAAGACAGGAATAATTTATTTGGGTTTAAGAGAATACCATGTGATATGCCCCAACATTTGTGCAGAACAATTATTACAATTTAATATGAGATCCCATTGGTTGATGGCTTCTCAAAAATGATCATCAGAACTTGTGATGTGAAAGTTTTCCCAAATATTCTCTGTGATCATGTGGTACAATGATGAACCCCACTTAAAATGAAAACTTTCAGTTAATAAAATTTAGACTCAAGATTTTACAATCTTATTTTTAAATTATACCTCAGAAAGCCATGTCCAGGTAACTGTAATTAGGCAATTTCTACATGAAAGTATTACAGAATTGTCTAGCAAAGTTTACATTATCAAACTATATGTTATGTTGTAGGTCATGTGGGGTCATAGGAGATTCTGTTGTAAATGTGCCGTGTTTTAAAAAAATAGAAAATAATAATAATAAAATAAAATAAAAATTAAAATAATAAACAAAATAAGTAATTAATGAATATATGTATATCTTTTATAATCAGAGAAACCATATCAAGCACATGCATGTATAACTCATAAAAGAGCAATGGACAGTTTTTACATTTTCAACAGGTGTGCTATAAGGTCATCTACTGGTAATTTAAAATTTTAGAATTCTCTCACAAAATCTCCCACACAAAAGGAAAAAAAAAACAATAAGTAATCACCCACACAAAAGGAAAAAAAAGTGCTAGAGAATGTAAAAGCAATAAAATCAGATTCCAAACTACAAAAGTAATATATAAATAAAACTATAAAAAGTAACACGCAAGCTCGTTGATAATCTAATTATATGTATGAGTAGAAATGGTGGGCAGAGAAAGGAGGGAGGTTTATTATTACTCTCTAGCTAGTAGCAGTTACATAATAGAGCTTAAAGTGTTATAAAAGTTTTGGTACTAAACTAGGAGACAATATGGATCTTCATAATGTAATGAACAGGTTACTATTTCTTTTATGCTACAATGAACTGTTTCATTATTTATATAATAATTCTTATTAATAGGGTACAGAAAACAGGTTATGTGACCAATGTGAATTTACAAATCAAGGGTACAAGAACAACAGACATAATATTTAACCAACTGATCAATGATGATGTCACTAAACAGTTAATCATATGACAAAACTGATTCTAATGTTTGTTCCCCAGAAAACACTTCTAAACATGTATCTAGAAACTAAATCAAAGATTTCAAACCAGACTTACAGCGTCTATGTCAACAGGGTATGTATGTCTCCTCAAACTATTAATTCTGTATCAAGTTTTAAATGTTTAGGCTGAAATTTGATTTTAAAAACTCTGTTGCCTTCTGTAACATTCTCGTTTGAAACCATTTTAAATCATGAAAATAGTTTTGCACAAAGAAATTGTAAATTCATGCTGGTCACAAAATGAAATTAACAGATTCTTTTGTCTTCCCCTAACACACTTATCATATTATGATACTGTAGAATCATTAATATTCATTGGGTTAAAATTTTGTGGTTTTACTTTTTTAAAAAATTCTGTTTTGTGAAATTGAGTTTGTGGAAAAAAAAACCCATTGAGGGCAATGGTAATAAAAAATTTTTGATGACATTTAATTTCGTGGTTTTCAGTAACCCACGAAAATAACAAAATTTAATCTGCCATGAATATTTGTGATTTTACAGTAGTTGTTAACAAATCTTGATTACACAAGGATACAAGATACAGAAGCATATAAAGAAAATATATATCTCCAAAATCAATAAATAAATAACACACTGTAAACATTCTTCAAAACGGTGACAGTTCCATCATAACTCCAACACGATGTAACCACTGACCGAGGGCATCTTTCAATCGACGGTCATCAGCATGACAAACAAGCTGATTTACACAATAAAATATAGTTGGTAATAATGAATCAAACTTGTTATCTGGAAGTTGTTTGAAGAGTTCTAATATAGTACACAGTAACTCTGTCCAGGACTGTTTTCTGGCTTCACTGTCCTACAATTTTACAATTTATATAATTAGTATAAAGAATCATCAGTAATAACACTGTAACAGTAAAGTTATACTCTATTCTTGTGGTGTGAGAGAATTCCAACTGAGCTACAACAGTACTGCACTGTGTACCATGGTGTTTGTAAACAGGTTCAAATATATATGTATACATGTAGTAAAAAGAAATGTGGGGACAGATTTCAATGAACATAATTTAGAGGATTTCTTAAAACTGATTTAGCTGCTTACATCTCCGTTGTTACAACCCTTCTGTATTACTGCATTGACATAAATGTCATATAGATGATAAAGTGCCCCTAAAACAACTACAGATAATGTTTCTGTCATGGGGATGAAATAACTTTATTACATTATCCAGAATATTAATTGTAATTTTAATTTATATCATTGATAATGATATGATAATTTCATTTCAATTAACTACAATGTTTTATGTAAAATGGTAAAAATTTTAGATTTTTACATTATTTGTAAATGTCAAAACTGCATCTTTTTGCTTCAACTAGTTACAGCAACAGAAGTTGTTTCATATTTAAAAGATTCTCTTTTTAAAATACCAGACATATAAAGTTTCTGAGGATAAAAAATGCACAAAGCAGAATTTTATAGAAAGTGTGTCCTGATGACATCATTATGCTGTCATATAAGATGCAAACTAGACACTTTATCATGTACATGTATTATCATATAGAGATACATGTATTTTATAGATATGTTACCTTCATGGTTGATGATTTTTGCTGTTTTTCAATGACTGCATCAACATCTGTTTTTTTACTTGGAGGTGCAGACTTCTTTTGCTTCCCAATTTTCACAAAAGATGGCATGGCATGATGGTGTTTACGTTTTTTATACTCCGTCATAAGTGATTTTATCAGTGTGTCTGTGGCCAGTGTATAGATTTTACTTTCTTGTTCCTCTCGTAGTTCCCTCTTACTTTTCATTGTGTGGGATGAATGATCAGAGTCAGATATATGGGACTTTTTATCATCTTGTGTATCTTCATCATCAGAATTGTCTTGTTGTAGAGAATGTTCTAAAAAAAAGAGGAAACCAGTTCTATTTACATACCAAATTTTAGTCTTCAGACAAACAGAAAAGCTATGAAACATGCCTAGTCTATCAAAAACTTACAAAAAACATACTTTGTGTTAATTGAAATACTTCAACGGTCAACTGTGGACATCAAAATATTTTTTGTAATCAAACTACATGTAACCCAAGTTTCAATCATAATTAACCTTGTTTTTTTCTGACAGCCATATTCTACAAGGTCAGTTTAGGATTACTCTAGCATTTATGATTGAAATAAACTTGATAAAACAAATTATTTATTTTTTGTTAATTTTTTCTAAACATTTGGACTCATGTCCTGTGTTTAATTGACAAGATAATAAAAATGTCCAGAAATTTTCTCAATTTACATTAATTGAAGCAAATATAAAATTATGATGACTTATGAATAATAAACTATAGAATGCTTTTAAAAACAAAACACATACAGAATATTGTTATGAATGGGTAATAGTTTACATATAACATTCTCCCTTTTCCTTATAAAACTTACAAACAGGTCACAAAGACTTTCTTAAGTAGGGTATTTACCTCATTTACCATAAAATTATGAATAAATTATTAAAATATAATACACAAACCTTGTGTACTAACAGCTTCAGATGTTAAGAATACTCCTGGCTGTATTACATCTATAGACTGTGACTCATTTTCTACCGACAGATCTGAATGACGTTTCTTCTTTACAATGTCTGAGATATCGTCAGGTTGTGCAATCAAGAAAAATACCTGTTGTTCAGACATCTGATCAACAATACTATCTTCATTTAAAATATCCACATAAGTCTGGCACAACTCGTCACAAACTCTTGTCAATAAATGCAGAAATGTCTCCGGATTAGCAAAAACTTTGTCAAATCGTTTTGCTGTATCTATTTCTACATTATGTATATCAATGTCTTTTTCATGAATCCCCTTCAAAAGTTCTCGTACATTTTTACGAGACATTCCATTAATACTGGCTCCTATTTGAATTAATGTATGAATATAAAATATCATGCTAGCACCAGCCTGTTTATACAAGTTAACTGCCACTGCTGTACGAGCAACCTTCTGAATAAGAAATTTCAAACCTGGCCGGGAATCAAATTCACCAGCTAATTTATAGGAGCTTCTCAGACACTTTAAAAATGTCAGTACATTCCTAGTTGATAAAAATGAAAGCATTCCTAAAAGTATAACAAAAACAGTATGAATAGTTAACTTAATAGTAAGCACAAATTCTGATCTATCATAAGTTTTATCAGAATGACTCAGGGGTTACTCATTACTATATCTGTAATATTCTTTCTCCTATAGGTATAGAATCTAATGTCATGTATGAGTTTATAAAGAATTTTGTCATTATAATTTCTGCCTAATCAATTTTTTGTCACACATAGACTTTGTTAATCTATTTGTTCTCAATGACATGACTAAAGAGGATTTATATATTGTATCTAATTCATGTGAAGGTTGACTTAAACATTTAGATTGTACAATGACTAATAGGTGTGTTTTTAATACAAGTTCATTTCAAATTCTTGAAGCATATTTGTCTGTCTCATTTTTTGTAACTAAAGAGGAGTTATATGATGACGGATTCATGTAAAGGGTGACTTAAACATTTAGATTGTACAATGAATAACAGGTATACATGTAGCTTTTAATACATTCTTTATAGCATATGAATCTGATTCATTTTTTGTTTGATTACAAATGTGCTTGCATAATTTGATATCAATGATTTTTCAATATCGACACCATGTTTACACCTACCTGGCATTTTTGGTGGACAGTCTCCGTCTTTATCCACTGTCTGTTCTCCATCTGAAGTGGTCATATTATCTTTACTAAGAAGAACACTTCCAACAGTCTGTATGAGTAACTGATTAGAGAGAAGTCCAATCACAACACTGCGGAACGGAATCCTAAAAATAAACAAGACATTATAAAACCAGGTCAGACACTGATACATATTTAGATGTGATGTACATCCAAGCACAACACTGCGGAACGGAATCCTAAAAATAAAAAAGACATTACAATGACAAGTCAGACACTGATACATATTTAGATGTGATGTACATCCAATCACAACACTGTGGAACGGAATCCTAAAAATAAACAAGACATTACAATGACAGATCAGACACTGATACATATTTAGATGTGATGTACATCCAATCACAACACTGTGGAACGGAATCCTAAAAATAAACAAGACATTACAATGACAGGTCAGACACTGACACATATTTAGATGTGATGTACATCCAATCACAACACTGTGGAACGGAATCCTAAAAATAAACAAGACATTACAATGACAGGTCAGACACTGACACATATTTAGATGTGATGTACATCCAATCACAACACTGTGGAACGGAATCCTAAAAATAAACAAGACATTACAATGACAAGGTCAGACACTGACACATATTTAGATGTGATGTACATCCAATCACAACACTGTGGAACGGAATCCTAAAAATAAACAAGACATTACAATGACAGGTCAGACACTGACACATATTTAGATGTGATGTACATCCAATCACAACACTGTGGAACGGAATCCTAAAAATAAACAAGACATTACAATGACAGGTCAGACACTGATACATATTTAGATGTAATGTACATCCAATCACAGCACTGCGGAACAGAATCCTAAAAATAAACAAGACATTACAATGACAGGTCAGACACTGATACATATTTAGATGTGATGTACATCCAATCACAGCACTGCGGAACAGAATCCTAAAAATAAACAAGACATTACAATGACAGGTCAGACACTGATACATATTTAGATGTAATGTACATCCAATCACAGCACTGCGGAACAGAATCCTAAAAACAAGCAGATATATTACTATAATGGCAGGATGGACACTTATATACATTTAGATGTGATGTAAACTTTGCTATAATTTTCATGCAGCTAAAAGTTTGTGGATTTACAATTTTTAACAATAAGTCATTTCCTTTGTTAACAACAAGATAAGAATATTTCTTAAGCATAAACAGGATTCACTGCTGTACCTAGTAATATCCGTAACATTTGTACAGAAACATTCCTAATGAGTATGTATTTTGACAGCAAAAGTGAGTGATATTGTCTTCCCAACTTTATCAGTAACTAGTAGAAACAATCCTACATAAGCATTAGTAGGTATGGCAGTAAGTTTTATCAACTTAGTGATAAAATAAATTGACATATCCCAGGTTACCTTGTGATGATGTCATCAGGATTAATACTGTTTTCGTTTCCTTGTCCATATAACAAAAATACAAAGGATTTATCTTCCTCTGTTTCTGGTGACATATGTTCATTGGAGCTTAACTGACTATCTAACAAAAACACCTGTCAAAACAGAAATAAATGGAAATTAAACTCAAATACCCTTGTGTAAGAAAACAGAAAAAATGGAAATGACTCAAATGTTGAATAAAGAGACTAATTTCTCACAACAAGAGGCCCATGGGCCTTAACGCTCACCTGAGGATATGTCCAAAATTGTTTGCAAAGTGCAATAGACAATATATTCAGTACAGAAACTTTACAAGTTTTCTCAAGTTTAGAACTCCCACAAAACTTAATCAGAAATATATCCACTCAAATTTCATTCATAAGTAGCTTATATAATATGCATGAAGTAACTGTAGTGCAATGAATAATTTCCAAATCATTATTCAATTTCAGTATACTTATGCAACTATGTCCTTGACCTCTGAACATATATGACCTTGGATTGTCATGTCAATACTTACAATATTCTAATATACATTGCCTTTACAAAAAGTAAATAGTTTTCATGATATTTAGGAATTTAAGTCTTCTTTTGCAGCTGTGACCTTGACCTTTCAACATATGACCTTGAACCATATATCAAAATGATTGTCATATCAATACCTACAATATTTTAATATACATGCCTATAATAAAAGTTAATAGTTTTCAAGATAATTTGCAATTTAAGTCTTCTTCTGCAGCTGTGACCTTGACCTTTCAACATATGACCTTGAACCATATATCAAAATGATCGTAATATCAATATCTACAATATTCTATTATACATGCCTTATACAAAAGTTAATAGTTTTCAAGATAATTTGCAATTTAAATCTTCTTCTGCAGCTGTGACCTTGACCTTTCAACATATGACCTTGAACCATATATCAAAATGACCGTCATATCAATACCTACAATATTTTAATATACATGCCTATACAAAAAATTAATAGTTTTCAAGATAATTAGCAATTTAAGTCTTCTTTTGCAGCTGTGACCTTGACCTTTCAACATATGACCTTGTACCATATATCAAAATGATCATCATGTCAATACCTACAATATCCTAATATACATGCCTATACAAAAAGTTGATAGTTTTCAAGATATAGTGACAAATATATAATTTTTAGCAATTTCCCCACTCAGTGCCTTACAATTTCCCCATTTTGAGCCCCATGGCTACCATTTGTGCAAATCTGAAAATAGATGACCTAAGGATGTTATAAATGAAATAACTAAGGTTTATCTCTTGTAGATTCAGAGGAGAAGTTTTTGAAAGTTTTTCACTTTTTCCCCCCTTATGGGGCCCCAAGGGGACATAACTCCTTCATTTGTGCAAATCTGAAAGGGCTTCACCCAGGCATGATGGTTACCAAGTTTCATTAAATTTGGCCCAGTGGTTTTGGAGAAGAAGTTTAAAATGTAAAAAGTTTACGCACGACGGACGACGCATGACGCACGGCGGACGAAGATGGATAGCAATAGCTTATCTGAGCTTTCAGCTCAGGTGAGCTAAAAAGTAAAGTCATACTCCAAAAGTGGAGTAAAAGTGATATCAAATTAAACTTTAATAATGACAGTTCACTGATAACTGAAAGTAAAGTTATGAAAATAATTTTTTTTTTTATTGTTATTGCACTTTATGATAATTCTAAATTCTGGATGCATAACAGGACAGTTTTATCCACTCTATTAGATTAAAAAATACTTGTAACCAAAATCTTATACAGTACATTAAATGACTTTGTTTACAAGCCAAAAGTTCAATATGAATTTTTAAAAAAATTCAAAAACCTAAGTAGAATTCTTTACAAAAAAAAAGAAAATATTTGCGTGAAATTGGACAGAACTTAATGTTTTCAGGAAAGATTTTAGTGGTAAAATATTTCAGTTTTACAGATAATATAAGCATTAATGGCATAGCTATTTACTTGGTTGATTGGTGACTGTAGAAACTTCAATTTTACAAATAAACACCGTCTATTTATTCAAACACTAATACAAAGCAAATTCTTAGTCATTTATCTCAATGTCAACAAGAAAACTAAATGCTATTTTAAAAATATACAAACCTGATGTGCTAAATGTTTAAGTCTTTCACATTCCATTGGTGTACTATCTTGTCTCATGGCGACCTTGACCTGACCAGTGTCTCCATAGAAATTCTCTGAATTTATTTGGAAAAGCACCATTAATTGTTGTATATAAAATGTAGAAGTGTCAAGAGCTTTCTGCATGGCAATACCACCTATCTGCCACATCTCCTCTGTGAAAGAGCCACCAGCACTTAAAAGAATATGCCTAGTAACAAATAAATATAATTCATAAGTACTAATTTTAAAGAAATTCAACTTTCTTTGGTTTTTATTTCTTATTAAAGCAATGCCATATAAAGTTTAACATTTTAATAATCAATTTTATTAACAATTATTTGAGATTAAATGCTAATACAAACTGAAATTACCAAGTTTGCTAGAAACCCAAAAGTTAATAACATTTAACAAGTGTGTTTGTTTGTTGTTTGTTTGTTTGTATGTGAGAGTCACAGAGAACAGATACCCAATATAAAGAAGAACTTTTTTCATGTCAGATGTATTGTATACATGAAAATCCTTGGCTTGATATAGCCTCCAGAGCACTATGGTAAACTACATTATACATCAATATGCTAACCTTGATAAAAGGTTTCCATGTTGCACAAACACTTTAAATAACCTCCATAGACTGAACATCCTAGACTTGTTACAGCCTTGCCTTGATATAGCCTCTATTGACCTACCTTATACAAGAACATCCTAGTCTTGATATCTCCTCTACAGACCTACCTTATACAAGAACATCCTAGCCTTGTTATAGCCTCTATTGACCTACCTTATACAAGAACATCCTAGTCTTGATATAGCCTCTATTGACCTACCTTATACAAGAACATCCTAGCCTTGATATAGCCTCTATTGACCTACCTTATACAAGAACATCCTAGCCTTGATATAGCCTCTATTGACCTACCTTATACAAGAACATCCTAGCCTTGATATAGCCTCTATTGACCTACCTTATACAAGAACATCCTAGCCTTGATATAGCCTCTATTGACCTACCTTATACAAGAACATCCTAGTCTTGATATCTCCTCTACAGACCTACCTTATACAAGAACATCCTAGCCTTGTTATAGCCTCTATTGACCTACCTTATACAAGAACATCCTAGTCTTGATATAGCCTTTATTGACCTACCTTATACAAGAACATCCTAGCCTTGATATAGCCTCTATTGACCTACCTTATACAAGAACATCCTAGCCTTGATATACCCTCTATTGACCTACCTTATATAAGAACATCCTAGCCTTAAAATCGCCCCTACAGACCTACCTTATACAAGAACATCCTAGTCTTGATATAGCCTCTACAGAACTACCTTATACAAGAACATCCTAGCCTTGATATCCCCCCTACAGACCTACCTTATACAAGAACATCCTAGCCTTGTTATAGCCTCTACTGACCTACCTTATACAAGAACATCCTAGTCTTGATATCTCCTCTACAGACCTACCTTATACAAGAACATCCTAGCCTTGATATAGCCTCTATTGACCTACCTTATACAAGAACATCCTAGCCTTGATATAGCCTCTATTGACCTACCTTATACAAGAAAATCCTAGCCTTGATATAGCCTCTATTGACCTACCTTATACAAAAACATCCTAGTCTTGATATAGCCTCTATTGACCTACCTTATACTAGAACATCCTAGCCTTGATATAGCCTCTATTGACCTACCTTATACAAGAACATCCTAGCCTTGATATCCCCCCTACGGACCTACCTTATACAAGAACATCCCAGCCTTGATATTGCCTCTACAGACTTACCTTATACATGAACATCCTAGTCTTGATATAGCCTCTATTGACCTACCTTATACAAGAACATCCTAGCCTTGATATAGCCTCTATTGACCTACCTTATACAAGAACATCCTAGCCTTGATATAGCCTCTATTGACCTACCTTATACAAGAACATCCTAGCCTTGATATAGCCTCTATTGACCTACCTTATACAAGAACATCCTAGTCTTGATATAGCCTCTATTTACCTACCTTATACAAGAACATCCTAGCCTTGATATAGCCTCTATTGACCTACCTTATACAAGAACATCCTAGTCTTGATATAGCCTCTACAGACCTACATTATACAAGAACATCCTAGCCTTGATATAGCCTCTATTGACCTACCTTATACAAGAACATCCTAGCCTTGATATAGCCTCTATTGACCTACCTTATACAAGAACATCCTAGTCTTGATATAGCCTCTATTGACCTACCTTATACAAGAACATCCTAGCCTTGATATAGCCTCTATTGACCTACCTTATACAAGAACATCCTAGTCTTGATATAGCCTCTATTGACCTACCTTATACAAGAACATCCTAGTCTTGATATAGCCTCTATTGACCTACCTTATACAAGAACATCCTAGCCTTGATCTAGCCTCTATTGACCTACCTTATACAAGAACATCCTAGTCTTGATCTAGCCTCTATTGACCTACCTTATACAAGAACATCCTAGCCTTGATATAGCCTCTATTGACCTACCTTATACAAGAACATCCTAGTCTTGATATAGCCTCTATTGACCTACCTTATACAAGAACATCCTAGTCTTGATATAGCCTCTATTGACCTACCTTATACAAGAACATCCTAGTCTTGATATAGCCTCTATTGACCTACCTTATACAAGAACATCCTAGTCTTGATATAGCCTCTATTGACCTACCTTATACAAGAACATCCTAGTCTTGATATAGCCTCTATTGACCTACCTTATACAAGAACATCCTAGCCTTGATACAGCCTCTATTGACCTACCTTATACAAGAACATCCTAGCCTTGTTATAGCCACTACAGAACTACCTTATACAAGAACATCCTAGCCTTGATATCCCCCCTACAGACCTACCTTATACAAGAACATCCTAGCCTTTATTTTGCCTCTACAGACTTACCTTATACAAGAACATCCTAGCCTTGTTATAGCCTCTACCAACCTATCTTATACAATAACGTCCTAGCCTGTTATAGCCTCTATTGACCTACCTTATACAAGAACATCCTGGCCTTGATATAGCCTCTATTGACCTACCTTATGCAAGAACATCCTAGCCTTGATATAGCCTCTATTGACCTACCTTATACAAGAACATCCTAGTCTTGATATAGCCTCTATTGACCTACCTTATACAAGAACATCCTAGCCTTGATATAGCCTGTATTGACCTACCTTATGCAAGAACATCCTAGCCTTGATATAGCCTCTATTGACCTACCTTATACAAGAACATCCTAGCCTTAAAATCGCCCCTACAGACCTACCTTATACAAGAATGTCCTAGCCTTGTTATAGCCTCTACAGAACTACCTAATACAAGAACATCCTAGCCTTGATATCCCCCCTACAGACCTACCTTATACAAGAACATCCTAGCCTTGATATTGCCTCTATTGACCCACCTTATACAAGATTGTCCTAGCCTTGATATAGCCTCTATTGACCTACCTTATACAAGAACATCCTAGCCTTCTTACAGCCTCTACAGACCTACCTTATACAAGAACATCCTAGCCTTGATATAGCCTCTATTGACCTACCTTATACAAGAACATCCTAGCCTTGATATAGCCTCTATTGACCTACCTTATACAAGAACATCCTAGCCTTGATATAGCCTCTATTGACCTACCTTATACAAAAACGTCCTAGCTTGTTATAGCCTCTACTGACCTATCTTATACAAGAACATCCTAGTCTTGATATAGCCTCAGGGATTTTTCTGGGTATCCACAGGGTCTAGTAAACGGACCCATAACCAATGCAAAAAATCCTTATTCTGAAGTAAAAAATTCCCAATTGGCTAGGATTATCAATTTAAAAAAAAAAAAAAAAAAAATAAAACGTCACGAGATCATCAACACTAGGCTTATATTATCTGGTTTCGCTCGATATTAACCCACATTTTCTGTTGCTGTCTGCTTCATGGTGAAAGGGAAGCAACTCTAAGAAATAATCAACTTCGTCATTTAGATGTTTGTATTGAGTCTGATTATAGATAACGAACTTACAAGCGTCTTCGCAATATATACAATCTTGTTTGTAGTGTTGCCAAGTCATGTCACACAATAGCAAGTACTACACTAAAAAAATCTGATCTGTTGATGTAACAGGGAGTAAAAAAATATTACAGTACTACACTGTCAAGCCCAAATCCTCTACCAATTCTACGGCAGCCTCTTGAAAAAATCGCGAGTGAACATGGACGATGTTAATATATAAATAATGCCAACTTCCACAGCATCTGTAGAAAGGGGATTTAGCTTTATGAATAGATTGTGTACATCATTGAGAAATCGTTTAAATCAAGTTACATTAGACTCCCTTATGAGGATTTGCATGGAAGGACCACAGGAACTTAAAAACAATGTGTTAGAGCAAATGTTGAATTTGTTCTAAGACAAAAAAGACAGAGCTATTTTGATGTGAACACTGATTTAACAATATTAAAGTGGTCTAAGATTTCTATATGTTGTCATGATTGTTCCCAAAATCACATGTTTGTCGAGTATTTTTTTCCCAATTTCATCCCAAGGTCCTTTTCCCAAAAAGGCCATAAAAATCCCTGAGCTTCTACCAAACTACCTTATACAAGAACATCCTAGTCTTGATATAGCCTCTACAGAACTACCTTATACAAGAACATCCTAGCCTTGTAATAGCCTCTATTGACCTACCTTATACAAGAACGTCCTAGCCTTGTTATAGCCTCTACTGACCTACCTTATACAAGAACATCCTAGTCTTGATATCTCCTCTACAGACCTACCTTATACAAGAACATCCTAGCCTTGATATAGCCTCTACCGACCTACCTTATACAAGAACATCCTAGTCTTGATATAGCCTCTACCAAACTACCTTATACAAGAACATCCTAGCTTGTTATAGCCTCTACTGACCTACCTTATACAAGAACATCCTAGCCTTGATATAGCCTCCACAGGTTGTGATATACACTCTATAAGAACATCCAGTAGTTGTTTTAACATCATTTCTACCATAGGTTCTATATCTCCTTTACAACCTGAAGTTAACAAACAACAAATGTTAGTCTGTTATCATGGATTTTGTACTATGACAAGATAAAAATCAATAATAAATATGCTGTTAAGGTAGTTAGGTAAAACAGTTGGTATAAAGGAGTAAATATGGTAAAATCATAATTTCAGTCAGTTTTATATCATAGATAAGAGGTAACTTTTATTGCTTTATTTGGACATTCAAATATACTTTTAGTTTACATCCTTTATGTTGCTATGATTTAATTTAATTCAACTATATTTTCATTTTCAAAGAAACACCTACTGATTTATCAAGATAATGTAAAGAATTGTAGTCAAAAGATAAAATTTTTGGGGTGCCTATAGTACCTTACTATATCTTCTCCTTTCTGTTAAAATAATGGTTAAAAAGACTCAAATGGTCAGATTGCTTTCCTCAAAGCCATGTCTTTCAGGAAAGATAAGTCAATATTCATTGGAAGTCTGGGTCTAATTTTGAATGGAATCTCACCGTTACCCTCCCCTTAAACACAAAATAAGCTAAAACTTTCCATGTAATATTTACTATATTGATTATACCTATAAATTTTATTATCCTGGTTTCCTTTACCTGAAAACTCCTCGATAAAATCTACAATTAAGTCTGTACAAAGTCCACAACACTGTTTGAAGTTGGTAGCACCTGTCTCCCAATAACCATGCTTTTTGGCACCAGTTCTCAGCCAGTTTTGTAACATGGGCAGTAACAGATGATTGACACAGTATAATGCAAACTTTGGACCTAACATACTAGAAAAAAAAAACATCACTGAATTACATCAATGCAAAATTACAATGTTTGTGTAATTACAAAATACAAAAAAACAAACAATGTTTTATAATCACCACTTTGATGAATAGGTACAGTAAACAGATAGAAAACGAAATTAAAATTTAACCATATTGATTATACCAATAACAGCAGTCTACACTGACAGGAAGTCTAGCCTGGAGCCAAATTACACAGTAAACTGACAGAAAGTCTATTCTGGACCTCAAATACACAGCATTTATTGGAAAATTGTAGCCCTGGGAATGTCTACATAACTGTGTTTTTTCAACTGACAATTTTCATTCCATACAAGTAGTAAGGATAGACTTTAAACTGCTAAACTTTATATGACAGAATAATTTCAGCAATGAAATTTTTGGATTAAAATTCAATGCCTCATTTGAATAATTGGATAAAAGAAGTATTCTATTGTTGTCATCATCTATGTCATATATTTTTAAATTTTCTAATATGTGCAAAAACACTACTAACCTGGGACTTTTGAGACAGAACGTAAAAGTTCAAATAGCATTTCTAATGTATCTGGCTGATAATTTCTAGGACAAGATGACACAGAACTAGCTAATCCATCTAGTAACAAAAACCATACATGAAGAATTCCTGAATGATTGTCTAACTGTCTCAAGGTTTGTATCACTTTTGACCTTGACTGTTGAACTTTGAACTTGGCACCTATTTGGTTGCTTATCTACTGATGATATTCCAGAATCTGTAGATGTTATACTTCCACTATCATACACTCTGTCTTCTTCATCTAGGGACCTTTGAATGGCTAGATTTGATTTTGGTTTTGTTGCCATAGCGATGACCTCTGTCTGGACATTATCTCCTGCAGCTTTGTTATAGTCTTGTGGTGACTTCTCATTAAACATTTTTAGAAAGTCATCCATATCCATGTGAGGTATTGATGTGTCAACAAAATTTTGATCAGAATCTGTATGGATCCTGAAAACAGAAAGTTCATAATTTTTAAAGTAAATAGAGATTATCAAATTCTGGCTACCTATATTAATCTTAAAACAAAAGCTAGCAAGGTCTTCTAATTTGACCAAGACGTGTATCACGAAGGAAGATACAGTTATAATGAATTTACTATTACAAAAGTTAATAAACAGCTGTGCCCGGAGCGCATGATATGCCCGTCAGATATTTAAACTTCTTTTTTAATGTCTTAAACAACTTGACATTTAGCTGAAACATATTTTTTTAAAACAAAAGTAGCAAATTTATTTCTCAATGTTTATTCACAAACCTTTTTTATTATAGGACAAATATAACTTAAAAGTTTCATAAAAAAAGGCCAATAACTCTACAATAAGAAAACATGCAAACCTCAAAAATAAAAGGGAGCTCTCTGTCATGGATACCAATATAACACAAAAGTTTCATTCAAATTGTTCAAAGCATTTTTGAGTTATTATACAACATGCAAAAAAATGCCTTAAATATGACAATTAAAGTCCCATAACTCCGCAGTGACAGAAAAAAAAAACGCCAACAATTTCTTAACTTGCAGCATTAGTTAAACATAAGATATGTAATAATGCTACAATGCTACAGGATTAACCTTTATTTTTCAGCTTTCCCAGCATTAAAATTTATAAAATATGTGCTACAGAAGATCTCCAACCACTGTGATGATAATCATTTAAGTCAATCACTTAAAACATTAACTAACAAAAACTTTCACCAAAAACTCTGCATTGGACGCTGATGCTCATGCTGACATTCACAGAATGATGGATGGTAAACATATATGACACCAGCCATTCCATTGCAGGTATAAATAAATGTGTGTACCAATGAATAGGATATGTAGACATTTTCATTTTTATTATATCTTAGAACATTGGAGTATTTGCATAATTAAGGGACACATTGTTGCCATGACAACAATTAAACCTACCTATGAGCACCATTGAAGACAGGGCATGCTGGCATTTTCCACATTCTTTGTAATATTTTAGAACATTGTCTGAGGTAGCCTAATGCAGGGACACATAAATTTTCACCACTAGGAGCAGACACATCAAAGTCACTACCAGTGTCTGAGTCATCATCATCATCACTCAAATCTTCAAATTCACCTGAAGAATAAATAAACACATTTTTATACCACATATATTAAGATTTTGAACATATAGTTTCAAATTAATGGCACTGTAGATAGTTTTTTTTTCACTTACTGTCTACTATGTAAAAAGACAGTGACAAGTTATGTAAAATTTAGTTTCTTCATTATGCATTTAATGTTGCCCTTGTTAATTTTGTGTGAAGTTTTCATTAAGAGATCAATATGTGTCCTTCATGCCAGACTTACAATTCTTCATTCTCTTTTAATATATACAGTCAAAAAACGATCAATAAAGATCATCTCTGAAGCAAAGTAATTAAAAGTTTCAATAATTTACAAATTTGAATGGTCTGTTCATAAAGTTTGAAATAACTAAGAGCTAAAGTAGAATTTCAATAACTTGAATGCTGTTTTCTTAAAAATCATGGATAACTTGAAATGATTTTCTTAAAAAGCACAAAAGCAACTCAAAGATGTTTTCAATCTTTGTTATCCATTCAAATTGATTATCTGGAACACCCAGGTAAAATGAAGTGAAAATTAAAGTCTCCAGTTTAAGTTATTAAATTTCTTCCTTCTTAACATTTTGTATGGTTCACAACATACATACCTGGTCCCCTGACATACTTAAGTAGACACAATATACAATCTACAGCAGCATTAGCAAACACAAGAATGTTATCTGTGTTCAGGTAAACTTCAAACACATCTAAAACTGCTGCTATGTGGCGCTGTCTAGCCTCATTTACTTCCTCATTTGTAGTGTATTCTATTTTCACAGCACGAAGAGCTCCAAACAAGGGGCGCCATCCAGACCTGATGTCTGCTGTACAAGCTTCAACTAACTCGCATATAGAGCAAACAATCTGTCGAAAAATAGATATGTCTTGTGAGAATATAAAAACAGAAATGTCAGTTTTACATGATCTGGTGGCTACTTCACAAATAACTTGAAGATGTAGGTAGCATAAGGTAAATTAGAAAAAATATCATTATTTTTTATCTTGAAATTTCTGACTTTAAATAATTCAAAATATTTAATATGAGTAACCATTCTTTTTGATTAATTAAATAAGTAAGAAGCCTTGAGTGGTATCTCGTGCACCACTAAACTTCACCACTGTTACAGACAGCAATACATTCACAAAATCATTGCTGCAATTCACAACATGTCAGCATTCAAAATAAAGCTATTTATACAGCAAAGATCATAAACAATAAAAAAAAAACAATAGCATAAAAGATTTAAGACACAGCAAATTATATAGCATTTACCTGATCTTGTACATCACCGTCACAGAGCTCTAAGCACAACATATTTTCAAATGTTTTACACAGCAACTCGTTTACATGGAAGTGAGGTAACTCAGGGTGGTCTACTAACATAGCTAAGATAAAGTCATGGACACATGTAACTGCCATTCTAGAAACATTTCTGTCATGGTGACCAGCAGCCTACAAATATAAAACATTTCATTACCTAATGATGATGATTTTTATCTAAAGGTTATGATTTTTATTTATATCTTTAATTAACATAATACCAACCACTCCTGAAGTAAACAAAGAAACTGTAAAAGAATCTTGACTGGGGTGTAAAACACCATTACTCCACTCCACTACACTCCTGAAGTAAACAGGAAATTCTATCTGCAACATTAAACAAGACAATGAATGAAGAAATTCTCTCACACAAGGTAGCTACAAATATGGTTTGATTCTATTCAACTTACCTCAACAAGAAATGAAGATACAACACTCCAACATCTCATTAAATGTACATATGGTCTGTCACTGTGTACAACCTTCATCAATACTTCCTGTAGTCTGTATAGATGAAGGGCATTTGAAGGTAACTGCTGGGATTCACCAAGGAGATCATCTTCTTCCTTGTGTTTCATTACTTTTATCAGCTGTAATCTACCAGCTTCACTTAGCTCAGATAGGAAGTTTAATAATGCACAGAGGTTCAACTTATTTGCAGCATCCTCGAATAATCTGAAGATTGAGTGAAAAATGTTTAAGGAAATCAAACAATAACATTCTGAAATTTAATCATAAACAGTACAGACTTTATTGTTAACCTGGAAAATGTTATATTGATGACAGGGCAGTTGTTTATATAAAGTTTAACTTGATACAACAACAACAACAAGCTACAGTTTAACTTTATCTCCCTGATTGAAACTTTAAGTGTCAAGCTTTGTCCAGATTACCTTCTTTTATATAACATGCCAAAACTTTTTAAATAAATGTTAAAAAAGGAAAAAATGAATAAATTTCATAATTAGAGAGTAATAACCATTCAACGGGCTTTCACTTTTTAATTAGTATTATGTAATATCACACTCTTTTTAAATGATTCAAAGAAATTGGCTGCATTGTTCAGTAAAAAATACATGCAAGTCATTATAATGACAATGTTAACAATTATTTATACCTGTCTACTTCCTGAGAGAGTCCACAAAGTGCTTGTGATGCCTGAGCAGAATTGAGCACCCCTCCACCTGATATTGACCTATCCCATCCAGATTCAATACTACTCTGTTTTATAAGATTTGGAATGTTAATTCTGGGGGCCACAGGTACAGCAGTTGTCACAGGAACACTGTATAACTCTGTGTCACATCTAAAAAAGAACAGATTTTTTTACTGTTTATGAACAGGATCTAACTTTTTGAAGGCCTTGTCTGAAAGAACTTTTGTTCTCTGTTCTATTTGCGGAGTTAGAAATAGTTAAGTCAGACTGGGCCTAGGTCAATCAATTCCCACAACATACTTAAAGAATACATAAACAATAATTGAGAACCTAAAGTGATTTTTTTGGGTGTAAACAAAGTAAGTACACATAATATCTGTTAAGGTCACAAAAAACTTGTGTTTTGTGGGGTTTAACCCAAACCTTTTAAGTACTTTAACCGAGCACCTTAGTGACTTAGTGATCTGAAACATGCACTTACAGACAAAGCACCTCAGTGATCTGAAACATGCACTAACAAACTAAGCACCTCAGTGATCTCAATAATGCACTTACAGACCAAGCATCACAGTGATCTCAATAATGCAGTTACAGACCAAGCATCACAGTGATCTTAAACATGCAATTACAGAGACCAAGCACCTCCAGCATGCCTAGCTTAAATCCCACTATGGTGGGTAAGTTTGCTTGCCCAAGTTTAGTTTCTTTTACTTTCCCTTCCATTCTAGACCTAATGACTGCACTGTAAGTGGAATTGTTGACTGGGGTGTAAAATATTAATACTCAACTCTATTCCAATATACATGTAGTCTACTACAGGATCTGAACTATTCAGGCTGCTACACTTACAGGTAGATAGTTATAACAAAATATGTTCTACATAATACTAGTACATGTAAGTTGCAAACTTGTAATTTATACAAACCCATCCTGATCTTGAACATCTTTGGCTGTTTGTTCTTGTTGTAATTTTGGAAGACTAGATTGGTTATTGCCTTGACTAAAATAGGTATGTTCTAACTCTGAAATGAATGCTGAACATCTGAAAATAATACAAATAACATACTGTGAAAATAATACAAATATCACATTGTGAAAAAATACAAATACCACATTGTGAAAATAATACAAATATCACATTGTGAAAATAATACAAATACCACATTGTGAAAATAATACACATATCATATTGTGAAAACAATACACATATCACATTGTGAAAACAATACACATATCATATTTTGAAAATAATACACATATCATAATTTGAAAATGTACATATAAGACATTGTGAAAACACACATATTATATGAAGAATACAACATGGTGGAATCCATACTACCTACATGCCATATTGCATACATCAGACTGAGGGCATTAGCATGTCATGACCGAGATGTATTTTGAGTCTAATAATAAACAATATCCAGTATTGGTACCACATAAGAAACTGAAGATTCCAATTATTAAAATTACTGAGGGTATTAAAGTGTTCTCACATGTATGTGCATGATAAATGCCTTTAATTTGCTCTATTACATGTATACTAAAACATTCCCAATTATACTGATGGTGATAAAGTAACATAAACATTAATTATTTACCTAAAAACATGTTTCCAACAATCAGCAGAATGGCTACCCATTTCTAATCCTGTTGTCATGACAACATCCATACTGAGAACATGTGCTGCATGTAAACGTACTGGCTTATTAAGTTTTGTGGAGGTGGATGTTTTATGTACAGCTTTTCTCTCTAGAATTGGGCTTTTCTGAGTATCAAATAAAACACATGATGTACTGGCAAGTTGTAAAAATACACTACCACACCTCTGCTGTAAACCTGTAAAAATAACAAATTATGAAATACACTCTGTATGTCACATCATGATTATTTCAATTCTGGGAAACAAGAGTTTAGATCGTGATCTTTTTCTGTCATCCTTTTTAGCAATTATAGGCCTGGTTAGTATGAAGAAAATAGTCTTAAAATACAAGTTACATTGTACATACTGTGTACAAGTAAGAACTAAGTATTTTCTTGAAAGTTTGAAATAATTTCATAACATACACAGAGAAGCACAGAATAGAACAGCCGTTTCTAGGTAACAACAAACTTTTAACCACGCAGTAAAACAAAGTAAAACAATATTGCAATTATAACAGTAAAATCCTGATGACTCAAAGTTAACACGACTTTAAAGTTTCGAAGAGTTGGAAGACAAAGATGAGTAAATAATAACTTTGAGTTATTTATGATATATGACAAGATAATTTTCAATTTATCCATGTTCTACTTAACTCACCTAAAGTACAACACAATCTGGCAGCTTTCTGAAGTCCATCTAAACTCATTACTATAGCTTCTCTGGCTCGTATACTTTCTTCTTTTGCCCCTTCTGTACCTAACATCAGAGCTAGACTACTACTGATACCACAAGAACTTTTACCATTCAGTAACACTGACAAGACATCCAATACACCATCCCAACACTTAGATAAAATTCTTTTGGCTAACTTTTTACCTAGAATATGAGAAAATAAAGTTAATATGACTATGCTTTGTAACTTATCCAATATCAATAAATTAAAGCAGAAAATTATCATTTCTAGATGGATAGCAACATGTATTGTTTAAAGATATTTACATAAACCAACTTAGCAGTGCTGTCAGAAAGAATATAGCTCACCTACACACATAACCCTCCCTCCCTCTCTCCCTCCCTCTCTCTCTCTCTCTCTTTCTTCTCTCTCTCTCTCTCTCTCTCTCTCTCTCTCTCTCTCTCTCTCTCTCTGTAGACCACTTCGGTAGCTCAGTTGGTACAGTGCTCACTCCCTAAGTGGGAAGTCGTGGGTTCCAACCCCGGCCAGGTCAGACCCAAGACTTGAAAATGGGTGTCGACTGTTCTTTGCCAAGCAATCAGCATTACAAAACGAAAGTCATGGTTCTTTGGAATGGGAACTTAAAATAAATGAGGTCCCATGTCACGGTGTGGAAAGATAAAAAACCCTGGTGTATAATGCCATGAACGCAACGCACAGGCAAAATTTCTGAACTTTTGTTTATAGCTGGCGACGTCTCGATATAAGTGAAATATTCTTGACTGGGAAGTTAAACGCCATTACTCAACTCAATTCAACTCACTCTATCTCTCTCTTTGTCTGTGATGCCTATAATGAATCAATGTCTTACCTGTCTGTACATACAGCTGATTATGAACACATTCGTTATTTATACCCGTGTGTGTGTATGTGTGTCTGTGTCTGTGGTAACTATAATGAATCAATGTCTTACCTGTCTGTACATACAGCTGATTATGAACACATTCAGTATTTATACCCGTGTGTGTGTGTATGTGGGTGTGTCTGTGTCTGTGGTAACTATAATGAATCAATGTTTCACCTGTCTGTACATACAGCTGATTATGAACACATTCAGTATTTATACCCGTGTGTGTGTGTATGTGGGTGTGTCTGTGTCTGTGGTGACTATAATGAATCAATGTTTCACCTGTCTGTACATACAGCTGATTATGAACACATTCAGTATTTATATCTGTGTGTGTGTGTATGTGGGTGTGTCTGTGTCTGTGGTGACTATGAATCAATGTTTCACCTGTCTGTACATACAGCTGATTATGAACACATTCAGTATTTATACCCGTGTGTGTGTGTATGTGGGTGTGTCTGTGTCTGTGGTAACTATGAATCAATGTCTTACCTGTCTGTACATACAGCTGATTATGAACACATTCGTTATTTATACCTGTGTGTGTGTATTTGAGTGTGTCTGTGTCTGTGGTAACTTTAATGAATCAATGTCTTACCTGTCTGTACATACAGCTGATTATGAACACATTCGTTATTTATACCCATGTGTGTGTGTATGTGGGTGTGTCTGTGTCTGTGGTAACTATAATGAATCAATGTCTTACCTGTCTGTACATACAGCTGATTATGAACACATTCGTTATTTATACCCATGTGTGTGTGTATGTGGGTGTGTCTGTGTCTGTGGCAACTATAATGAATCAATGTCTTACCTGTCTGTACATACAGCTGATTATGAACACATTCAGTATTTATACCCGTGTGTGTGTGTATGTGGGTGTGTCTGTGTGTGGTAACTATAATGAATCAATGTCTTACCTGTCTGTACATACAGCTGATTATGAACACATTCGTTATTTATACCCGTGTGTGTGTGTATGTGTGTCTGTGTCTGTGGTAACTATAATGAATCAATGTCTTACCTGTCTGTACATACAGCTGATTATGAACACATTCAGTATTTATACCTGTGTGTGTGTATGTGGGTGTGTCTGTGTCTGTGGTAACTATAATGAATCAATGTCTTACCTGTCTGTACATACAGCTGATTATGAACACATTCGTTATTTATACCCATGTGTGTGTGTATGTGGGTGTGTCTGTGTCTGTGGCAACTATAATGAATCAATGTCTTACCTGTCTGTACATACAGCTGATTATGAACACATTCGTTATTTATACCCATGTGTGTGTGTATGTGGGTGTGTCTGTGTCTGTGGCAACTATAATGAATCAATGTCTTACCTGTCTGTACATACAGCTGATTATGAACACATTCGTTATTTATACCCATGTGTGTGTGTATGTGGGTGTGTCTGTGTCTGTGGCAACTATAATGAATCAATGTCTTACCTGTCTGTACATACAGCTGATTATGAACACATTCGTTATTTATACCCATGTGTGTGTGTATGTGGGTGTGTCTGTGTCTGTGGCAACTATAATGAATCAATGTCTTACCTGTCTGTACATACAGCTGATTATGAACACATTCGTTATTTATACCCGTGTGTGTGTATATGTGGGTGTGTCTGTGTCTGTGGTGACTATAATGAATCAATGTCGTACCTGTCTGTACATACAGCTGATGATGAACACATTCAGTATTTATACCTGTGTGTGTGTATGTGGGTGTGTCTGTGTCTGTGGTGACTATAATGAATCAATGTCTTACCTGTCTGTACATACAGCTGATTATGAACACATTCAGTATTTATACCCGTGTGTGTGTGTATGTGGGTGTGTCTGTGTCTGTGGTAACTATAATGAATCAATGTCTTACCTGTCTGTACATACAGCTGATTATGAACACATTCAGTATTTATACCTGTGTGTGTGTATGTGGGTGTGTCTGTGTCTGTGGTGACTATAATGAATCAATGTCTTACCTGTCTGTACATACAGCTGATTATGAACACATTCAGTATTTATACCCGTGTGTGTGTGTATGTGGGTGTGTCTGTGTCTGTGGTAACTATAATGAATCAATGTCTTACCTGTCTGTACATACAGCTGATGATGAACACATTCAGTATTTATACCTGTGTGTGTGTATGTGGGTGTGTCTGTGTCTGTGGTAACTTTAATGAATCAATGTCTTTCCTGTCTGTACATACAGCTGATTATGAACACATTCAGTATTTATACCCGTGTGTGTGTGTATGTGGGTGTGTCTGTGTCTGTGGTAACTATGAATCAATGTCTTACCTGTCTGTACATACAGTTGATTATGAACACATTCGTTATTTATACCCATGTGTGTGTGTATGTGGGTGTGTCTGTGTCTGTGGTAACTATAATGAATCAATGTCTTACCTGTCTGTACATACAGGTGATTATGAACACATTCAGTATTTATACCCGTGTGTGTGTGTATGTGAGTGTGTCTGTGTCTGTGGTAACTTTAATGAATCAATGTCTTACCTGTCTATACATACAGGTGATTATGAACACATTCAGTATTTATACCCGTGTGTGTGTGTATGTGAGTGTGTCTGTGTCTGTGGTAACTTTAATGAATCAATGTCTTACCTGTCTGTACATACAGCTGATTATGAACACATTCGTTATTTATACCCATGTGTGTGTGTATGTGGGTGTGTCTGTGTCTGTGGTAACTATAATGAATCAATGTCTTACCTGTCTGTACATACAGGTGATTATGAACACATTCAGTATTTATACCTGTGTGTGTGTATGTGGGTGTGTCTGTGTGTGGTAACTATAATGAATCAATGTCTTACCTGTCTGTACATACAGCTGATTATGAACACATTCAGTATTTATACCTGTGTGTGTGTGTGTATGTGGGTGTGTCTGTGTGTGGTAACTATAATGAATCAATGTTTCACCTGTCTGTACATACAGCTGATTATGAACACATTCAGTATTTATACCTGTGTGTGTGTATGTGGGTGTGTCTGTGTGTGGTAACTATAATGAATCAATGTCTTACCTGTCTGTACATACAGCTGATTATGAACACATTCAGTATTTATACCTGTGTGTGTGTGTGTATGTGGGTGTGTCTGTGTCTGTGGTAACTATGAATCAATGTCTTACCTGTCTGTACATACAGCTGATTATGAACACATTCAGTATTTATACCCGTGTGTGTGTGTATGTGGGTGTGTCTGTGTCTGTGGTAACTATGAATCAATGTCTTACCTGTCTGTACATACAGCTGATTATGAACACATTCAGTATTTATACCTGTGTGTGTGTATGTGGGTGTGTCTGTGTCTGTGGTAACTATGAATCAATGTCTTACCTGTCTGTACATACAGCTGATTATGAACACATTCGTTATTTATACCCGTGTGTGTGTGTATGTGGGTGTGTCTGTGTCTGTGGTAACTATGAATCAATGTCTTACCTGTCTGTACATACAGCTGATTATGAACACATTCGTTATTTATACCCATGTGTGTGTGTATGTGGGTGTGTCTGTGTCTGTGGTAACTATAATGAATCAATGTCTTACCTGTCTGTACATACAGCTGATTATGAACACATTCAGTATTTATACCCGTGTGTGTGTGTATGTGGGTGTGTCTGTGTCTGTGGTAACTATAATGAATCAATGTCTTACCTGTCTGTACATACAGCTGATTATGAACACATTCAGTATTTATACCTGTGTGTGTGTATGTGGGTGTGTCTGTGTCTGTGGTAACTATAATGAATCAATGTCTTACCTGTCTGTACATACAGCTGATTATGAACACATTCAGTATTTATACCCGTGTGTGTGTGTATGTGGGTGTGTCTGTGTCTGTGGTAACTATGAATCAATGTCTTACCTGTCTGTACATACAGCTGATTATGAACACATTCGTTATTTATACCCATGTGTGTGTGTATGTGGGTGTGTCTGTGTCTGTGGTAACTATAATGAATCAATGTCTTACCTGTCTGTACATACAGCTGATTATGAACACATTCAGTATTTATACCCGTGTGTGTGTGTATGTGGGTGTGTCTGTGTCTGTGGTAACTATAATGAATCAATGTTTCACCTGTCTGTACATACAGCTGATTATGAACACATTCAGTATTTATATCCTGTGTGTGTGTATGTGGGTGTGTCTGTGTCTGTGGTAACTATAATGAATCAATGTCTTACCTGTCTGTACATACAGCTGATTATGAACACATTCAGTTATTTATACCCATGTGTGTGTGTATGTGGGTGTGTCTGTGTCTGTGGTAACTATAATGAATCAATGTCTTACCTGTCTGTACATACAGCTGATTATGAACACATTCGTTATTTATACCCTGTGTGTGTGTATGTGGGTGTGTCTGTGTCTGTGGTAACTATAATGAATCAATGTCTTACCTGTCTGTACATACAGCTGATTATGAACACATTCAGTATTTATACCTGTGTGTGTGTATGTGGGTGTGTCTGTGTCTGTGGTAACTATAATGAATCAATGTCTTACCTGTCTGTACATACAGCTGATTATGAACACATTCAGTATTTATACCTGTGTGTGTGTATGTGGGTGTGTCTGTGTCTGTGGTAACTATAATGAATCAATGTTTCACCTGTCTGTACATACAGCTGATTATGAACACATTCAGTATTTATACCTGTGTGTGTGTATGTGGGTGTGTCTGTGTCTGTGGTAACTATAATGAATCAATGTCTTACCTGTCTGTACATACAGCTGATTATGAACACATTCAGTATTTATACCCGTGTGTGTGTGTATGTGGGTGTGTCTGTGTCTGTGGTAACTATAATGAATCAATGTCTTACCTGTCTGTACATACAGCTGATTATGAACACATTCGTTATTTATACCTGTGTGTGTGTATGTGGGTGTGTCTGTGTCTGTGGTAACTATAATGAATCAATGTCTTACCTGTCTGTACATACAGCTGATTATGAACACATTCAGTATTTATACCTGTGTGTGTGTATGTGGGTGTGTCTGTGTCTGTGGTAACTATAATGAATCAATGTCTTACCTGTCTGTACATACAGCTGATTATGAACACATTCGTTATTTATACCTGTGTGTGTGTGTGTATGTGTGTCTGTGTCTGTGGTAACTATAATGAATCAATGTTTCACCTGTCTGTACATACAGCTGATTATGAACACATTCAGTATTTATACCTGTGTGTGTGTATGTGGGTGTGTCTGTGTCTGTGGTAACTATAATGAATCAATGTCTTACCTGTCTGTACATACAGCTGATGATGAACACATTCAGTATTTATACCTGTGTGTGTGTATGTGGGTGTGTCTGTGTCTGCGATGACTATAATGAATCAATGTCTTACCTGTCTGTACATACAGCTGATTATGAACACATTCAGTATTTATACCCGTGTGTGTGTGTATGTGGGTGTGTCTGTGTGTGGTAACTATAATGAATCAATGTTTCACCTGTCTGTACATACAGCTGATTATGAACACATTCAGTATTTATACCTGTGTGTGTGTGTGTATGTGGGTGTGTCTGTGTGTGGTAACTATAATGAATCAATGTTTCACCTGTCTGTACATACAGCTGATTATGAACACATTCGTTATTTATACCCGTGTGTGTGTATGTGTGTCTGTGTCTGTGGTAACTATAATGAATCAATGTCTTACCTGTCTGTACATACAGCTGATTATGAACACATTCGTTATTTATACCCGTGTGTGTGTATGTGTGTCTGTGTCTGTGGTAACTATAATGAATCAATGTTTCACCTGTCTGTACATACAGCTGATTATGAACACATTCGTTATTTATACCCGTGTGTGTGTATGTGGGTGTGTGTGTGTCTGCGATGACTATAATGAATCAATGTCTTACCTGTCTGTACATACAGCTGATTATGAACACATTCAGTATTTATACCCATGTGTGTGTGTATGTGGGTGTGTCTGTGTCTGTGGCAACTATACTGAATCAATGTCTTACCTGTCTGTACATACAGGTGATTATGAACACATTCGTTATTTATACCCGTGTGTGTGTGTATGTGAGTGTGTCTGTGTCTGTGGTAACTTTAATGAATCAATGTCTTACCTGTCTGTACATACAGCTGATTATGAACACATTCGTTATTTATACCCGTGTGTGTGTATATGTGGGTGTGTCTGTGTCTGTGGTAACTATAATGAATCAATGTTTCACCTGTCTGTACATACAGCTGATTATGAACACATTCGTTATTTATACCCGTGTGTGTGTGTATGTGGGTGTGTCTGTGTCTGTGGTAACTATAATGAATCAATGTCTTACCTGTCTGTACATACAGCTGATTATGAACACATTCAGTATTTATACCTGTGTGTGTGTATGTGGGTGTGTCTGTGTCTGTGGTAACTATAATGAATCAATGTCTTACCTGTCTGTACATACAGCTGATTATGAACACATTCAGTATTTATACCTGTGTGTGTGTGTGTATGTGGGTGTGTCTGTGTGTGGTAACTATAATGAATCAATGTTTCACCTGTCTGTACATACAGCTGATTATGAACACATTCAGTATTTATACCTGTGTGTGTGTGTATGTGGGTGTGTCTGTGTGTGGTAACTATAATGAATCAATGTCTTACCTGTCTGTACACACAGCTGATTATGAACACATTCAGTATTTATACCCGTGTGTGTGTGTATGTGGGTGTGTCTGTGTCTGTGGTAACTATGAATCAATGTCTTACCTGTCTGTACATACAGCTGATTATGAACACATTCGTTATTTATACCCATGTGTGTGTGTATGTGGGTGTGTCTGTGTCTGTGGTAACTATAATGAATCAATGTCTTACCTGTCTGTACATACAGCTGATTATGAACACATTCGTTATTTATACCCGTGTGTGTGTGTATGTGGGTGTGTCTGTGTCTGTGGTGACTATAATGAATCAATGTCTTACCTGTCTGTACATACAGCTGATTATGAACACATTCGTTATTTATACCCATGTGTGTGTGTATGTGGGTGTGTCTGTGTCTGTGGTAACTATAATGAATCAATGTCTTACCTGTCTGTACATACAGCTGATTATGAACACATTCGTTATTTATACCCGTGTGTGTGTATATGTGGGTGTGTCTGTGTCTGTGGTAACTATAATGAATCAATGTCTTACCTGTCTGTACATACAGCTGATTATGAACACATTCGTTATTTATACCCGTGTGTGTGTATGTGGGTGTGTCTGTGTCTGTGGTAACTATAATGAATCAATGTCTTACCTGTCTGTACATACAGCTGATTATGAACACATTCAGTATTTATATCTGTGTGTGTGTGTGTATGTGGGTGTGTCTGTGTGTGGTAACTATAATGAATCAATGTTTCACCTGTCTGTACATACAGCTGATTATGAACACATTCGTTATTTATACCCGTGTGTGTGTGTATGTGGGTGTGTCTGTGTCTGTGGTAACTATAATGAATCAATGTCTTACCTGTCTGTACATACAGCTGATTATGAACACATTCAGTATTTATACCTGTGTGTGTGTATGTGGGTGTGTCTGTGTCTGTGGTAACTATAATGAATCAATGTCTTACCTGTCTGTACATACAGCTGATTATGAACACATTCAGTATTTATACCTGTGTGTGTGTGTGTATGTGGGTGTGTCTGTGTGTGGTAACTATAATGAATCAATGTTTGACCTGTCTGTACATACAGCTGATTATGAACACATTCAGTATTTATACCTGTGTGTGTGTGTGTATGTGGGTGTGTCTGTGTGTGTGGTAACTATAATGAATCAATGTTTTACCTGTCTGTACATACAGCTGATTATGAACACATTCAGTATTTATACCCGTGTGTGTGTGTATGTGGGTGTGTCTGTGTCTGTGGTAACTATAATGAATCAATGTCTTACCTGTCTGTACATACAGCTGATTATGAACACATTCAGTATTTATACCCGTGTGTGTGTGTATGTGGGTGTGTCTGTGTCTGTGGTAACTATAATGAATCAATGTTTTACCTGTCTGTACATACAGCTGATTATGAACACATTCAGTATTTATACCTGTGTGTGTGTGAATGTGGGTGTGTCTGTGTCTGTGGTAACTATAATGAATCAATGTCTTACCTGTCTGTACATACAGCTGATTATGAACACATTCAGTATTTATACCCGTGTGTGTGTGTATGTGGGTGTGTCTGTGTCTGTGGTAACTATAATGAATCAATGTCTTACCTGTCTGTACATACAGCTGATTATGAACACATTCAGTATTTATACCTGTGTGTGTGTATGTGGGTGTGTCTGTGTCTGTGGTAACTATAATGAATCAATGTTTTACCTGTCTGTACATACAGCTGATTATGAACACATTCAGTATTTATACCCGTGTGTGTGTGTATGTGGGTGTGTCTGTCTGCGATGACTATAATGAATCAATGTCTTACCTGTCTGTACATACAGCTGATTATGAACACATTCAGTATTTATACCTGTGTGTGTGTATGTGGGTGTGTCTGTGTCTGTGGTAACTATAATGAATCAATGTTTTACCTGTCTGTACATACAGCTGATTATGAACACATTCAGTATTTATACCCGTGTGTGTGTGTATGTGGGTGTGTCTGTCTGCGATGACTATAATGAATCAATGTCTTACCTGTCTGTACATACAGCTGATGATGAACACATTTAGTATTTATACCTGTGTGTGTGTGTGTATGTGGGTGTGTCTGTGTGTGGTAACTATAATGAATCAATGTTTCACCTGTCTGTACATACAGCTGATTATGAACACATTCAGTATTTATACCTGTGTGTCTGTGTGTATGTGGGTGTGTCTGTGTGTGGTAACTATAATGAATCAATGTTTCACCTGTCTGTACATACAGCTGATTATGAACACATTCAGTATTTATACCTGTGTGTCTGTGTGTATGTGGGTGTGTCTGTGTGTGGTAACTATAATGAATCAATGTTTCACCTGTCTGTACATACAGCTGATTATGAACACATTCAGTATTTATACCTGTGTGTCTGTGTGTATGTGGGTGTGTCTGTGTGTGGTAACTATAATGAATCAATGTTTCACCTGTCTGTACATACAGCTGATTATGAACACATTCAGTATTTATACCCGTGTGTGTGTGTATGTGTGTCTGTGTCTGTGGTAACTATAATGAATCAATGTCTTACCTGTCTGTACATACAGCTGATGATGAACACATTCAGTATTTATATCTGTGTGTGTGTATGTGGGTGTGTCTGTGTCTGTGGTAACTATAATGAATCAATGTCTTACCTGTCTGTACATACAGCTGATTATGAACACATTCGTTATTTATACCCATGTGTGTGTATATGTGGGTGTGTCTGTGTCTGTGGTAACTATAATGAATCAATGTCTTACCTGTCTGTACATACAGCTGATTATGAACACATTCGTTATTTATACCCATGTGTATGTATATGTGGGTGTGTCTGTGTCTGTGGTAACTATAATGAATCAATGTCTTACCTGTCTGTACATACAGCTGATGATGAACACATTCAGTATTTATACCTGTGTGTGTGTATGTGGGTGTGTCTGTGTCTGTGGTGACTATAATGAATCAATGTCTTTCCTGTCTGTACATACAGCTGATTATGAACACATTCAGTATTTATACCCGTGTGTGTGTATGTGGGTGTGTCTGTCTGCGATGACTATAATGAATCAATGTCTTACCTGTCTGTACATACAGCTGATTATGAACACATTCGTTATTTATACCCATGTGTGTGTATGTGGGTGTGTCTGTGTCTGTGGCAACTATAATGAATCAATGTCTTACCTGTCTGTACATACAGCTGATTATGAACACATTCGTTATTTATACCCGTGTGTGTGTGTATGTGGGTGTGTCTGTGTCTGTGGTAACTATAATGAATCAATGTCTTACCTGTCTGTACATACAGCTGATTATGAACACATTCAGTATTTATACCTGTGTGTGTGTATGTGGGTGTGTCTGTGTCTGTGGTAACTATAATGAATCAATGTCTTACCTGTCTGTACATACAGCTGATTATGAACACATTCAGTATTTATACCTGTGTGTGTGTATGTGGGTGTGTCTGTGTCTGTGGTAACTATAATGAATCAATGTCTTACCTGTCTGTACATACAGCTGATTATGAACACATTCAGTATTTATACCTGTGTGTGTGTATGTGGGTGTGTCTGTGTCTGTGGTAACTATAATGAATCAATGTCTTACCTGTCTGTACATACAGCTGATTATGAACACATTCAGTATTTATACCTGTGTGTGTGTATGTGGGTGTGTCTGTCTGCGATGACTATAATGAATCAATGTCTTACCTGTCTGTACATACAGCTGATTATGAACACATTCAGTATTTATACCCGTGTGTGTGTGTATGTGGGTGTGTCTGTGTGTGGTAACTTTAATGAATCAATGTCTTACCTGTCTGTACATACAGCTGATTATGAACACATTCAGTATTTACATCTTCCAGTTCTTCACTTATAGTACAATAACTTAATAACTGACTTCCTATCTCATGACTGTTTAAACCATCTATATCTGTAATATATTAATGTTAAGTATTGATTAATACACTGTTTATATAGTGTCATAATTTTAAAACAATTACCACTCACAATTGATGTTAAACTTGCCTAAGCACCTTTCAACAAATTAATGATTACCATTTATATGAATCGCAATGCCTTTCTCAAATTCATGATTTGAATTTTGTGAATCAAATTTTCTTCACCAAGTTCATGATTTCCATCTATATGAATCACAGTGATTTTCACTAAATCATGATTAACATTTTTTTAATCACAATGCTTTTGACCACCCATAACAGATCCTAAAATGAGATCAGAGTTTGTTAGTTTGCATGTCAAATTTTGGTGGTTTTCTCTTTTAAAACCAAATATTCTATATTGCTCTACCATTCCAGAACTGACTCTCTTGATATATTTAATATGGAGAAAAAACACCATAGTACCAACCACTTTTCATAACTTGAATTTGTATTTAAAAAAATAAAGTGTAAAAAATGATTTCTGTTTTATAAAAGTGATCATTGTTATTACAACTATTAATACCATCACAAAAATATCATATAATACTGTAGAATCATTAATATTCGTGGGGTTAAAGTTTCGTGGTTTTGCCTTTTTAAAAGTTCTGTTGGTAGAAATTTTCGTGGAATTGAGTTTTGTGAAAAAAAATCCCTTTGAGGGCAATGGTAATTAAAAATATTCGATGGCATTTAATTTTGTGGTTTTCAATAACCCACAAAAATAACGAAATTTAATCCCCAACGAATATTTGTGATTTTACAGTATATATATTTCAAAAACATTTTCTTTCTTAAAATGATGGCAAAAAAGCATAAAATATGATTATACCTTTTAAGACCTGTATCAGTACAGAGTCAGCTGAAGTTAGACAGTTAGTTTGTTGTAATATGTTGTTAGATATGATCTGTTGATACACCTCACTTAGCCATGCTTGTGACAGAAACAGTAACAAACCACTGCCCAATATGTCATCTAAAAATTCTTTCTGCAAACAGAAAACAACATGTTTAGTAATGTACATATATCTCATCATCCCCACCTTAAAAAAGTGCATGATATAATGAAATATTGAAAACTTTATGGGAAGTTAACAGTACTGATCATGCTTATAATGGAATTGGAATGCAAATCATCATAGTTTACCTCTTACATCTTCTCATGGCAAGTTAAATAATTATTTATTAACTATCCAATATATTTATGTTAGATGAGTGTTAAAATAATATCAGCAGAATAATTTAAAAAAAAAAAAAATTAATTTTATTTAAAAGTTAATGTAAAAATATCAAATTTTTAAAATGTTTCTGAACAGCCATTCATAAGAAATTATTTTATTTCATTACTCTTACAAAATTCATTTGTATGAAATAGATAAAGATCATCAGGAAAAAAATGACCATATTTCAGGTCACATAGCTGTATGAAAATGGCAATAAATATTTTGATGTTGTTTTAATTTTGATATATAGCAATAAATGCTGTGTAAAATTTACCAGTGCTGTATGCTAAAAAACAATATGTATGTGTTACCTCTGTCATCTGTAGAACATTAGAATCATGGTTATTATAATATCCAGACATGGACAACTTTAAGTTCAGCAGAAGTGCGGCTATCGTTGTAACATATACACCATCAGCATTAAGTATAGCCATATGACTTGCCTGTTCATTATTTACAGATTCTTGATCTTTATACAGAGCTAAATTATAATAAATGAAAAATGTGAGAAATATGTTATATCCTATACAAACAAAATATTTATGAGAGAGAGGGGGGGGGAATATATATATTAAATATAATTGATATTTGACATTATGTAAGTCCAATTCATAGACTTGAGTCTATCTCGGAAAATTTTACATTATGTAAGTCCAATTCATAGACTTGAGTCTATCTCGGAAAATTTTACATTATGTAAGTCCAATTCATAGACTTGAGTCTATCTCGGAAAATTTTACATTATGTAAGTCCAATTCATAGACTTGAGTCTATCTCGGAAAATTTTATATACAACAAAGACTTTCCATAAAAAATTTGCTCAAAATCTGCAACAGCGCTAGAGTATAAAGTTGTGACTATAAAAATTCATTAAGAGTGTCCATGAAGGATAAAAAAATTACCAGAAAATTAAATATCCAAGATAGATTACAAAGATTTTTGAGTCTCTAACTGCAATTTCTAACCCAGCCAGTGAGATTTAACTATCTTTCTTGAATAAACTCATAATGGATTATTTTAATGACAATGTTTAACATAGACATTTGTGACATGTTCGCAAAGTCTAACTTTTATTTAACATTCCTGTTTACCTATACAAAAATTCAAGGTATTATGTTTACCTATACAAAAATTAGAAGCAAACTGTTGTAATGCTTCATCCACCTCAGTCACAGAGTAAATCTGACCTATCTGTGGTAGAACTTTACTCAGCTGTGTAATTAACTCCCTTGCATTCTGTCTTTCTACAGCCTCATATTCACTTCCTAGTTTGTTGTATCTTTTCTTCAGTTCTTCTCTGATTATTGTCTGTTGTTTGAGTTGTTCTTGTTTGTGAAGTAAAAATCCAGCATTTGGGTCCAGACTATTATTGCTAATATCACAATCTCCCATTGACTTCAGCTAAAAGGTTGGGAGATTTTTCTTTGATTTCATTGGTCTTTTCATCATCAGATTCATCTTTGACTTCTCTGTCTTGTTCATCATGTGACTCAGATAATGACAAACTTCCATTGAGGTCAAGGTCACTGACACCACCATCATAATCTGAACAGCTTTCAGATCTTGGAACCCCTGAAAAAGATACACAGAAGTTTAACATAAATTATTTAAGAAAAGTCTTGCATCACTAAATAAATAGGGGGTGGAGTAGAAAATTGGGTGTTTTATATATTACAGTCAAGACACTTTCAATAATAATGAGGTGGTCAGCTTTAGAATAGTGGAGAAAACTTGAGTGTGTCAAAAACCACTGACATTTGGCAGGTGAACTAACACGTTTTGTCTCACTAGGATCTGTCCAAATGGTATTCAAGCCTAGGGAGTGAAAGACATTGTCATCCATAACCATTTGCTTGGCTACAGATGCTTAATACTAAAGTAACAGGAACTTCACAGGTGTGGGTAAATCCATTGAAACAGTATTTAAGCAAGAAAAAAATAATAAAATTTTTACAAAATGCCATAAAAACTGAATGAAGTTTGCGATCATTCAACATTAGTCTTGCACATACTGTAAAGCATGAAAATTTAGCAGCAGTTTTATTTTAGCACAATTGGCGGAAGAATTCAACCAATAAAATATAACTGTCGCTAAAATTTTACAAAACTTAACGGCAAATACGAACGGTCCCCCGAAACGGCGGTCTTTGATGATGTTTAACTGCTATTATTGTTGAATATTATACCCGTCATATAATTATAATAATGATTAAAGAAAAAAATTTTTAAAAAAAGATTTAATCAATGAGAAGCTATATTGATCTACACATGCATAAAAATGAATAAATAAGTTTTATCAATCAGTCCAAAAAGTCCATTTCCGTTTTAGATGACAACGATATGCACACGCACACAAAAAATGGAATAAAGTCAGAATTAAATCACGATAAATCCTGAAAATCAGTAAATCCACAATAAAACAGTTTGAAAAAGCACTAAAAATCCACAAATTAAAAACAATCGGCATTTTTGACTTGTAAACAACGGGGACTCTGGAGTTTTTCTCTCGATAAACTGCAATTTTTATAAAAACGTTTACATGTACAGAATGACAAAGAGTAAATGTATGGCTTCATTTACTTAATTAACACTACTAATCACCTGTTTATAGGTCATTACGCAGGTATATAAAATAGTATTTATAGTATTTATATATACAGTTGGCTTAATTAAGATTACTATTTAGTCGAGTACAGGTATAAATTTTGGGGTCCCAAACAGGGTAATCACTGGCGCTAAAATAAAACTGCGCTAATACAACTGGCACCTTAAAATCGCTAAAATTTCTATGTGCTAATATAAAGTGGTTTACAGTATATAGAATTCTAAAATGATTAATATATTTATATATACATGTATACAGACCTTTATTTAGAAACTTGTAGTATCTGTTAACACTGTCACATGTAACGTCAGTAATTCCCACACCCTTACTGATCTGTTCTAATGAGCCTAGCATCTCATCAATACACATCACGCTGGTGATACATACAGCTGAATCATTACAGTGACAACTCTCCTGTATAGAGTCTACCATTCTGAAACATAAATACTATATACAGTTAAACTAACATATCATCTCACAAAATACACTGGTGATACATACAGCTGAATCATTACAGTGACAACTCTCCTGTGTAGAGTCTACCATTCTGAAACATAAATACTATATACAGTTAAACTAACATATCATCTACAAAATACACTGGTGATACATACAGCTGAATCATTACAGTGACAACTCTCCTGTGTAGAGTCTACCATTCTGAAATGTCAATACATATACTAGTATGTACAGTTAAACTAACATATCATCTCAGAAAATACACTGGTGATAAATACAGCTGAATCATTACAGTGACAACTCTTCTTTATAGAGTCTACCATTCTGAAACATAAATACTATATACAGTTAAACTAACATATCATCTTACAGAAATACACTGGTGATACATACAGCTGAATCATTACAGTGACAACTCTCCTGTGTAGAGTCTACCATTCTGAAACATAAATATTATATACAGTTAAACTAACATATCATCTCACAAAATACACTGGTGATACATACAGCTGAATCATTACAGTGACAACTCTCCTGTGTAGAGTCTACCATTCTGAAACATAAATATTATATACAGTTAAACTAACATATCATCTCACAAAATACACTGGTGATACATACAGCTGAATCATTACAGTGACAACTCTGTATGATAAAGTTCTCACTGACAAGGTTTTAATCCCACTCTTGCAGATTCTTGTGTAAGAAAGTTTGTCAGTTTGCTTGCTGGTGATTGGTAGTTTTCTCTAGGCACTCCAGTTTCCTCTATCATACAATAACTGACAACTTTGATATGAGTGAAAAAATGGAATAAGGTTGAAAAACATAACTCAATGCCACTCTATTCTTTGATAAAAATAAAGGCTTACATTCTGAAATCAAAGATTTTATTTAAATGTATACAAAACCTTGGGTACTTGATTTAATATTCATTGACCCACTTTTTAACAAGTCTGTAAAGTTAACGGCTTGAGATTCAAAATTCGAGGATCATGAGTCAAAACCACATCCAGGTATTATATCCTTTAGCAAGTCATTCATCTTAATATCCCTTCTTTTAATTCACATGATAAATGAATTGCTAACCACAAATATATTGTCACTTAGCAAAGTTACTGAGAAATGTTTTATCCAATGGATTTTTATACAGGACAGATGTCTTATTGAATGGAAGTCTTTTACTGGACATCGATCTCATCCACTGAGTTGGGTACTGGACAGGTGTCCTATCCAAAAAGAGTCTTGTACTCTCAGTTACTTCGTAACATATTAATACCTACATTTTGTAAATCTGGGGTCATTAATAATCAAAATAATTAGAATCATCAACCATTATCTGTATTTTCTGAATGCTATAAAAAGTACATAAAAAGAATGATAAAAACGCCTTTTAGTTTCTTCATCTACATCATTCTATATTCCTAAAATAAAACAGATGACAGCTTGCTATTTGTCTAAATGATATAAAATATTTATAGTACACTTTCTTCACTTACAATTTGAGAAGAGATATGTCACTGTTGGGATTTTTCAGAACAGACTTTTTCATTAAATTCCATATCAGATGGCGGTACTGCTAAGTTACACAAACTATAAGCATTCTTCAACAACTAAAAATAAATACATTTACATTCATTAATATTCATTAACACTGTTCATAGACAAGATTTATTCAAATCCGTGTCAATATTTGTTCTTGAGGAATGAAAAAATTTAACTGTAACAAGAAAATATTATTATTAAACATGAATTTACTTGTTTTTGTCCATTTATACAAGTATTAATTTGTAAAAAAAATTACATTTATTAATTTGATAATTTGATCCTTTATACTAAAGGCAACATTTCTCCATTTAATAAGAGAAATTAGAGGAACAAAGTCTATAGAGATGGACATACATCCTTACAGATATGACAAATTGAATTTCATGACTATTTATTGTTTAAAATTCAGGATTAATAAACCAACAAGGTGTAATTATTACCTCTTTAACTGCTTTGAGAGCATCTAGTCTATGTTGTGGAGGTGGATACAGTAACATTCTGTGGAACACAGATTCTAACATCGGTCGCAATGATCCTACAGGTCCCATTAATTGTACCAAACTTACTGCAATACTGAAATGACAGAATTATTATAACCATAAACATCATTAATTGCCTTTTAGCCTACAACATGTTTAAAATGAAAAGAGACTTATCCAACACATATAAGTTGATACAATATGGATACAATGTACATGTACATAGTTGATATAATGTATAATGTACATAGTTGATATAATGTATAATGTATATAGTTGATATAATATGGAGGTGGGAGGGGCGATTCTTCCAACCTAGGTAAAAATCTCTTGACAAATTTTTTAAAGCAAAACTGTACATTCTAGTGCATATTAAAAACACTTTGATATATACTGTCATTCAGTTTTAGCCTGGTCTTCTCCTTTAACTAATACCACAGATTATCATTTTAAGTGTCTTCAATATATACATGTATATGAAGTATATACAACACCCATTTTGTAATAAGATCTGAGTGAAACTCAAATATAGCCCAAACAGACTTTCAAATGCAAACTTTTAATGTTGTACATGTACACAAGTACTCATTAAAATGTTCTCACAATACATTTATTCTCCACACATACATTGTACATACTTATATATAGTTTTAGCTGTTGATACTTGTAGATTTGGGGCTGTTAAGGAACAGCCAGATCCCCTTCCTATGTCTTCTCTAGATATTGACTTCTGTAAAACCGGTGCACTCCTCTCTGACTTTGGTGTCCCCAGTAATGATATCAAAGAGGGACATAACTGCTTCCTGTAATATACACAAAAGTTCAAGGTAGATTTCATATCATCATTTCTTATTAGACTAAGCACAAGAATTTTACCATTTTAAATGCTTTGAGTTATGCATAAATTATATAGCATACAATTCTGAAAGATTGGTATCTTTAAGTCTGATTAAGATTTAGAAAGAAAAATGAAAATCCTATGAAGACTCCATATTTGACAAATCAGGCATAGCATATTAGTTAGATCCATTCATTATCAACAAGTCAATACTTAGAATAATAACAAAACATTAACAGGGCCAATAAATGACTTTATATAGAACATCTTTAAAACTCAATGAACAATCTCATTTTTCAATGAGAAAAACCTGATTCTTAATTTCATTATAATTATTAAGGAAACACCAGACATTTTCAATTTTAACTTCCAAAATAACACTCATTATCTGAAAGTTGTATAATTTGAGATTGCAAAAAGGTGTTTAAGAAACTGTTGCATCATTAAAACTAAAAATCTATACCAATAATAATAATAATAATAATAATGCCTTCTAAATCAACATATTTACCATAGAATTTCTTGGAATGTTTTATCATCTCTGATGAATGGTGGACAGCTACTTATGATGGTGTACACCCCTTCTAGTAACAATGGAATAGCCTGTCTCCCTTGTCCAGCACTGCAAATGAATAACAAAACATGCAAGACCAACAATAAAGTTTTTCTGTACATTAAGACCATTAAAAACTAAAATTACTGTAATATTTTTCATAAAATTGCTCAACAATAGAAGCCAATTTTCATGTATTTAAAAATGGCTTTAAAGACACATAATTATAAATATCATCTGTTGGAAAATGATAAACACTGTAATCAAAACAAAACATATCTTTGCTTATTACCAATGATGCCTCTATATAAAAATGTAACAGGAGGAAGGAAATACCTCAAAAACACAACCTCACCATGTGCTCTGGCTGAGGATCAAACATGACCCTTCTGGGTGATAAGAGAGTGCTCCACCTCATGGACTAAAGGATCTGAACCAGAAAGTGTTGCAGTAAATCACTCTCTTATGTCTACTATGGTATATACAACACATAAACACTATGAATAACTCAGCCCTGCTACATCAAGGTAAATATGGTGAACATGTAATCAAATGAAGTCAAATAGAGTAAAATAATGGTGTTTTATGCACCTTGTCGAAATTCATTCACTTCTATCTATGCAGCTAGTTCTAAATAATAGACGAAACTGAAATACCCAGAAAAATGGCACTGACCTTTGTGAGACAAACAACTAACTTTATCACCCTAGAATTAGTTGAAGTGGGATTCCACTTAAAGCAGAGCAGAGAGGTGTTGTGATCCATGACCACATTCCTTAGGCCCTGAGGTTCCAAGGTGAGGAAGACATGACAGTTCATTTCATGGAGACTGCACTGGCTATTTACTATGCATAATATGATGTCCGAATTCTATAATACAACCTGAAAGGTTTACCTGACTGTTGATGCTTGTTCAAGTTTCTCTGTGAAAAATTTCAATATGGCTACCACATCATTGATCATACCAACTTTGTTGCTGTTTCCTGTTCAGAATTTTAAAAAAAAATGTATAATTACAACTAAACATGTGTATATAAAATGATAAATCTTGCATTGTAAACCTTGTAAGTTCATGTACATTTACTTAAGATGGAAATTATATGTCCATATATTTCTATGACAACCAAATATGTCAACACTTTTTTTAATGTAGAAATTATAGCGAGAACAAAACATGTTAATTGTTTGGGATAAATAAGTTAATACAAAACAGAACTTTAACATTCAATAACATTTCTTTAGAAAGTGAACAGTGTTAAACTGGTGAGTACGATTTGATTTAAACTAATTAGTAATTCAAACCTTTAGCTTTAAAATCTGCCAGAATATCACTTCCATCTTCCACCTAGTGGCAAGAAGACAAAACAAAACATGCAATGTTAGATAACTCTTCAATTATATACATGTATATACAAGTATTAATCATGACATATTATAATATTAGTATTGGCTCATTCACATTCAATGATATAAGGCATTCTTTTGAAACCAATCTCTCTGTTATACTGCAAACATGCATGAAGTTACAAAAAGTTTCTGTGACACAGTTAGAAAATAAAATTAGGAAGTAAAGAGAATGTATTTGAAAAATATAGATCAAGTAGATGTTTTTAATGATTGGTTTTCATGTAACAAACATGTTACAGATTTAAAAGTTAAACTTATATGCACCAGTACTTTTATTTTATCAATGTTAATCTGATTTACTGAAAAAAAAAGCTGTCTGGAAGTGGTCTCTTCAATGCTTATACTGAACTGACATGTTTCCATTAGTTACATTAGTTACATTAGATATGTGTTTATCAGTCACCAAAACGTATTTTCATTGGAAATGTATTTTGTTTACTACTGAAACTTAACATTCATAATTGAAAGCATGGTGTACTAAAATTCTTCTTAACACTTGACATAATGCACACACACACACACTCACACACACACACACACACACACACACACACGGTCTACAATTTATAATTTGGCAGATGTTACTTATTATAGCTATAAATGAGAAACACACTGAATGTTAATAAAAGCAACAACCATTGCCTACATAGATTCGGGTTGTTATGACATAATAAATTAATTATGACTCTTACAATACAAGTTAGTAACTAAATGCTCAAGTTAAAAATTTAAAAAATAATAATATATATAGTTATAGAATTATTAGACTTGTACAAGTTAACAGTATTTTCAACTTGATTACAATACATGTATTTATTAAAATTACACAGAGATTATACTGATAGTTGCATTTTAGAACCTGATTTGATCTTAACAGGTAATTACAAAAAGACTGGTATAAGTCTAATGAAAACATACTGTAAATCACCTTTTTCATCAACATGTCTTTCATTTCATTTTTATTATTCTGAACTTGGACATATGATGTAAACAGGCTTCATCAGTGTCCTTCATGATCTTGAACCCATGGAGTTTTTGGGATGGTGAAGGGAACCATGGTTCCCAAAGAAAACCTACTGACCTTTAACAAGTGAACTGACAAGCTATCTTACACTAGAATCTGTCCCAAATAGTATTTGTATCAAACTAATGAGAGGTGCTCAGATAGTATAAGAAGTACTTCAGGCCTCATAGAGACCCAGACCATCAGCGGAACAATATGGAATCGCATTAATTGACATTTTCCAGTAAAACTGAATCTACAATATTTCAGAGATAGGTGACCTAACCACAAGCATATAACAATACAATGATGTATAACAAACATTAAGAGATAGAATGTGGTCATTCTGTTATACTGGTCAACCTCAAATGACCAACATAAAAGTACATTATTAGTGATAAATGTATGTTAATACATCATGGATTGGATATTCTGAAAATTTTTGTGTGTCAAAACAGTTTTTTGGTACAAGTTCTGATTGAATTAAAAGTGATTTACAGTCTTAAGTTCTATACAGTGCTTGTAAGTACATATACACATACATATCTGATTAAACACATATAAAGCCTTATAGTTGTGACAAACAAACAAAAGTTATAAAAAACTGAAATACATGTTGTATTAGTTAAAAACAATGTTAAGTTATAAGTTCAATGGCAAAATCTTGTACCACATGAAAGTCAATTATCATTGCTTCAGATGTCACATTGTGATAGACAAAGTATCCATCTAATTACTGATATTTAAAGATTAAAAATAGAATCTACTATATACAGAATATAAAGCATCAAAGTATTTTTATACAAATAAACCAATTAAACTTTTTTCAGAGTTTAAATTATTACAGATTAACATGACTGTTAAGTGTTCAACAGAAAAATCATACATATTTCATGTAAGGCTTAGTATGTGTGGACATGGACAATAAAATAAGTACTTTAATATTTCAAGCTAAAATAGAGCTTACTTGAACTTTTTACCATGCTGCAAAACCCCAAAGTTTTACCCAAATATTCAGAGAATATATTCCAATCTATTGTTAATGATGTTCAAACAACTACTGTTGTATTTTGTTAATATAAAATTAAACTTTATTTAAATCTTCCAAATGTTAAAATGGGGCCTAAAACTTAAACCTAAACATAGACACTGATGTGGACACATAGGCCAAAGTACTAAAATAATAGCTGCCGATTTCTTTGAAAGATGAGCAAAAAAATGATGTTGTTAAAAATGTGTTAAGCAGTATACAGTAAGATAATAATCCATGCTGAAAAAAGCCACTGAAAATAAATGTTATGTTTTAGTTGATATATAAATATTAAATAGATTATAAATAAATAAGTAACAAGCAAGTAGTGAAATAAACTAATGATTCTAACTAATAAAATGAGTAAATAATATTAGCATAACAAAAATAAGTAAACAAGCATGCAAAGAAAACATCTCCTTGTCTTACCACCTCATCCTCTACTTTATGGAGCTTTTCTACAAAGCTGCTTAACAGCTGAGTTGAAGCAGCTTTGACTGCCCCCCTAACACTATGGGAACTGGCTGTATAAGTATCTATATAAACCTGTCAAGCAAATTATCAGATACTTCAAAATAAATTTAAACATGTGTTTAAAAATACTTAAAATATCTGTCAGGACTTTAAAATTTTCAACAACCATAATAAAACCAAATGAATAAGATTAAATAAAAGCAAATCACCGCCCTTCGTTCTAACATCTTTTGGTGCAATATTCTTCTGAATTTTTCCATGTGTTTTAATGAAACACTAATCACAGTACCTAATTTAACAATCATCTTGACAATGTTACACTTGAAGAAAAAATGTCCGTTTAGAATCTTAAATTCTAAAGTATGAAAATAAAACAAGTGTGTAATTATTTCTGTGATCAGTTTCAATGCTAAAACCTTGAGAATATCACAATCATAAACCAATAGTACAGGATTTTTCAACAAAAAAAACTAAACTAAATTCCAAATTTGAATTATACCAACATTCATATCCTTAACCACAAAAGCAGGAAGCACCTTGACCAATCATAAAGCAGGAAAATAACATTTCTATCAAAGAAAACAAAAGGATAAGTAATATCTGTAACTGAGAGTCAGTTTGAGTAATAAAGTATGTTCAAAATGTCCAAATAATTTCAATACTAATGATCTCGAGCTTTGATAGGTAAACAGTACTGTTGATATATAGCATACTTTTCAGGGCATTGATAGATAAACAGTACTATTGATATATAGCATACTTTTCAGGGCATTGATAGGTAAACAATACTGTTGATATATAGCATACTTTTCAGGGCATTGATAGGTAAACAGTACTGTTGATATATAGCATACTTTTCAGGGCATTGATAGATAAACAGTACTGTTGATATATAGCATACTTTTCAGGGCATTGATAGGTAAACTGTACTGTTGATATATAGCATACTTTTCAGGGCATTGATAGGTAAACTGTACTGTTGATATATAGCATACTTTTCAGGGCATTGATAGGTAAACTGTACTGTTGATATATAGCATACTATTCAGGGCATTGATAGGTAAACTGTACTGTTGATATATAGCATACTTTTCAGGGAATCGATTCAATAAAGTATCAGAAAGATAAAACAACCATGCCAAAAAGTACCTGTACATATATTGACAATAATTTGCATACATTTTGGTTCTTTCATAAGATAATATATTATTTTATTAACACATTGCAGGTTTTCAAAATTATGGGAAGGAAATACACATAATTACTTATATACATGTAATGTCATTACTAAGAACATCCTACCAGTAATTTGTACAATTATATATTGACAATGCTGAAAGTTTAACATGTAAGTTCCACCTCGAAGTTAAGTTTTGAGTTATACATATAGTCAATGAGATATGTAGGTACAAAATGAAAAAAAGTCAGTATGGTAAAACTCTCATCTCATAATAATAAAAAAGAGGTAATTATGTTTAAAATATACATAAAGCATTATGAACTCAACTAACCTGAGTAACTTTGGTAATAACTTTGGCATTCATACACCAGGCAGTCGAAAAGGTCATATTCAGCAGTAACTGTAATGAGAAATAATTAAACCATAATAGAATCAAAACACATTTTACTGACAACACAAAATAGACAAGACAAGACGATTTTATTTTGAATATAGTTATTTGAAATATGCATGTCGACTGTAGGAGGTGGGTTTGCAATGTTTGACAATTTACTGATAAGAATATTTCATATTCTTAAATTGGGAAAATAGAATGCATATCAACTCTATCGATTTTAGTAAGCTGATTTTGAATGTTAAGAAATTTACTCATAATTATATTTTTAATTTTAATTTTAAAAAATGCATAGTAACTCTAATTTAAATTTTATAAATTGATCATTTGTTTTATTATGATTTCTTAATCACAAAATAACTAGGCGGCTTCAGATTTGCATGAACAAGGTAATGTGATAAATATAATGTGGGAATGATTTTTCTGTTTCAGTTGACATAAAATGACTTATTTCCATACCTTCATAATTTCCACCTGTGTATCTTCAGGTAAAGTTGGAGTGGAAAACACAGTGTTTAACACCTGTATTGGCAACCATTTTTCTTCACTTTCTGATTCTATCCTAGATTGGAATCTTTCATCTTTCATTATTTGCTAGTGATAAAAAATAAAACTAACAACATCCCAGAGCTGTTCAGTGTTCCTAATTTAATATTTAAATACAATTTACTAATACAGACTGCTGAATTATTTTCTATAATGTATGCACTGACAGATAAAAATCCTATAAATATTAAGGAAATTAAGGTTGTTATTCTTACTGACGAATGTTCAAATTCTTCTCACAAAATTGCAAAATGCTTATGTTGTTTTTCATATTCAAATCTGTTGGTGCTTCTTAAATGTGTTCTGGTTTATACCAAAATTAGTTTCATATACATGTACATGTACTTGAAACCTATTATTTTTTTCCAAAGCAAATAGTTTCACCTACTACTTGAAACCTTTATGATAAGAAATTTTCAGTGTTTGATCATATATTTCACTAGGATGGTTTACTGAGTATACACGATTACAAACCCTTATTAGGCTAATTCAACTTAATTGGTAGATTCTCATCCCCGCCCAGCCCCACTGAACATGTGCCATCCCAAGTCATTTTATTTTCATTTCCCATCCCGGGCATATTCAAAGTCTATTCTGGAGTTATGTTGAGTCTGTGGCGTTTCAGAAAAAGACTTTTAAGCACTCCCGAAAAAAACAGAAGTGCGAGGTTGAAATCGAAAGTAGCTTCATACATGTTACGGATAGAGCATGGTTTCCGTAATTTTGCATTTTGCCAGTGGTCCGAAAGAATTACGGGCATGGTTCGCGGAAAATATAGCAGACACTTAACAGTTAATGGAGGTGTACAATAATTTGATAAGCAGTGAAAAAGACAAAAAAGGCCCTATTGCAGATGTAGATGTCAACCATGTGAGAGTGCTAGTTTTCATATAAAATAAAAAATAAAACCCTCCCAACCACCCCAAAATTTTTGTCCAACCTGGATGAGAATCTACTATATATTTAAATTGAATTGACCTTACATTGATATTATATATTAAAAAATGTACCTAAGTGCAATATGCAACGAGACGGATATAACTGTATATACAATTTATCACTGCTCAATCATTTAATATTTATCATTTTTTGGTCACATATGTTATTTGTGAAGACTTTTGATATTTTTTAAGATAGATACTTATGTTCAAGACAAATATAAATTTTTAATATTGGACTTTAAAGGAATGTAATTACCTGTATACCACTGACAGCAAAAGTAGCCAGTTTTTTGGCTTTTGTCTCCAAGGCAAGTTGGAATGGCACCAGACATTTTTCTCTTAGATCATATGCAGGTATTTCTGATGTAGCATTACCTTCTAACAGATTCTGAAAAAGTTTTATTAAATCATTTAAACAATAAGTACTGTGTTTAAGACTATTTACTGTTGTAAATTAAGAATTTTGGCTTCATCTTACCTTTAACAAAATTTGCAAGACATACCAGCTGCTAAAATAATTTACGGTCATTCATGTTCTAAATTCATGGTACAATAGAAAATTAAAATACTGAACCTGTAATTAATTTGTTAACATGATTACATGATATATTTAAGATATTAGCATATTTGGACAGACACATTGACATACAGATTCACATAAAGACAAACACACATACATATACACACTTACCTAAGGCTGCCTGACATGATTTTCTGACAGCTGCATGTTTAGTGGAGGATGCATCATTCATCAAATGTGTTAGGATATCTTCCATGTTATCCTAGAGCCAGGAAAATTTCTTATACAGATCAGAACTTTGATACCATCACTGCAACATGCTTAATCTTTCTGACATAAATCATCTGAAATAAGAAATTAATACCTTCTTGCAAACCCTGATTGCTTGCTCCTCTTTCTGTTAGCCACTATATACTAATCTACTGATGAAGCAGTGTTTTATTGAAAAGCACAAGACAACACCAGAACTAAAGGAACTCTGTATCATTGGTTTCAATTCACAAGGTAGTTGTTTAAAACAAATTGATACAATAAGATCATTGTAAGATTGACTCAATATATAATCATAATAATAGCACTTTCTATCACAAACTGAGATTGTTATCCATGTTGGTGTACTGTCAATATAAGAATACTGAAATAAATGAATATGTTGAAGTCTGGGTAGCACAAATGGTAGAACACTGATTTATTGTGAGTGAACCCTTGTCCTGTTCTGACCCCACATTTTTTCTCCTTCTGTTTCATTGGCGAGCAGTCTCTACTTTAGTTTTTTCTATACAAAGTCCATTTAAGAAAATGTGGGTCACATTTCCTATAGGGGAACCTTGAAAAACTCAAGAATAACAGAAAAAGAATCACTCACACTCAGAAAAAAAAAAAAATAAAATCACTCTATGTCTCAATCCTTTCACAAAGTTGTTAGGTGAAAATTTTCAAATGTAAACAAACCACTACTGTTGCTTAGTTGGAAGAGTGCTTGCTTTGTATGTGGGAAATTGAGGGTTTGAACCCAGACCAGGTCTGACAAAAAATGAAAATTGGTAATGACTGTTCTTTCACCAAGAACTCAGCTTTAAGAAAAGCAAGTCAGAGGGTCCTTTAGATGAGACCTTAAAAACTGATGCCCCGTGTCACAGCAGGTGTGACCCATTAAAGAACCCTCCCTGCACATTGCCCTAAGCATGCCACAAAGGTCAAAATTTCTGCTGATTCAACTATAGCTGGTGACGTCTCAATATATAAGAAAACATTCTTGACTGGGAAATAAAAGCCCATTAAATCAATCAAATGTAAACAACAACTACTTCATCCAGTATCAACTTCAATAACTTTTTTAATTTTGATTACAACTTGAACAAACTGTACCATGTTTCAGAAATAATTCATTAAACAAGCAATGCATTGATCAACATGACACTTACTTATGTAACAGGATGAAAAAAATACAGGGTCGGACCGGGGATGGAACCCGGGACCTCCCGCACTATAGGCGAGACTCAGTGCTCTACCAACTGAGCTACCCAGACCGCTACATTCCTTCCCTGTTATTCTTGAGTTTCCCATGATCTTATGGGAAATCTAACCCCAAATTCCCTCAGATGGACTTTATATGGACACATATATTCAGTCCACCACTTCCGAGGGCCACACTGGCCACCAAATTGTAACAGGAGGGAGAAAAAATGCAGGGTCGGACCAGGGATTGAACTCGGGACCTCCCACACTATAGATGAGTGCAGTACCAACTGAGCTATCCAGACAGCTACACTTACAAAATTTCAAGGGAAGGGCTATTTCTAAGTTGATGTACACCAGGGGTCCGGAAACGGTCATATTTGCCGGACATGTCCGACAAAAAACATTTTTGTCCGATGTGAAAAATCACTTGTCGGACATTTTTAGTTAATAATAGAATTCAGTTAATCGGACACGTGAAGACGTTTGTTGGTCATTATTTTACTCTCAAGTATTGTTTGCAATCACCTGTCAATCATTTTCAATAAATATTTCAGATCTAATAATTAGGCTTATGTTTATTAATCAGTTAGAATCCATGGTCTCAATCTGTTCCTTTTGTTTCATCGTCCGAACCCTCATTAATTTTGTTGTTAAGTTGTTTGTTAAGTAATCACATCGCTTGACAGTCGGAAGTCTTTAACAGCTGATAACGAGGGTTGATCCTTGGAGGTCATGGTCGTCGGACTATATCAAAGAGGTTCCACGCGGGATGTCAAATAAGACTACAACGCGCATTGTATGGTTTTTGCAAACTGTTTAGTTATAAATAAATAATTTTAAAAAGTCTAAATACAATCAAAGAGTTCAAGAAATGAGGTTCAGTAAAGTTTGTGTAACTTCGGAAAAACGAAAATGCACAATTGTCAATAAACAAAGATGGCCATCAAACCTTGTGTCGTCAATGCCGACAGTACAAAAATCGACACTATGTGAACACATGAGTCTGACTACATGTACCTAAGTAACCTCTATGTAGTAGTTAAATCCTTTTTCAAATCTATTTGAAATTAAAAATTAAAATCTCTTTAAAATACATCGACAATAACAACGGTGGTACCTTTTTTTTTTTTTTTTTTTCTTGCTTTACACAGCATCGGTGGTACGGTTCGGTTGCTTTGAAAAATGTCCGACACCCCAGTCAAAGTTTTCCGGAGCCCTGATGTACACGTACATGTTGTTAGTGTTTTAATCATAAATTTTGTCATAATCACAGATGCACAAAGCGATTTTCAGTTACAACTAAGACTCTAGTAAGCGTAAAATACCCAACTTAATTCAAGTCGATTAGCTTTTCATTGAAAGTTTTGCATACTTCACTATCACAGTATCACTCTTACAGTAGAGTAATTCCATTTAACATACTGTAGCAGGAATGAAGAGATCTAGGAAGCTTGGTTCATAGAGCCCTAAGTTTCAGAAGTGGAAGTCCTATGTTCGATCCCCGTCCAGATCATGCCTCATGTCATCCTGTTCGCACGCATCCTGTGCAGCACAAACCCCCCCCCCCCTTCTGATGCACACCCCCGCATATTTTCATTAAACGATTGAATTTTATTTGAAATGCATTTGCATGTTTGACTTATTTGACGATTGCGATGAAAATTATCAATGCTATCATTTTTTACCTGCGTCTTAAATTGTCTGGACTTTCATAGAAATGTTACATTTACACGTCATATGGTCGCTGTCAAAGATCTTCGATTTTGTTATTATTTTATGATCGCTTACAACAACGAAAAACATTAGCCCACACATTTTGTCAAATCTCCATTTTCTTTTTCAATCCATAAAACGAACAATTTTTTCAGAAAAAATTAACTGAATATAAAATAAAACTATTAACGAACGTAACAAGTAAAGTTAAATAACGACGAGTGTGTCTAAAACTCACACAACAAGTCGCCGCTTACAACTAAGAAAAAATCGAAAGTTTTAGAGGACCCAGTGCGTTATCAAATAAAGACGTGATAAGACCACTTTAATCATTTTCAGTACATAGTTATATTTAGTGGATTTAAAATCACTGGACAAAAGTCAGGGAGTAATCAAACGATATTAGGTAACTGGGCATTTTAGCTCACCTGGTCAAACATGTCTACTGTCTGATTCACGTCTGCCGCATGATTATTACAGCAATGTATTTCCGGAATGAGTGTTTGTGTCTTTTTCCATATTAAATCCCAGTAAGGATTTTAAAAAGCTCTGCATATACTCCAGCTAAAATGGCATTTAGTTTGGTGTCAGTTAATTACGACAAAATACATACGTCATAACGGTATGTGGCATTCTACAAAATTTTTTGATATCTCTTCTAAAACCTTGAAAACTAGTGCTACGGCAGACGTGAATCAGACAGTAGCTAAGCCTACATGGCTCACCTGAGGTGTGTAAACAGTGCGTTTGCTTTTCAATGAGCTCGCATGGACAATTTTTGGGTCTACAGAATGGAAGCAGTCATTAACATTGCATCCAGGTGGTCATTATCATCTAGTTGCTTTATCAGTTATCTCCCTTGGATTCAGACATGTAAGCTGTCTGGAGAACAAATGTGAAAATATAAATCAAATCAGGCATCTGTACACAAGTTTGGATCAATTCTTTTTTTCCAACTTCTGTTATGAAAATACACTAATTCTCATGATATATTGCACATATGGCTCCACAAACGCTGGTAAGCTCAATCAGCGGTAGGTCAAGGGTACATCAACCCCACCCCACCCCCTTCCTCTCAATGATCGGCAAAGGGTACCCCCAACCCAACCCGTCCCACATCAATTTTCTGTTTTTGTTTTTTCAAGTAATAAACACACATCAGATAGGTAAAGAAATAAACATAAAAAATATTTGAAAATATGTTGTTGACATACTGGTTTTTATCGTTCCATAACTGTCCAGTCGTTGGCAATGCAACAAAATGCCAATAAACAGCTAAACTGAATTCTGTTTGGTACATCGGAATATCTGTCATTTTAATTATAAATTATAAGTCAATGTGTGACAATGTCACATATATAGAGAAATGTTCATAAATACCGCTTATTAATATTTTGTAAAAATCCCATTACTCGTAACTTAAAATAGATCGACATATAACAGATACAAAAACCATGTGTAATGCCGTGATCATGTTGTTGTTGGTAACCCGAAAAATGGTCATTATCAATCTAGTCAGTTCTTGTCTATAGAATTCAAGGGCGGTTATTAACTATCTATAAACTGGATCGATCAGGCACGTGTATGTGTTTGTATACTCTAGTAGAAACGATGTAAACAGGTGAAGCCATTAGTAATCAATTAACTTGTAAGGTATTAGGTAATTACCTGTGATTAGGGAACAGGCCTCTACAAACGCTGATTTTTGGCAAAAAACGCCGATTCAAACTTAAAAAAGCTGATTGAAAAATATCCGAATCAGCTTTTTTCCCCATAATAGTAAGACAAAATCTGATTAAAAATTCTTTAATGACGGTTTGTTAACAATTAAAATTACCCAGGACAGTGTCACGATTCACTGAACTTCCCTATTCACAGGTAATTACCTAATACCGTACAAGTTAATTGATTACTAGTGGCTTCACCTGTTCACATCATTTCTACTAGAGCGTGCCTGATCGATCCAGTTTATAGTTAACAAACTCCCCTGAATTCTATATACAAGAGCTGACTAGATAACGACGGTTTTTTCGGTTACCAACAACAACAACATGATCACGGCATTACACATGGTTTTTCTATATGTTGATCAATATTAAGTTACCAGTGATGGGATTTTTGCAAGATATTTATAAACGGTATTTATGAACATTTATCTATATATGCGACATTGTCACACATCGACTTATAATTTATAATTAAAATGACAGATATTCCGATGTACCAAACAGAATTCAGTTTAAGTGTTTGGACATTTTGTTGCATTGCCAATGACTGGACAGTTATGGAAAGATAAAAAAGCAGTACGATGACACCATATATTCAAATAAAAATTTTAATGTTTATACTTTACCTGTCTGATGTGTGTTTATTAAAAAAGAAACAGAAAATTGTTTGGGAGTGGGGGGAGGGGGGTACCCTTTGCCGATAGTTGGGAGGGGGTGGTATGATGTACCCTTGCCTACCGCCGATTGACCTTACCGGCATTTGTGGAGCCCTGATAGGGAAGTTAAGTGAATCATGACACTGTCCTGAGTAATTTTAATTACATAGTAAAAAGCCGGTATTAAAGAATTTTTAATCAGATTTTGTCTTAATATTATAGGAGAAAAAGCCAATTCAGATATTTTTCAATCTCCTTTTAAGATTAAGTTTGAATCAGCGGTCTTTGCCAAAAATCGGCATTTGTGAAGGCCTGATTGCACATGAGATCACGCACTGGGCAACAATAAACATCCTGCCTCATAAAGATATAAAGATATAATAAATTGGTTTAAATGTTTCAACTTAACTTGTTCATGATTTATGCATTTCCCCATTTTACTCTATACTTTTTGGCAAAACTTACTTGATATGACACAGGGGTGTAATGCTCCAGTAGGAGGTATAGTCTAGTCAATCTATGAAAAAATTGGGTCAAACCTCAAAGTACATTGCAACAGAAAATATTTTATGTGATTGTTTTTAGAAATTGTGTTTTTATTCACCATAAAAAATCTACCAATTTCAATCCAATGGAATTTGGGTTTTTTGCCAATTTAAGTTACCAATTGCGTTTTCTATAGAAAAGGGAGATAACTCTGTGTTGTGATCCTAAATTTTACACAAAAGTTTTCAAAAACTTCAAGTTTTCTCTGAAACTATATGAAGAACAACCTAGAAATTAGATGGAAATTTATACATAGACTAAAAATATATAATTTAAGACAATTTAGAATGTAATATGTAAATGGAATGTAAAAAAAAATAAATAATATTGTTGAAAGAATTTATGCAAAAACGCTGATTAAGGGCATGTTGATGAGATGGAAAAAAGATTTATTCACCTCAAATATATTTTGTTATACACAGAAATGATAAAATGAGTATATCTCAGGTTAAAAACATAACTTTTCTATACTTCTACTTCATTACTTTGAGTATTTTGTTATTAATTCTTCATCACTATAGAAACATTAAATTGTGAAAAATAAAATAAAATGCAACTGAATGTAAATGGGCCAATGATTTCACTTTAAATGAAATTAGAAATGTTGAATATACATATTGAATCAATAATGATTGATTAATTCCAGGGTCTTTGCTTTACTTTTTGTAAAAATAGCAAAAAACATATGATAATTGGACTAAAACTCCACCTGTTTTACAGGAGTTATCTCCCTTGTCTATAGAAATTCCCATAAGAAATTAAAACTTCTCAAAAACTTGTTTCCCCTTGTTAGATTTTAGTAGACTTTTTACTATAAACATTTCATGTATTTGAGAGCATATTAGTAACAAAATTTGTTCTGTTGCAATTAGTTTGAGGTCAAACTGTAGATTGACTAGACTAGTACTCTTGTTTTTCATATAGAATGTATTAACCAGGTGTTAACTTAAAATTTACAAGAGTGGTTGACAGTTGTTCATATAGTGATCAAGTCTTTATGATACCTGGTAAACCTTTCTTGTAATTAAGGCCTAACTTAAAAAATTCTTTGTTTGCTGTTTCCGACCCCTGCCATCCACATGTGGGTAGGTAGGTAGGAAAAAATTTTTATTTTATTTTTTGAAAACTTAATCTTTTACACTTTTGAAAAGTTTAAATTGGTTTCATATTTCCCTTTTAAAACACATTTACAATTTTTTTTGCTACCTAAATTTTTCTTTGTTTCTCCTTGTGTTTTCTCCCATGGAGAAACACAGCTGAATTTCCTTACTACCAAATAAACCTGCTCATAGGACATCTCCCTATCCAGAGATATTGCTATTTAATACCGTTTCTTATGTTGTACGAAAAAAAAGGTTGTAGTGGAAGGCAATAAATTTTTTTGGGTAGGGGCATTTCAAGTGGGTCAGGTGGTCAACGACAAACAAAGTTAATTTTATATTAGGCCTAATTTATTTGAATTTTTGAAAACGTGAAAATAGACAGATATATATATGTATACATTGTCATATGAAATGCCATGAACAGTCACTAAATGATGGATGATATAAAATAAATTTTGACAAAAGTTAAATGACAACATAGTTATATAATAGCGTTTTGTTTTTACAACTCCTAAGGAGATTGATTGAACCGGTACCTAAAATTTCGGCTGGTACCAAAATTTTTTGGACATCTGGAACCAAGAGTTCTCATAAACAATCTGTTGTCATTTTTAATTTCCACTTGGTCTACTAGACAGTTGTAATTATCATAGGATAGCCACTAGACAAGTTTCCCAAATAGTTCTTCAACCTTTCTCATAGGATCTGTGTTAAATTGAATATTTTCATGATGTCACTGTGTTGTTTGGTTGTAATTGTGTTAACATCACATCAGCAATTTTACAGGTATTTGTGACAAGTAATCTCTAAAGAACCTGTGAACCAGTTCAAGTATGCATGAAATGTGCAAATATGTATATGGTCTGCCTTGTACTATTATGTACTCAGGACAGCTTTTTGTTTAGTGCTAGTCCACTGAGTCAGTATGCCACAGACAAGCATACCTAATAATTAATCACATGACCCTGTCACCAGGTGAACTAGTTATTACTCTGTTCTTCTAATGCTAGACAATGGAGCAGTATCTCATATATATTTTGAATTCAAAAAAAAAAAACCTCATGGTAAGCATAGTTACTGCTTGTGTTTATTTAAACTCAACCCAGATGCTGCTGCCTAATTTCCTAGTGTTTTTTTTTTAATTATGATTGACATATTTTATACTACTAGAACTGTCTTTGAGAACCAAATACCCCAAACATTTTCATTTGACCTTGTGATCTTGACTTTGACCTACACACCTAAATTAGTCTTTTGTTGGAAAACATTTATTCCAAGTGACATCAAAATCAATCCATAGGTAGGAAAAATAATTTTACAAGGAAAGATGGATAAACCTGGTGATTCCTATAAATGCCCCTTAAACTAAATTTCTTTGAGAAATAATAAGATTTTTGTATAAGATTTTATTAGCTTATTCCTTAATATATTTAGATACACTATTTGTAACCATGACCACTTGACCTTTTTTGATCTTGAAGTTTTTAATGAACTCTAATTTGTCAGACTTAAGATAGACATGCTTGGCAGAGTGTTTTGTTAGACATTAGTTGGACAGATTTAACATGTCTGCTATGTGTTGTTGGTAGCCTTCATTTTATAAGACATAGTTTGCAGGCATTGCTGATAGGGGTCAACCAGACAGACAGCTTTCCTTGTTAAAATATTTTAAAGATAACAGAGGTATTGGGGTGTACTGAGACAAAGGCTATAGGGAAATATGTTCATACATTTTACATGTCATATAATAAATCTGTATAAATTAAATTCAATCTTTGAGTAACCATGTCTTGACCATATTGTCATTTATTAAGTCAGAACCCATGCCAGGTTTCAAACCCATGTCCTGCCAGTTACATAGTTTATGGTCTGTCAAATGAGCTACTAAAGTAAATGTTTGTGATTGATAATTGATAAAATAGGAATACATTACAAGTACCTGTCACACATATTATTGTCCCTATGAATATCTATATTTACAAACATACTTATATAATACCAGTTTAACAGATTGTGTATTGAAGCTACTAATTAAATCTAATTGTTTAGTTTCTATGAATTTTTGTTATTTAAGTGGACTTTGAAGAGAACATGTAATGTGTGATGAAAAAGAGTCCTTACTACCTGATAATGACGAGGATACCGGTAAAGTTGAACGTGAAGTCACTTCATGTAGCAGCAACAGGCTGGTTAGGATGGATGACTCCAATCACTTGAGTAAAATACAACAGTTTAGAGAAAAATGTATAGAGACCATAAAATCCAGGTATGATAGTTATTTCTTCAATGATTAATATAATATGTCAGCTAGATAATTAATGAAGGTAATAAAGCTTTTATACAATTCACTGAATATCATTTAATTGACCTACATGAATATATCTGTATACATTTGTTATAATAATCATTTGATTTCATATAGTAATTTGTTTAGATGTACATTTGTATTTTTCACTGAAATGCAATTATCAGTTCATTGACTTTATTGGTATGGGGTAATTTGGAAGAGCACTTGTTTTAGTATGGAAGATCCCAAGATCCAACCTCTTTTCCCATCCAGTTAGTTTGATAGCTAGTGTGGCAATTGAAACCATCTCAAAATCAAGTTGAGGAAGTTTGTGTGAGATTTCTAACATGCAGTAGCATTGCAAAAACACAAAGAATATAGGGACAATAAAGTAAACATGCAACCTTTATTTTTAGTGCACTCTTAGACAGATTAATGGTATTTAAGTACATGTCAATGTTTGTACAGAAAAACTGTCTAAACTGAACACAAGCATTTGGTAAATTTACTAAAAACAATAATAATGGAATATCCTTATAAAATATTTTAGTTTAGACATGTTTTTGGTTTACTTTAGATTTGATCTAATGGTAAACAACATGTACTGTTTGATATTTTTTTTTAACAAAATTGATATTCTTCCTGTCAACAAATGACATTTTATTTAAATCCAGTGAAGATCAATACAACATACCGGTAGGTCAAATCTTTATAAGTTTTATTTTTTAGATATTTATGGTAGTTGCCTCTTATTAGCTAAAGTAAATACCATATGTACCATTGAAAATGCAAGAAAATCAGAATATTTTCCTTTCTTGTACAGCTGGTTACCATCGAAAACCAGCACATTTTCTTGAAAAAAAACACAATTTTGGACAAGGTTTTCAAAGTAGTATGGTATAATTGAAACATTTAATTGACATCATGAAAAGACTGATTGTTTTTATAAACCAAATCTCTCACAGACATAGAGTTCTTTATATCGTATATCATTAAATGTTTCCAACTGAAAAAAAACTTGAACACAGATGCAGGATGTGACACCTAATAAAACTTTGTTTGTTTTTTAATTATATGAATATTAATTGGAATTGTATGTCATAAAGTATGATGATAAATAAACTTCATAAATGTAACATTTCTGTTTGAATACGGTATTTATAGTCTACAGGTAAATCATCATGTGATGTCCTCATTTAAATCTATGCGATTGATTACCTACAGGTAAATCATCATGTGATGTCCTCATTTAAACCTATGCGATTGATTACCTACAGGTAAATCATCAAGTGATGTCCTCATTTAAATCTATGCGATTCATTACCTACAGGTAAATCATCATGTGATGTCCTCATTTAAATCTATGCGATTGATTACCTACAGGTAAATCATCAAGTGATGTCCTCATTTAAACCTATGCGATTGATTACCTACAGGTAAATCATCAAGTGATGTCCTCATTTAAATCTATGCGATTCATTACCTACAGGTAAATCATCAAGTGATGTCCTCATTTAAATCTATGCGATTCATTACCTACAGGTAAATCATCAAGTGATGTCCTCATTTAAATCTATGCGATTGATTACCTACAGGTAAATCATCAAGTGATGTCCTCATTTAAATCTATGCGATTCATTACCTACAGGTAAATCATCAAGTGATGTCCTCATTTAAATCTATGCGATTGATTACCTACAGGTAAATCATCAAGTGATGTCCTCATTTAAATCTATGTGATTGATTACCTACAGGTAAATCATCAAGTGATGACCTCATTTAAATTTATGTGATTGATTACCTACAGGTAAATCATCAAGTGATGACCTCATTTAAATTTATATGATTGATTACCTACAGGTAAATCATCAAGTGATGTCCTCACTTAAATTTGCCATACATTGAAATTCTTTTAAGTAAACTTCTGTAGATCGGTTGTTTTTTTTCTTAATTTTTAAAAAAAAATATTTTTGACATTACTATGAATTGTTAAAGCATTAAAGTGCATGATATTTTAAATGACATGATATTTTGGCATCAGTTGAATATTGTGCAAATGTTTTATCACCAATAAGTTTTGTTAAAAAATTAAGATAAAAAAGATTTTTAGAGGAGTAGGTGTGATGGCATACAGTAGGGTTCTTTAGTGTTTTGGTTGTCAGAGGCACCTTATCATGCCTACTTCTTTGTTTGGAGCCATCAGAAACACCTTACCATTTTAACTCCTTTCATTTAGAAAATTTAAAGGCACCTTATCATGCCTATTTCTTTGTTTGGGCCATCAGAAACACCTTTCCATTCTTACTCTTTTCTTTTGGGTCCTCAGAGGCACCTTATCATGCCTACTTTTTTGAGGCCATCAGAAACACCTTACCATTTTAATTCCTTTCCTTAAGGAAATTTAAAGGCACCTTATCATGTCTTTTTCTTTGTTTGGGGCCATCAGAAACACCTTTCCATTCTAACACCTTTCCTTTAGGATACCAGAGGTACCTTACCAAACCTATGCCTTTGCTTTTGGGTATCAGTGACAATTTCTGTATGTAATTCATTGTTTGGGGTGCCAGGTTAAAATCACCATAGAGGCAATAAAGGTACCTTGCAAAATCTATTTCTTTAACTGATTTACTGTACAGTATTGTTTAATAACAAAGATTACAGAATTAACATATGTATAAACATATATTTTACAATATACATGTAGAGAAATAATTGGTTGTATTGATTTGAGAAATGACAACATCTGGTTTGACTTTTTTTAAAATAAAAATTTATGAAACAGTGATGATATTGATTTTAACATTCTGAATTCAGTATGATCATTTTTCAAAGGCAATATTCAAAGTAGGATATTTGGTCTACTTATAATCTGACTAAATATTTCAACTGCTAACAAAGAGTTTTGTTAGTAACCTTGTGAGTTTATAGTTTAATGTTAAATGGCATGTCTATCTTCTCTCCACAAATGTTTTTTTTTTCATTCGAAGCATTTGCACACCTTGTCACCTGTTTTTAGCTCACCTGAGCCGAAGGCTCAAGTGAGCTTTTCTGATCAAAATTTGTCCGTCGTCGTTGGCGTTGTCTTCGTCGTCGGCGTCCACAGCGTAAACTTTTACATTTTCGACTTCTTTTCTGAACTATGAGGTAGATTTCAATGAAACTTTGTCAGATGCATATATGGGCCAGTGCAATTCAGATTTGTTCATGACGTTGTCATGGCTCTCAAAACTAGGTCAAGGTGACCCATGGTTCCAAAAAACTTAAAAAATCTTCTTCTCCCTAAGCGATGATGGGAGAAAAAATCTGATGTGATATTTGGCTTCTCTAGGGTGTTAAGCTTATAAATTGTTCATTTCGTGAAATTTGGTAAAAAATAAGGTACGCGTTTTTGCATTTTATTTTGAAAATTTAGTAAAATGGCTTCAAATTATTATAACTTGACTATATGAATAGATATTGACATGTGGTTTTCAGTTTTGACTTTTTCTTGAAATAACCTTCAAATTGGGGTCAAGGTCAAAGTTCAAGGTCATGACCTAGTTGGTAATTTGTGCAGTTTTAGGCTTTTTTCTTCCAAATTATAAGAGATATATAATATTGAAACATTGTTAAAATGTTTAGCAGGACAAAATGTAAAAAGGTACAAAGTTTCGTAACTGTATGATAATGCATGTAGGAGTTGTTGCCCCTGAAATGTTATTTTTTTGCTAAAAAAACTAAAATTGTGCGTTAGCTTGAAAACTATAAACTTTTTGTATAGGCATGTATTCTAGAATATTGTAGGTATTGACATGACGAACATTTCGATATATGGCTCAAGGTCATAAATTCAAAGGTCAAGGTCATAGGTGCATAAAAAGACTGAAATTGTTAATTATCTTGGAAACTATAAACTTTTTGTATTGGCATGTATATTAGATTATTGTAGGAATTGATATGGTGATCATTCTGATATAAGATTCAAGGTCTTACGTTTAAAGGTCAAGGTCAAAGATGCATAAAAAGACTCAAATTGTTAATTATCTTGAAAACTATTAACTTTTTTGTAGGAATGTATATTAGAATATTTTATGTATTTTTGCAAATGATTTTGAATATATCCTCAGGTTGACCATGTCCTCAGGTGAGCGTTAAGGCCCATGGGCCTCTTGTTTTTTTCAATGTTACTAGTATTTCTAAAAATTACATATACATTGTATATATACAATTTATTGTCAAAATTAAATAACATTGACAAAAACAAAAAATATGTTAATAAGCAAGATTGAAAGTTCAAAAGGACTTACTAGTAGTTTATCTTTTTTAAAAAAACAAATGCATTTAAAATCTTAGACATAAACTCACCATTGACATAATATGTACCACATTAGACATATAAAGCCAGTCAGACCACCATGGATATTTCTTACTGTACCACATTAGACATATAAAGCCAGTCAGACCACCATGGAGATTTCTTACTGTACCACATTAGACATATAAAGCCAGTCAGAACACCATGTAGATTTCTTACTGTACCACATAAGACATATAAAGCCAGTCAGACCACCATGCTTATTTCTTACTGTTCCACATTAGACATATAAAGCCAGTCAGACCCCTATGCTGATTTCTTACTGTACCACATTAGACATATAAAGCCAGTCAGACCACCATGCTGATTTCTTACTGTACCACATTAGACATATAAAGTCAGTCAGACCACCATGCTGATTTCTTACTGTACCACATTAGACATATAAAGCCAGTCAGACCACTAGATTTCTTACTGTACCACATTAGACATATAAAGCCAGTCAGAACACCATGTAGATTTCTAACTGTACCATGTTAGACATATAAAGCCAGGCAGAACACCATGTTGATTTCTTTCTGTACCACGTTAGACATATAAAGCCAGTAAGAACACCATGTAGATTTCTTACTGTACCACATTAGACATATAAAGCCAGTCAGAACACCATGTAGATTTCCTACTGTACCACATTAGACAAATAATCCAGTCAGAACACCATGCAGATTTCTTACTGTACCATGTTAGACATAAAAAGTCAGTCAGACCACCATGCATCTGATTTCTTACTGTACCACATTAGACATATAAAGCCAGTCAGACCACCATGCTGATTTCTTACTGTACCACATTAGACATATAAAGCCAGTCAGACCACCATGTAGATTTCTTACTGTACCACGTTAGACATAAAAAGTCAGTCAGACCACCATGCTGATTTCTTACTGTACCACATTAGACATATAAAGCCAGTCAGACCACCATGCTGATTTCTTACTGTACCACATTAGACATATAAAGTCAGTCAGACCACCATGCTGATTTCTTACTGTACCACATTAGACATATAAAGCCAGTCAGACCACCATGCTGATTTCTTACTGTACCACATTAGACATATAAAGCCAGTCAGAACACCATGTAGATTTCTTACTGTACCACATAAGACATATAAAGCCAGTCAGAACACCATGCTGATTTCTTACTGTACCACATTAGACATAAAAAGTCAGTCAGACCATCATGCTGATTTCTTACTGTACAACATTAGACATATAAAGCCAGTCAGAACACCATGTAGATTTCTTACTGTACCACATTAGACATATAAAGCCAGTCAGACCACCATGCTGATTTCTTACTGTACCACATTAGACATATAAAGCCAGTCAGACCACCATGCTGATTTCTTACTGTACCACATTAGACATATAAAGCCAGTCAGACCACCATGCTGATTTCTTACTGTACCACATTAGACATACAAAGTCAGTCAGACCACCATGCTGATTTCTTACTGTACCACATTAGACATATAAAGCCAGTCAGACCACTAGATTTCTTACTGTACCACATTAGACATATAAAGCCAGTCAGAACACCATGTAGATTTCTTACTGTACCACGTTAGACATATAAAGCCAGTCAGAACACCATGTTGATTTCTTTCTGTACCACGTTAGACATATAAAGCCAGTAAGAACACCATGCAGATTTCTTACTGTACCACATTAGACATATAAAGCCAGTCAGAACACCATGTAGATTTCTTACTGTACCACATTAGACAAATAAAGCCAGTCAGAACACCATGCAGATTTCTTACTGTACCATGTTAGACATAAAAAGTCAGTCAGACCACCATGCATCTGATTTCTTACTGTACCACATTAGACATATAAAGCCAGTCAGACCACCATGCTGATTTCTTACTGTACCACATTAGACATATAAAGCCAGTCAGACCACCATGTAGTTTTCTTACTGTACCACGTTAGACATAAAAAGTCAGTCAGACCACCATGCTGATTTCTTACTGTACCACATTAGACATATAAAGCCAGTCAGACCACCATGTAGATTTCTTACTGTACCACATTAGACATATAAAGTCAGTCAGACCACCATGCTGATTTCTTACTGTACCACATTAGACATATAAAGCCAGTCAGACCACCATGCTGATTTCTTACTGTACCACATTAGACATATAAAGCCAGTCAGACCACCATGCTGATTTCTTACTGTACCACATTAGACATATAAAGTCAGTCAGACCACCATGCATCTGATTTCTTACTGTACCACATTAGACATATAAAGCCAGTCAGAACACCATGTAGATTTCTTACTGTACCACGTTAGACATATAAAGCCAGTCAGACCACTAGATTTTGTACTGTACCACATTAGACATATAAAGCCAGTCAGACCACCATGCTGATTTCTTACTGTACCACATTAGACATATAAAACCAGTCAGACCACCATGCATCTGATTTCTTACTGTACCACATTAGACATAAAAAGTCAGTCAGACCACCATGTAGATTTCTTACTGTACCACATTAAACATATAAAGCCAGTCAGACCACCATGTAGATTTCTTACTGTACCATATTATCATTTTAAGAAGAACTGTTTGTTTTCCTACTGCAGGTTCTTCTGGAAAGCATTGCTATTGGGCCAGTTTATATCTATTTTGTTATGTGGTACAGGTGTGACCAGTGGATTGTTAGCAGATATGGGTGTCCACATACCAACAGGTAAAGGGTTTTGATTTGAAATCTTAAATTCTTATCAATGTAAAATTTCAAAAAAAAAAAAAAAGAATAACAGAGCTGAAAAGAAATGGTTTTCAGATGTTGTACAGTGTATTACAGTTTTTTGTTACTTCTCACATATAGTACAATCAAACATTGCAACGTTAACAATCACATCTGTAATAGCAATTTTAAATGGTACTTTTGTCCACCCAATTACAAACAGGTATGTATGTATCATCAAGAATTAATCTGATTTGAAAATAACTAAAAGTTGTTTGTTTGAGTTTCTGTAGTTTTGTACTAGACTGTGGTGTTGATAATATCTAGCTCAATTTACCAGCAAAGGCACTGGCCCAAAATATTGCAGATTTACAATATAAACTTATCAGTCACATTGTACCAACTCCAAGTCAACTAGTAAAAGACTGTTACAAAGAAAATCCTTTCTCACTTCAACAACCCACACAATGTGGCCCCGGCAAGATTCAGCCATTCTTAGTGGCGGCTGACTCTAGAGTGTCCAGAGAAAACTTTTCAGCTTTGGCAAGAACACTGACAAACTTTCTTACTCTAGGATCCTAATGGCAAGGACAGTGACAGACTTTCTTACTCTAGGATCCTAATGGCAAGGACAGTGACAGACTTTCTTACTCTAGGATCCTAATGGCAAGAACACTGACAAACTTTCTTACTCTAGGATCCTAATGGCAAGAACACTGACAGACTTTCTTACTCTAGGATCCTAATGGCAAGAACACTGACAGACTTTCTTACTCTAGGATCCTAATGGCAAGAACACTGACAGACTTTCTTACTCTAGGATCCTAATGGCAAGGACACTGACAGACTTTCTTACTCTAGGATCCTAATGGCAAGGACACTGACAGACTTTCTTACTCTAGGATCCTAATGGCAAGGACACTGACAGACTTTCTTACTCTAGGATCCTAAGGTCCCAGCATGTTAAGAAAACTTTCCTGTCTTAGTTGTGTCATTATGTCTCCGTACTTGATTTTTAAGCCAAGTAATTCAAGCCACAAACTGAGTTACAATTGTATAACTATAGTAGATATACATTATTACTAACATTAATTAATTTCGCCCCCATTTGGGGTGTGTGTGTGTGTGTGTTATATTTTGATATACTCACATCTTTCCATTGTTTTATACATCAAAACAAGTCAGTTATTTATTAGTTTAAAAATCTTTTTGAAACAAATGAAATTAAACATTATAGATTTCTATCTTGTATCAACAATGTTATAAGACAACTGTCCTAAATGAATGTCAATTACTGGTTGTAGAAACAGGAACTATACATACCATTAATTAAAGAATCTTTTACAAAAGACAAAATTTACAAGACTTTGAAAAGTCAACATTCTTTTCTATGTTTTATTTCATTTACAAAGAATACATGAAATAAAACAAAAAATATTTTATATAACATCTTTTACAAGACTCAGTTATGTAAGTCTTCAGTCTTAATTTTTATTTGTCATTATGAGAACAAAGTGTGTTTAATGTTATTGTTCTGTCCATTTACTCTTCTTCTACCACCTTGCTTCAAGTGAAAAATTCTTTGGACATAAAACACTATCTATCTCTGTGGGGCCCTGGTGGCTGAGTGGTCCAAATTGTAAATTACGGATCACAGTGCCTCTCACCACCAGGTTTGACACCATTCTGAGACAGATCCTAGTGTGAGAAAGTTTGTCAGTCCGCTTACTAAAGGCGGACGATTTCTCTGGGAACATCCAGTTTCCTCCGCCATCCCAGAACTGACTGCCTCGATATAAGTGAAAGAATCTTGACTTGGGCATAAAATACCATTACTCCACTCCATCGTTCTCTGTGTATCTATCTGTCAATGACTGTATGACCTTCTATCTCTGTGTATCGCAGTTGTATTTTGAACACTAGAGACCATGATTCTGAATGGGTCATTTTAAAATTGATAAACAGCAAGTAGTAAAATATCTACTTCAAGTTTGATTTTGGTTATGTACAATGATTGTTTTAGTAGTTATTTCCCTTACTTTAAAATCCTACACTGAAACAAATGATTAGAAAAAAGCATAATCTAGTGTGATTTTTAAATCCTCTATGGTGTTATCGTACAAAATGAGGTCAAGGTCAAACTAATTACTCACTTTTGAAAAGTCATCATTTATATTGAAATGCATTGTTTTCTTTGGATATAAAGGTCATCAGTTCATTAAAACCACATTAACAAATTCCTTTCTTTTTCTCAGTTTTGTGTGTTTATACATGTTGTTAATTATTTCAGCACAGAGCTTTGTTTATACATGTTGTTAATTATTTCAGCACAGAGTTTTGTTTATACATGTTGTTCATTATTTCAGCACAGAGTTTTGTTTATAGATGTTGTTAATTATTTCAGCACAGAGCTTTGTTTATAGATGTTGTTAATTATTTCAGCACAGAGCTTTGTTTATAGATGTTGTTAATTATTTCAGCACAGCTTTGTTTATAGATGTTGTTAATTATTTCAGCACAGAGCTTTGTTTATACATGTTGTTAATTATTTCAGCACAGGGTTTTATTTATAAATGTTGTTGATTAATTCAGCACAGAGCTTTATTGTAAATAATTTTAATTATTTCAGCACAGAGTTTTATTGTAAATGTTTTTAATTTTTTCAGCACAGAGTTTTGTGAACTATGTATTGCTAGGTTTGACATTCACCATGGTACTAGCATGTAGAACATCTGACAGAAATCTCAAGTCATGTCTGAAGACTTGGTGGTGGAAATATCTGTTACTTGCTATAGTTGATGTAGAGGCTAATTATCTAATAGTTAAAGCTTACAGTTTTACTACTGTTACAAGTGTACAGGTAAGTAGATATCAGGACCAATATCTTACCAGTGTACAGGTAGGTAGATATAAGGACCAATATCTTACCAGTGTACAGGTATGTAGATATCAGGACCAATATCTTACCAGTGTATAGGTAAGTAGATATAAGGACCAATATCTTACCAGTGTACAGGTATGTAGATATCAGGACCAATATCTTACCAGTGTACAGATGAGTAGATATCAGGACCAATATCTTACCAGTGTACAGATGAGTAGATATAAGGACCAATATCTTACCAGTGTACAGGTAAGTAGATATTAGGACCAATATCTTACCAGTGTATAGGTAAGTAGATATAAGGACCAATATCTTACCAGTGTACAGGTAAGTAGATATCAGGACCAATATCTTACCAGTGTACAGGTAAGTAGATATAAGGACCAATATCTTACCAGTGTATAGGTAAGTAGATATAAGGACCAATATCTTACCAGTGTACAGGTAAGTAGATATCAGGACCAATATCTTACCAGTGTATAGGTAAGTAGATATAAGGACCAATATCTTACCAGTGTACAGATGAGTAGATATAAGGACCAATATCTTACCAGTGTATAGGTAAGTAGATATAAGGACCAATATCTTACCAGTGTACAGATGAGTAGATATAAGGACCACTATCTTACCAGTGTACAGGTAAGTAGAATTTGTGAGTTTACTTTCATCTGGTACTATAAAACACAATATGATTTTCCCAACATTTTTTGCTAGTGGCAAGTTTTAGAATGCGGGCACACTGATTTTGAACATAGTATGTAAGAGGAACTGCTATCTGTTAGCAGACTCTTTACAAAATAGAAGTGGTGATAGAAACAAGGTGCTCTAAAAGTGTATCATGGAAAGTCCTGAAAGAACAAAGGGAAAGATACCAAACTTAATAATTTAAGTCTATTCTAGACTAAGAGACTTGGTGGCTAAATTGACCAAAGCACACACTTTCAACACCTTTTACCACCTAGATTATAAACCTGTATAGGCAGATAATGAGAGAAATTTTGTCAGTTTGTTTTCTAAAGGTTGTAGTTTTCTTTGGGTACTTCTTTCATGAAATAAGTGAAAAAATCCTGACTTGTGTATAATAAAACAGTATTCTTTTACACCATTCTACTCTATTCTAGACAATTTTTCCAAGAAGTACTGACTTTGACTAAATCAAGACTACTAGTGTAATTATGTTGCCTGTACACAGATCTTCTGAAAGCTTATTCATGTTTTTTTCATTCTTTATTTTCAGTTACTTGACTGTTTCAGCATTCCAGCAGTAATGGTCCTGTCATACAAGTTTTTACAAGTCAGGTTTAAGTTTGTACATATATTTGGTGTAGTTGTTTGTGTACTAGGACTTGGTGGATTAGTACTGACAGATGTTTTGACAGATAATGGTGTCAAATCCACAGGTATATATTTAATCATGGTACGACAATCACCTAAAATTTAATCCATATATCCGAAGTTTTGAACACATAAACACACCAGTTTTTGTGATATATCCGAAAATCAAGGATATTGCTGTTTTATAAAACATGACCAAATACTTCTAAATTGTGACTTGTGTATTTGTGTAATATCAGGAAATGTATTTCAAAGTTTTAAAGCAATAAAATGTTGTACTGTTTCTAATGTATTATATGCATTCATATTTATCCAAATGCTTTATTTTATTTAGGTATTCAATTTGAAAACTTATTTAGAACAAATACTTGTAAAATATACAGTTAAAATGATTTATAATGCTCTTAAATAACTTCAATACCTTTCTTATGTTCAGTGTACATTCAAAATTAATGGTACTCCAAATAATTATTAATTTTCCATTTTTCTTTTTAAGTTTCCCTTAATTTATTTCTTAACTCTTCTTATTGCTAAAATCTAACTAAATAAAAGGTGGCAATGAATCAAGGGTTTACTGGACTGGTACTTTTATTTCAAACACTCATATGAAGGAAAATGATATTTCTTTTTATAATTAACAGTAACCAGTATTACACACCTTTCTTCTACAGAAACCCTAAATTAGCTTGATGTTATACATGTATGTACCATAAATGTTTTAATTGTGTTATGATTTGTGCCTAACATCAAAAATAAATAAAATTCAAGATTTAAACATACTCATTATTATTCCTGGTACAAGTTTAAGTGTAATAAAGCCTTTTTGAATTGAACTCCTACTGGTCCCAGTTTTACAATCATTCCTTAACAAAGATTTTCTTAACTCAATAAAATTTTTATTAATCTTTCATTGTACTCTAAATAACTTTTATTTTAACAAAGTTTAAAGTTGTAGCAAGCATAGTGTGATCTTTAAAATAACACCTTCAATTCTTGATAAGCAAGCATAGCAGACAATTCAAAAGGACACCTTTAATCAAGCAAAAACAAGCATAGCATGATCTGAAAATTGTTCCTTAAACCTTCTGGTATCTCGGTAGAGATTTTCAGTTACATCTTAAAGACTTAAGTAATTGAGCAATATCAAACTTGTTTCAAGTTTATTGGACCTTCTATAAACAGTTTTGTAAAATTAATTGCTACAAACTCAGTGGTACAGACACTTCATAGTTTTCAAATTAAGCAAATTGCATTGAAACTTTAGCAAGTTAATTTCAGCTAAATAAAATTCTGATTTTTATATTTTCAGCCTCTAATACAGCATTAGGAGATATCCTGGTTATATGTGCTGCAGTACTGTACGGTATTGATAATGTAGCAGAAGAATATGTTGTAAAACGATTTGACAGAGTGGAGTTTTTAGGCATGCTGGGATTGTTTGGCAGCATCATAAATGGTATACAATTGTAAGTTCATTTATGAATACTGCTGTAAACTAGGAAGTGTTTTGTCTTGTTTCTTATTTTGAGAAATTTTTAAAAGAGTAACAAATTTGCCAAAATAAAACTTTAAATAATATTCAAGGATTTTTTAATTTGTTTGCATTGCACTAAGTGGCCTTCTTGGCTAAGAGGTCTAAAGCATAAGATTATAAATCAAAATGCCTTTTACTACGAGTCCCACTTTGGCAGATTTTAGTGTAAGAAGGCTTGTCAGTTTGCTTGCCAAAGGTAATTGATTTCCTCAGGACAGTCCAGTTTCCTCCTCCATCCCCAAACTGACCACCTCAATACAAATGAAATTAACCAGGGCATTAAATATAATTACCCCATTCTCATTTGCAATGACTGTCGCATGTAAAATTAGCGGTCTTGAAAACAACAAAAGCAATAATAACAGTTTGCACTATTTATAGCAATGATATGATAAACAGCACAATGCCTTTCATGAGAATATTTTATTGATTTTAAAATTCAGAGGCCAGTTACACAAAGCCTTGAAGTGCATTGTACTTTTTGATTTCATTGATAATTAACAATTAGATGTAATTTGTGTTTACTTTTAGTACTATGTTGGAGAGACATGAAGTTGTAAATCTAGACTTTACTTCTTACAAAATAGGTAAATAAACATATAAATGTAGCCACGTTTACTTTCAGTACTGTGTTGGAGAGACATAAAGTTGTAAATCTAGACTTTACTTCTTACAAAATAGGTGAGTAAACATATAGATGTAGCCAGGTTTACTTTCAGTACTGTGTTGGAAAGACATGAAGTTGTAAATCTAGACTTTACTTCTTACAAAATAGGTGAGTAAACATATAGATGTAGCCAGGTTTACTTTCAGTACTGTGTTGGAAAGACATGAAGTTGTAAATCTAGACTTTACTTCTTACAAAATAGGTAAGTAAACATATAATTGTAGCCAAATTGATACTCAAACCTGAGAAAATACTAGTGGGATGCTTTACTGACTCACATTATCAGCCACCAACAAGCCTGGTCTGCATCATTCCCTTCATTCTTTTTTTTTTTTTTTTTTTTTTCATTTACTTTCTTGAATCAAAAGCAGCTGGTTGCATTCTTTGACCAACCTGTTGATAAGCAAGACAGGGTAAAAAATCTTCCCAATGCTAAAAGAATGCTCTAGTGACTGAGCTAATTGGCCACCTGTTGAACCCAACTTACCACATTTCTCCTTTTCTTTCTTTTTCTTTATTCAGCTTCCCTGAATTGTTACTACAAGGTTCCACTATAGCTCCAACTTGTTGGTCGACTACTTATTTGAGTCCCTAAATAAACAGGAAAACGAAAAATGCCATGGCTACTCAGGGACAGTGCCAGTGACAAGTATTTAAGTTTTTAGTTAATGTTTTTAGATTGACTTGTTATGCAGATTCTCTATATTTATATTTTTGTATTTCCTCATTTTAATTCATTGTATCTTGAGTGTTTTATCTCTATCTTTTTCAGTACTTTTACTGATTGGGTTTGCTGTATGTCAGTTTTTACAGTATGTGTTGATAGCAGTGATTGTAGAACATACAAGTGCTACAGTGTTTAACCTATCTATATTATCTGCTGATTTTTATGCTTTATTAATTGGAATATTCCTTTTTAAATATGAGGTAAGTGTGGAATTGTCTTGACCCAAAATCATCAACATTGGTATAAATATTAGCAATGCAGCTAACTACCCAAAACTCATGCTAGCTTATGATTAATAAAATTAGGCTGTTCACCACAGTCAAGATTATTGTACCCTCATAAACAAACTTTATGTGTCATATAGGAATCATCCTGTTGGTATGTCCATTCATCTGTCTGTTTCTTTACAGTGTCAGCTCCATTACTTTTACATTTATAAATTGATTTTGATTAAACATGGCACAAATGTATACCTATTTGAAATAATGTGTTGAACCAATATGGGTGTATAGGTCAGAATTCTAAGTTATAAGTTCAAATTTTAGACTTTGTCCTCATTGGTCATGTTTAAAACAGGGATATTTTTCTCTCAAAAGACTGGTCTAGTTTTACTGATATTGGAATGTTGCCAGCAAAAACCAACAGATGCAAAAGTTTCTAAATGTGTCATTTAACAATTAAAACAAACGGTTAGTATTCTTTATTATGTCATGCCTTAAACTGCTTTGAAAGTTATAGGTTAAGTTTATTTTGAAATGTTCTGAGATAAGTTTTTATCCTGCTATCTATAAAGCTTGTTACCTGAACTTTTTAATAAAACTCAAAAATATTTCAGGTCTTTTGGTCCGATGCACAGTTAAAACACTTCTTTAGAGTGACCACTACATAGAATTCTCACTACTACACATAGAAGTAATTGAAACAGATTGAGCTGGGTGCATTTTGTAATACATGTACATGTAGAAGAACTTTTTGAATACTAGTATTTGCTGTGTAATGATTATATTTCTTGGTGGTTTTAATTTTGCTATATTTGTGGACCATTGTGTTTCCACAAAAAAGAAAACTGAGTAAAGTTTGAATTTAGAACATGAAAATATAACACCATAAATACATTTAGCATAACTAAACTGAAAAATAAAGCATTATACAGTATATATTACAGCATTTACAGTATGTATTTTAGCATTTTACAGTATATATTTCAGGTATTGTGCATTACATGTATATATTTTTCTTTATTTCAGTTTCATGTATTGTATTTTGTATCATTTGTATTGATACTCTCTGGAATTGGAATATATACCTCCAAAAAGACTAGAGTTAGTGAGTCACAGAGTCACATTATGTCCAATACAACCATGAATGTACAGGAAGAAGATTCTGCATCAAAGGATTCTGGGAACAATATAGCCACAGATAGTAACAATCCTCATTGATCATACATTCACATACAGTTGTCTCCCTTATGTGTCACCCAAGACGTGTTCAAGTTACTGGTTGCTTTCCGCTGCGCTGGGGAATACAATTTTTATGTCTATTGAACGGAGGCAAGTACTCGCATTGAAAATAACTCATCATAATCATCTAGATGTTTAAAAAATAACCTCCCTTAGATTTAGACACCGACACTCCACTGGAGAGAAAATGTCAAAATATAAATAAAATCTGGCAACTGTTTTAACTAATCCTATCATTCAAATTCCTTCTAGAAAGAAACCATACCCTTGGACTGAAATATAAATTGAAATGCATGCTGGTTTCAGAATTTATTTAAGCTATTTCTTACAAACTTTGTCCGAGAGATGCCATCTTGAATCTAAGGAGAACAACCTTAAAATATTGATAGCGGTCATTCGCTTGCGCTCAAACACTTGAAGTCAATGCACAAGCGTACATACACTATCATGAACGGGTCTCCGATCAACAATCAATCTCAAGCTTGTAAAATGATTGAACATGCAGGAAAGATACATTTTATATAGATTTTATATGCACAGTGCTGTGTATACTTCAAAGATGTATAATTGTGGTTGGGTTGTCTGGCTTAAGAGAGATCTAATAAGATTTGAACAGGCAGGTACATGTACATTTATCAGGGAAACTTTTACAAATACAAAGCAGAATGGTCTAAAAATTTGGTCTATGATTTGTACTGGAATATTTTGACATTCACTGCAATACATCATCAGAGACCAAAACTTCTTTTCACAAACCAGCGCTAAATAAAATAATGAGATTTTTATCACATATTTAATTCACTATGAATCAAAGTTCATGCTAGTCAATTGTAGTCAAATTTTTATTATTAAATATAACATGAAAATTATTTTCAAACCAATAATTTCTTTTTTTTTAATGGATAACTTATTTAAGTTAAAGGAACAATTTTAATGTGTTGAATGGTAACTATTGTCATCATGTTATGGCTTTTATTTTTATATTCGATTTATTTTTCAACATTTTTAAACAAAAAAGCTGGTAAGCTTTATTGTCAGACCAATGTTTTTTAATGACAATAATGATTTTATGGACCTTTTATGCAAAATTTTAAAAAATATGTAATTTTGTCACATTTTATTCTGAAATTAAAGTGGTACAATACAAAGTTTACTGATTATTATTATTATTATTATTATTATTATTGTTGTTGTTGTTGTTGTAGATACCATGATACTAGTCAAGGAAAAGGTTGCTACCTAAGCAGGACTAGCTCTTGATTTCTTGACCAATAACACACAATATATATAATAAAACAATTAATATCACAAGTCAGTAATATGTGAAACAACTGTATCCAAGGGATCTATCTGAAGATATTTACACCACTACTTACAAACACAGGGTACCACTGCAGTAGCTCAATGAGTAGTGCTCGCTCCTAAGGGGCAGGTCGTGGGTTCGAACCCCGACCAGATCTAACCAAGACTTGAAAGTGGGTAGTGACTGTTCTTTCGCCAAGCACTCAGCATTACCAAATGAAAGTCACTGTTCTTTCAGATGGGAACTTAAAATAAACGAGGTCCTGTGTCATGGTAGGCATGGCACGATAAAGAACCCTGCTGTATAATGCCATCAGTGCAACGCACAAGCAACATTTCTGCAATTTTGCCTAAAGCTGGCAACGTCTTGATATAAGTGGAAAATTCTTGACTGGGACGTTAAACACCATTACTCAACTCAACAAACACAGGGTGTTGGTACTACCAATCGTATTCATTTAACTACTATTTATATAAAAAAAAAATTGTCACATTTATCTCCCTTTCTACACATAAATCATTTAATTTTTCTGGTTCTACACACTTTCACCATCACAATTGTGGTTTTATATCTTTTTACATAGTAGTTTGTTCTCTCTGCAAAGTAGTTTTTATATGTAACAATGTTTCAGACAAAAGAAAAATGAAACTAATTAATTAGAATAAATGATTCCCCAAAGCCATGATGGAAGATCTTTTTATCTCTCTTTTTTATTTTATGATTATTATTATTATTATTATTATTGGTCATTTTTAGAATATCTCATTACAAATTATCATATGGATGAACTTAATAACACAATCAATATACATACATTGCCTACCATCTCTTGTTTTATTAAATGTGTTCATCTAATCAGTCTTATTCAGTAACTGATAGTGTGCAACATAAAATACTGGAATGCAGATTTATTCTGTACAAGAAAATTTATGTTTAAAACATGAAAAGTTTCAGACAATTTGAAAAAGGAGAAAGACCCATGTAACACATGTACACGTCAGTTCCTTTATGGTGTAAAACGTTCTAAGGGGGGTAAATCGTAAAGGTTTCACAGATATGTGTATAATATTACAAGAATGAATATTTTTTCATTGACTGATACCTGAAACACTAAGAAGTAACACTGTATTAAAGGAAACAAGTTGCAAATGATAACAGCCAATGTAACCCAGAACAAGAAAAAAGTTTATGAAAGAAACGGACAGACAATAAAAAAAAAGAACAAATTTTGACCGATTGCATAATACCTCCGAGTTTGGATGCATGGGCAATGACACTAATGGTAATATACTGGTATTTCATCTAGACTATGAACGACAAAAAACTTTGTCACTCCATGAATGAATACATATAAAATGCAATGCACATTCTGGAACTACAATATCATAGGTAAACAAACACGACTGACACGGCTAAAAAGCGCATTTACGAGATTTTACAAAAGCGGATTTTTAAAATAATGTATTTTTGAGAATATTAGATTTGAATATTAGTAAAATAAATGTGTTGTTATTTGTGGACTATATTTCGGTCGAAAATCATGTTCTCGGTCTAAAAAGCACGCGCACGTTCTTTGTGGCCGTTGTGTCTACTGGACTCATCCCGGTGTGCTTATGTTATAGATGGCCCGGAATTTTTTAGTCTTCATATCAATGAATATTTTTTTTTTTAATATTTAACGAAAATATAGCAATTAAACTGTTTTAAAATGATGTTCATTGTCAATTGATATGAATACAAAACCTTTGCAAGGCAAACTAATAATAACTCGCTAACGCGCATTATTCCGTTTGCTTGCAAAGTTTTTGCATACATATTGACAATGAACATCATTTTAAAACAGTTCAATTGTAAAATAATGTCCAGTGATGTAGCTATAGCATTGTTGGAGAGCTACTGACCGTGGTCCATAAATTCGCACACTAAATATTAATAATAAAAAATAAACAATTAATTTTCCAAAATTATTTTTGGTTTGGTATAGAAAGAAAGAAATAAAGTTGTGACGTTCCGGGGCACAATTAAAGCAAGGGTTACCATTCTTTTTAATATACATAACCCTTCAATTAGACCACATCTGTACCCTCGCCTTCCGGCAACTTGTGACCTGCATTAGACATAATGATGGTATCCGTCACAAGGACAATTATTGTACAGGGATACCACAACTATAACACCGCCTTTCTGACGGGCGCTGAATATAATGGGAAAATGGTGTCTTTCGTAAAAATAAAACATCATGAAGGAGGCCACATTTATAACCCCGCCTTCTAACGGCCGCTGAATTTAATGAAAAAAAAGGTGTCTTTCGTAGAAATACAACATAAGGAGACCACCTTTGTAATCCGACTTTCTAACGGGCATTGAATATATAACGACAAAATGGTTTCTTTCACAAAGATACAATATGACGTCGAGACCACATTTATAACCCGGCTTTCCGAGTAACGGGCATTACCGGAATATAACGACAAGGGGTTTCTTTCACAAAGATACAATATGACGAGACCACATTTATAACCCGGCTTTCTAATGGGCATTAAATATATAACGACAAAATGGTATTTTTCACAAAATTACAACATAAGCAGACCACATTTATAACCCGGCTTTCTAACGGACGCTGAATAAAACGACAAAATGGTTTCTTTCACAAAATTAAAACATAACGAGACCACATTTATAACCCGGCTTTCTAACGGACGTTGGACATAACGACATAATGGTATCCGTCACAAAGATATATAATGGGACTACAAAATATAGCCATGCTTTCTAACGGGCATTGAATATAACGACAAAATGGTATCATTCACTAACATACAATATGAGGAGACCACATTCTATAACTCCGACTTTTAACGAGCACTGGATATAATGACAAAATGACACCCGAACCTATAAAGATATTATGAGACTACTTCGTATATTATCCCTTTTGGACGGACATCGATGAGATGATGATAAAAATAATAATAGTAATAAAATTGCCGTTGCTCAAACACAATTTACAATATTGATTAAGACAATTCAAGATGCTTTAAAAATGAAGTAACCTTTGCTTTTCTTTCTTTTTTTTTTTTTTTTTTTTTTTTTTTTTTTTTTTTTTTTTTTGTTTTATTATCTAACCAGTTTATGATATGAACATTACAAGACCATATTAGATGATGATAAAAATGAAGATGAAACATCATCATCATCATCACCACCACCATCATCGTCATCTTTACTGCTTAAAATCGAAAATAATTTTTTTTTTTTTTTTTTTTTTGTAAATATGCGGCCGATTTAACATTAAACACGCAACCACTTGAAAGACTATTCTTTAACGAGATATTTGTAATTTAATTAAACATATATTTAATAAAAGAACATTTTAAAAACCGGCTACAACGAAATAGCAAAGATTTTTTCTTAAACTGGTCGATATATTACATTTGACTTTAATCTGATCTTTCGTGATGGCTGTTGTAGCACCGACTTTCAGAAATGGCAAAGCGAACAACGTCATGATTGTGAAAGAGAAAGTATAATGACCGCTCCCTAACGAGTAAAAAATTGGCGGTTGTACTTCCGGGTCAAGGAGGCGACCGCTGAAGCGTTGTAATCTATTCATCTGTTGGATGCAAATACACTTATTTTTCAATAATGTAAGATAAATGGACAAATACTAATACGGTAGGTAAGCTAAAATTTTCATTTTTGTTCATATAATAACCAAGCCAAATTTCTAAGTAAGGTCAAAACAGACCACAATCGGTTAAATAAGTCCCAACGGATCTTCATCCATTTTCACACACAGCTTGTTGCTGTAACAGAAATTTGATTACATTTTCTGCTTGTTTTGTCAATTTTGACGGCAAATGTAATAAATTAAGGCCGTAATCCCGGTGTTTTATATTTAAAGTTGTAGCAGTTAGAGAGATAAGGACTTTTTAAATAGAAATAATTTTTTATTCGTTTTTGTAGGAATTTGGACATGTTTTTCATTGTTGTTGATTTTAGTAATAATGTTACGTTTTGTCCCATACCACATAACCCAGTGAGTAAAGTAGTAAAAACTATTGCACAAACATGTGAATGTGGACTTACTGAGTAATATTAACCGTAGTTGTTAAATACAAGTAGACCTGTGTATCTGATTAGCCACACTGTTTGTAGGTCAAGTTTAAAATGTAGATTTAACTGCCACTGTTGGTCTATATGTGTGTGTACATTTGGGGGTTGTAAATCTTGTAACAGACTTATTTATTGTTCATATATAGTAATAAAATTAATGATTTGATGATGCTGTAAAATTAATATGAATTAATTTTTTTGTTTTTGCAATTTTTATATGATAGGGGTATGGAAGGAAGTCTTTGCAAACTATAAATGATCAGATATTTCACATTACTAGGATTTGTGCTTGTCCACAATTTACAAATAGATTTATCTCATATATATATAATATTCACTATTCATCAATTTTTTTTAATTTCATAGTGTATATATATATATATTTCGTTCCCTTACCTATTTCGTACATTAGAATGTTTGCCCCATTACCCTGTATTCTACAAGCCCAAATTATCTCCCTTTATCCAAAACCAGATTTTTTTGTACCATTTTTTGTATCACTCATAAAAATAAAATTTACTGTTAAAAAATTTGTTTTCTTATAATAACCTTATAAATATCAATTTTTTTCTGTGTATTGTCTTTCAGTCACCTAAACGATATGCTAATTATCTTTACACTTTGATTATAGTCCAATTCAAGGACAGGATATGTATATAATATTAGCCATTTTTGTATTGTCCATTCCTAGTTTTACATTATGCCTTGCTTGTATGTCAAACATCTCAATAACCCCAGCAGAGTTACTATTTTTGTCTTACTGTATTCTTTATTTAGTCTGGAGTTCATAATACTCCTCACAGAGAGCCTGTGTGTTATGTGTAACATTCTCTATGTTGCATCTAGGTACTCTATCCAGTTTATGTATGAAATCATCCCATCAGCAAAAAATACATATGTATATATGTATACTGGTACTTGTTTGAGAGTTTTTAATGAAGATTAGTATGCTTTCGTTAGTTTTCCAAATTCCTTTCTTTTGTTCTTGTACTTCCAGAGATATACAGATTTGCACATAAAATTGTAAATGAATTTGTCCCAGAAATTAGAACGTTTTGAGCATTGGAACTACCGGTATCAAGGTTTCTGATACATTGTAGAAATTTGTTTCTTCTGAAACGAAAAAATTATCTATTAGTAGATGCATTAAAATTTGCTATGTCCATTGAACAGTTTGGGTAAATGATTTGTCTTCCAAAATATTTTGATATATCAAGATGGCATCCTTGCTGGTTTTAGAATTCTGATAGGGTTTTTTTCAGTTGATGTTTGCTGGCCTCTTTTTCTATTTTCAAAACAAGACCATTTGACCTTGCAAACTCTCACATTTAAATATTTGGAAGACAAATCAATCACCTATTGATTGAGGTTAGTAACTCTTTATGGTTCTATTAATTTCAGTCCAATGCAAAATGATGCAGCACCCCTTCTGACATCAGTTGATTTAAGAAAACCCATGTTTTTGATGCATAGAAATTATTCAGACCATACACACATCTGCCAGGCATATTTGTGTTAGGGTTCGAGGAAATTCTGAACATAAAGTCTGCTGTATGACTTGGCCAGGCTTTAGGCCCATAACCTCCCATTCTTGAGGTGGATGCTTTATGATTTAGCCAAAGAGGATATGTGTGACAAGAACAGGAAGATTTCTTGCTTGATTCTTAAGCTTTTGCCATATACGAGTTTACCCTCCCAGTTATGCTATTCAGACAAATTTATTTCTTCCAGTTTTATATATGCTCAAATTTGGTTACCTAGTACTATGTTTTGCAAAGCTTGGAATACTGATCAGTATATATTGATAAATATTGTTTTAATTTAAATATTTTTAATCAAGTGGTTTGAGAAAGTATTGAGTTTTGTTTATAAGCGGAATTATCATTTGGATAAATCTTCAGTGTAATATTTTTGCAAGCTCAGCACTTCTTATGTTGATTTAAACAACTTCCCTAATCACACCACAACCTTTAACCATCTGGACATATCTGTTGTTGATATGATACATCTGGGATTAACAGTTTTACTGAATTTAATAGGAAATTGAAACATTTATTACCAGACAAGAAAAAATCTTGCCATCTTCTCTTCTATAGACCAGTGCTTTATCAACTAAGCAAACCAGGTTGTTTTGTTGTCAACATGTTAACAGTTAGATCTACTGGATGACATATTCTTGAGAAAAGTTTATTTTATCTAGCTTGTATGTGGCAACACTTGTATATTGCTGAGTACTGGTGCCAACAGAACTGGTTTATTGTCAAGTATTTGTACATTGAATGTAGCTTGTAAGGAGGCAGCATTGGTATATTGCTAATATTGGTGTGTTTAATGTAGCTTGTAGACAGACCAGTAGTTGTATATTGCTGAGTATTGGTATGTACTGGTTTATGTAGCTTGTAGACAGACCAGTAGTTGTATATTGCTGAGTATTGGTATGTACTGGTTTATGTAGCTTGTAGACCGACCAGTAGTTGTATATTGCTGAGTATTGGTATGTAGTACTATGTACTGGTTTATGTAGTTTGTAGACAGACCAGTAGTTGTATATTGCTGAGTATTGGTATGTACTGGTTTATGTAGCTTGTAGACCGACCAGTAGTTGTATATTGCTGAGTATTGGTATGTACTGGTTTATGTAGTTTGTAGACAGACCAGTAGTTGTATATTGCTGAGTACTAGTATGTACTGGTTTATGTAGCTTATAGACAGACCAGTAGTTGTATATTGCTGAGTACTGGTGTGTACTGGTTTATGTAGCTTGTAAATATGTCAGTAGGTGTATATTGCTGAGTACTAGTATGTACTGGTTTATGTAGTTTGTAGACAGACCAGTAGTTGTATATTGCTGAGTACTAGTATGTACTGGTTTATGTAGTTTGTAGACAGACCAGTAGTTGTATATTGCTGAGTACTAGAATGTACTGGTTTATGTAGCTTGTAGACAGACAAGTAGTTGTATATTGCTGAGTATTGGTGTGTACTGGTTTTTGTAGCTTGTAAATATGTCAGTAGGTGTATATTGCTGAGTACTAGTATGTACTGGTTTATGTAGTTTGTAGACAGACCAGTAGTTGTATATTGCTGAGTATTGGTATGTACTGGTTTATGTAGCTTGTAGACCGACCAGTAGTTGTATATTGCTGAGTACTTGTATGTACTGGTTTATGTAGCTTGTAGACCGACCAGTAGTTGTATATTGCTGAGTATTGGTATGTACTGGTTTATGTAGCTTGTAGACCGACCAGTAGTTGTATATTGCTGAGTACTAGTATGTACTGGTTTACTAGTATGTACTGGTTTATGTAGTTTGTAGACAGACCAGTAGTTGTATATTGCTGAGTACTAGTATGTACTGGTTTATGTAGCTTGTAGACAGACAAGTAGTTGTATATTGCTGAGTACTAGTATGTACTGGTTTATTTAACTTGTAGACAGACCAGTAGTTGTATATTGCTGAGTATTGGTGTGTACTGGTTTATGTAGCTTGTAAATATGTCAGTAGGTGTTTATTGCTGAGTACTAGTATGTACTGGTTTATGTAGTTTGTAAATATGTCAGTAGGTGTATATTGCTGAGTACTAGTATGTACTGGTTTATGTAGTTTGTAGACAGACCAGTAGTTGTATATTGCTGAGTATTGGTATGTACTGGTTTATGTAGCTTGTGGACAGGTCAGTTCTTGTATATTGCTGAGTATTGGTATATACTGCTGAGTATTGGTATGTACTGGTATATGTAGCTTGTGGACAGGTCATTTCTTGTATATTGCTGAGTAATGGTATGTTTTATGTAGCTTATTGACTGATCAGTTCTTGTATATTTTTGAGTACTTGTGTGATTTATGTAGCTAGTAGGTGACTAGGTATGTAGGCTCATCTGGTATATTGCTGAGTACCAGTATTATTCATGTAACTTCATCTTTTCACTTGTTCTTGTTTTACATTGATTTCATTTTGTATTTTCTGATGCTACTGATTGTTAAGAAGTCTTTATTTATATGAATGATCAGAATCTGCCTGTCCTAATAAAAACTGTATGTATATTTTTACTCAGAACTGACATCATTGAGACAGACTTTGGTATGCTAATGTTGGTACATTTCAATCAAGGCTGATAGACAACTGCGAATGTGAGGGTTATGGTGATCACTGATGATGATAAAAATAAAAAACAAACAGTGCAGTCATTGTTAAGATTTGGAGATTATTGATGTCTGAGCACTATAATTTTATTTATATATATTGTACTGGAGTATCAAGTATTTAGATGTCAAAATATTTTCTTTCCTTGTCTGTCAAAGTGTATAAATATATATACCTAGTAGTTAGCACGCATGATTGTTGCACCTGCTTCAAACATGTCATTTAGAGATCAGTTGTGTAGCATAGTAATCTACAAACTTCTAGACGGTGAACTGTGGACCAACTCCTTTGAAACAAGCATTGTATGTTTAATGGTAAATTAATGCTAGTGTTTTACATTGACATCATGTATTAATAAACACATGTATATGTCATCTGGCAACTTTTAATTTGAAGTTATAGTCTGCCCCAAGCCTGTAAGGCTTTACATGTATCTTATCAAACTGAACCTTATTCCAGCTTTCATAGTATGAAGCAATAAAAATAAATTCCACATATCTGAATGTAAAATCAGCTTGTCCATATTATCAAACAGAACAGTAAAGTAATATGTTGATTATAGTGTAAGTGAAATAGTGTCGAATGTCTGTCCAAAGTCAGGAGTGTTATAATCAGTGGTCCTATTATGAATTAACGTTTAGCAAGTCTTATGTAGATTTTGTATATGAACACTGCCTGAAAAAAGTGTGGTATTTAGGACCAGCTTAAACAGAATTTTCACCATACCCTGGGCACATTACATAATATCTGGTGCCTGTTCAGAGTCTGAGTTTTGTAATCAGCATTCTCTCTGCGGTAGTATGTAACTTTAGATCGATCTTGTGTTTATCGACATCAGTCTTCCAAATACTTGTATCATGTCTTATTTGAGAAAAAGAAATTCTTCCAACCATGAGGGTTTTTTTACACTACTTTTTTAAAAACTTTTTTATCCACTTCCAGCTTTTTTTTTTTTTAATACACACTGATACTGAACAATTACACAAAGGTCATTGTCTAACCCTGAGTATGACTACAGTTGTATAGCATCTGCCTTTAAACAAATATAGAGAGTCATTGGATATTTCTTAACTCTCTCTGTATAAAACATATTAATAAGAAGTTTTCTTTTTTCCTGAAAGTTGAAAAAACTTAGCAGGTATATTTTATACACAAAGGTAGTTCAGTGTACTGTATGACTGTCTCTATATGGGTAATTAGAATTCAGCACCAGTAACAACAACTGAGATCAGCAAGATAGATCTCAAATTGGTAATGTAGTATTACATTGCATAAGTTTTAAACTTTTGAAATAGAATAAATCCTTGGAAAAGATTAGAGCTTTAATTAAAGTCTTGTGGCATATATGTGCCGGAACTATAAGGTATTGTCTGTGTGACTTAAAACAAGATCAAAACAAAATGGATTTAATACACTTAAATAATGGTTTTATTTCTAGTGCCATGTTTATCCAAAAGTACATGTAATTTAATTTTAGAGCAATCAGCAAATGTTCAGAACATAAGTAGTCAATAAAGTTCCATCTTTGGTCAGAACATTCATGACCTTGGTCAAGGCTTGGATAGGACAAAGTTTGGTAGGGTGGATTAAAACCAATAAGCCCCAGTAAAGCTCGGTAACATTCCTTAAACACATTATTTTCATATAGATTAAATTTTTATTGTCTCAAAATATTGGTAGCAGTATTTGCTTTTCATTTTATTTGTAAGCATTTAGTACCAGTACTTATAGTTATACAATAAAAAAAGCTTCAGAAACTTCAAAAACTGACATTTTACTTGGAGCTCTTTTTTTATACTTATTATTTACAGTACATTGCTATATATTTAATGTAATAAATATAAACTCTTATAAATTATAATCTGTAGGTAGCTGATCCCTAGATAATAAAAGACTTTTAGATAATAGATTACTGTTGGTTTTGTCATGGTTTAAACAGTCATGTGACTCTAGGCTTATATCATAAATACAGGTATATCCTAATCTACAATAAGGACATATATAAAAATATTTTTGTTTCATATTGCCATTATTGGTATTGGATTGGTTGAATGAGTAGTACTTTTCTTTAACATGTTTTAAAAATGGAGGCGTTTCTGGTTCTCAATTATCTATTGATAGGTAATTATCTATTGATAGGTACCAGTACTTTTTTCCTGAACTGTCAGTGTTAAGCAAAGTTGCAGAATTTTTACCTGCAAGTTGTTTGATTGATTTTTTGACACAACCCCTAATTCCTCTGTCACATTGTTACATTACCAATTTTTGACACAAACCGTTTTTCCTTCTGTTTCATTGTGTCATTACCACACCACCAACTTTGACATAACCCCTACTTCCTCTGTCATATTGTACCATTATCACACCCCAACTTTGACACAACCACCTACTTCCTCTGTTTTATTGTTATGTTTCCAACTTTGACACAAACCCTTTTTTGCTCTGTTACATTGTGACACTTCCACAGTACCAACTTTGACACAACCCCATACTTCCTCTATCACTTTGCTACATTACTAACTTTGACTCAACCCCCTACTTTATCATATTGTGACATACTAACTTTGACACAACCCCTACGTCCTCTATCACATTGTGGCATTACCACCTTTGACATAACCCCCTACTTCCTCTATAATACATTGTGACATTACCAACTTATACATAACCCCCTACTTCCTCTATCACATTGTGTCATTACCAACTTTGACATAACCCCCTACTTCCTCTATAATACATTGTGACATTACCAACTTATACATAACCCCCTACTTCCTCTGTCACATTGTGTCATTACCAACTTTGACATAACCCCCTACTTCCTCTATCACATTGTGACATTACTATCTTATACATAACCCCCTACTTCCTCTATCACATTGTGTCATTACCAACTTTGACATAACCCCCTACTTCCTCTATCACATTGTGACATTACTATCTTATACATAACCCCCTACTTCCTCTATCACATTCTGACATTACTATCTTATACATAACCCCCTACTTCCTCTATCACATTGTGACATTACTATCTTATACATAACCCCTATTTCCTCTATAATACATTGTGACATTACCAACTTTGACATAACCCCTACGTCCTCTATCACATTGTGTCATTACCAACTTATACATAACCCCCTACTTCCTCTGTCACATTGTGACATTACCAACTTTGACATAACCCCCTACTTCCTCTATCACATTGTGTCATTACCAACTTTGACATAACCCCCTACTTCCTCTATCACATTGTGACATTACTATCTTATACATAACCCCTATTTCCTCTATCACATTGTGTCATTACCAACTTTGACATAACCCCCTACTTCCTCTATCACATTGTGACATTACTATCTTATACATAACCCCTATTTCCTCTATCACATTGTGTCATTACCAACTTTGATATAACCCCCTACTTCCTCTATCACATTGTGACATTACTATCTTATACATAACCCCTATTTCCTCTATCACATTGTGTCATTACCAACTTTGACATAACCCCCTACTTCCTCTATCACATTGTGACATTACTATCTTATACATAACCCCTATTTCCTCTATCACATTGTGTCATTACCAACTTTGACATAACCCCCTACTTCCTCTATCACATTGTGACATTACTATCTTATACATAACCCCTATTTTCTCTATCACATTGTGACATTACCAACTTTGACATAACCCCCTACTTCCTCTATCACATTGTGACATTACTATCTTATACATAACCCCTATTTTCTCTATCACATTGTGACATTACCAACTTTGACATAACCCCCTACTTCCTCTATCACATTGTGACATTACCAACTTTGACATTTAACTCTTTTCCCCTTTGATTACCAGCTACTAACTTCGCTGCTGCACTGTTCTTGTCTTGTCATAGAAAAGTTACATTCATTCATCATTATGTTAAATGTAGCACACACCAAAAACCTCTCTCTTCCTTTGTTTGTGTATTATCCATTCTGTCATCACTGCTCTAAGTGAGGATTATTACATTTTCATATTTGCTTCATATCTTATGCATTGTCATAATTGAACAAATAAATAATGCTTTTCAATTTCAGACTTTTTTCAACTCTTTGGGTATAGATCTACATCTTTTCTTTGTTTTATTACAAAGGAATAATAGGAACAGGTGCTTGGTATGAATATAATATTATTGAGATCTTTCGTTCGTTTTTGTTAACAGTTACCCACAGGTCAATTTATAACTTATATTGAGATATACCCACTAGTCTGTAAATTTAGAAACTAATGAGAATGTGATTCTTTTCAGTGAGAATTTAAGGAAAAGATTATTATTGAGAACAAGTGCTATGAAAGAGTAAAGTGTTACAATATTTGCCCTGTATATAATCACGTATTAAGATCAATCACATTAGGTATGATCAAAGGTCCTTGCGCTAATAAAGTTCTGATAAATTATAACTATTCAATCAGTTATTAGGATATTAGAAACAGGAAGGACATGAATTACATTTAAATAAACACATGTAACTTATTTAGCTGTAAAACCGATTATAAATACATATCTAGAATATTCCCAAACTCCCACTTGGAACACCCACCCTCCCACCTTCTCTTTAAGTCTTTATAGTCATTATTATTACTGTAATCATCATAAGAAGATTTAGATACACTTTTTCCATCTTACCTCTCGCACATTTATTTCTGAAATCACCACACATGAGACTTTATTGAACTTGGTGCATATTCTTCTGATACCCCTTTTAGAAGTGAGGTACCAAAAAGGAGGATGTCATTCAGAATGTAGAAGACAGGTAGGGCTGTAAAAAGGAAAAGTTTTATATACAAATATATGTCCAAAGTTTATAAATAAACATTGTGGGATTTATGGACGATCAGGTAATTCCCTGGTGTAAAATTAAAGCCTAGAGGTAAAGTTATAGACTTATTTACTCTAAAAATATTACAGTCCTGATCTGTGTACTGGTACTGGTATATATATACTGTAGTACAATAGTTACATTGTCATAATATAGTGATCATGAAGCTCCTCATATAGTCAAATTTTATCTACCAGTAGGTACTGATTGATATAGGTTGGATGGTGGTACTGTACTCTGGATTAAGAAAGGATACTTATTTAGTAATTAAGGTATTAAGACATACAGGTATGGGCATATTTTAAATCTTGATATTATAAAATATATATACATGTAAGATATAAGGTTTATGTACATATTTTAAACAGAGTCAAATTTATAAAAAAAAAAATCAAAATATTAAAAAAATAGACATTATCAACAGGTGGCTTGTATACACATATACATCAATATTATAAAGTTGTAGATGTGGCAGGTCTGACTGGACAGGTGGTTTGTGTATACAGATTATACATATACATGCCAGTTGGGTAAAGGTTGTTCAGGTGACAGGCCAGACTTGACAGGTGGCTTGTATGTACAGGTTATAATTGTCAGTTGTGTAGAGGTCGTACAGGACAGGCCAGACTTGACAGGTGGGATGTATGTACAGGTTATAATTGTCAGTTGTGTAGAGGTCGTACAGGACAGGCCAGACTTGACAGGTGGCTTGTATGTACAGGTTATAATTGTCAGTTGTGTAGAGGTCGTACAGGACATGCCAGACTTGACAGGTGGCTTGTATGTACAGGTATAATTGTCAGTTGTGTAGAGGTCGTACAGGACAGGCCAGACTTGACAGGTGGCTTGTTTGTATAGCCTATAGGTTTACAACTGTGTAGAAGTTTTGGAAAATTGATAAAAAATTAAAAAGTTGTTTCTTTATTCATTTTGATAGCCATTGTTCAGAGATATAAAATTTTCTTGAGCTATATGTATAATGTATATAGAAGCTATTTTCTGGTATAATAATTTGCAATGAATCTGATGACAATATCATTCTTGACTAGGTCTTTAAGAATTTTCAATACTGATACATCAGTATACCAAGAACTATCAAGTTAATTATAGTACCAGTTCACTACACCAACATATTGTCAGTACACTAATAACATGACATCATAAATGTCGTGCGTCTTGTAACTTCTGAACTTTTAACATTGTGAAATACAGTCAAAATTTGCTCTTACAAAACTGATCATGTGACATCATGAGCTACATACATCTAAGTACATGTACTTCTGAACTTTAAACATTGTGAAGTAGAGTGAAGGCAGATTTTTTTTATCAGTGCTTACACTTTCACATATAGATTCACATGCAGTGACACACATGGAAAACATACCAAAAATGATAATAATAAAACCCAATGTTAATGTTCATTGAGTCACAAACATTTTTCATAAGATTTCTTCAAATCTACATATACCCGTTTGCATCTCTTAAAGCAAAAAAAAATCTTTAATGGTGTTTGGAACATCATTTCAGTGACATAGAACAACACTTATAATAAGTGAAAAATCTGAGATTGGACCAAGAAAATCATTCATTGACTGACACAGAAAACCACTTTGTTGTATGATGTAAGTGAAATAATCCTAGATGTGATAAGTGACTGACATAGGGCAACACCTATTAGAAGTGAAATAATCTCAGATGGGACTAAATCTAAGAACACCATTTCTGTGACTGACATAGGGCAACACCTTTTAGAAGTGAAAGAATCTCAGATGGGACTAACTCTAAGAACACCATTTCAGCATAACATTGGTGTTGTACGTTCAAATGACTCCAAACTTGGTATGCATGTTTTCTGGCAATGACTCGAAGTGCAGTGCACAAGAACCGCAACTCTATCTTTTTCCGTTTTTGAATTATTTCCCATTGATTGATTTTTATGCAGTGTCAGGCGACACATCTGTTTCAAAGAAACATATCTAGTTATAATAAGTGAAAGAATCTCAGATGGGACTAACTCTAAGAACACCATTTCAGTGACTGACATAGGGCAATGTTTTTCTATATCCACAATAGACTTCAGAAAAAATATCCCACCCTTCTATTCTACAAGATGTTTCAGTGATGACAGTTCATCAAGATATGTCATAAAGATGTACAATGAATACTGATGATAATGATGTGTGTCACATGTTTTGTAGTCTTAAGTAAGGTACTAAAGGTATATATATATATATATATATATATATATATATATATATATATATATATATATATATATATATATATATATAGTTTTGTTTTTTATATATATGACTAGAAGGTATTATGGTATAAAGTTTAAACAGTCTTAATGACTCATTCAGTATTAATGATTTTTTCTCAGAAAGAAATAATTTATAAGTAGTGTGACCCAACATCACTAATGATAGGGGTACCTAACAAAAAATTAATTAAATATGAGGATTTTATTATATCGTCAGTTCACTCTTTTGTTTTATTTGTCTTCACTCTAGGTTTTAATTATGTTTTATTATATTTAGTGGGGTTTTTTTTGTGCGTGATGTCATCAGAGATATGATAATGAGCGTGGGATTGGTCAGTCACTCATGTGTAAGAACTATCATCATTTAAATACTATAAGTGTAGTATTTTACTACTAGCACCATACCTGTGTACATGTATACATATGACATTTCTTAAGGCGTATCATATTGGTACTTCTCAATTAAGTGTTTAACAATCATTTTTATGATTTTATTACCTGCAGGAATAAATAATAGCTAAAGGTAAGAGATAATTTGTGAATTACAACTTCGTTATAAATTTATCATAATTGTACATTTTTGTAAAAATGATTATTTTGTTATGTAATATAACAATTTTCATTGTGTATTGTCTTTCTGTAGCTATTGACATAATCATTATCAGTAGATGTAAGTGTTGGACAGTGTGTATTACTCTCTGTACTGACTCCAAAAATACCCAACATAAATACAAAGCTGGAAATCATATCAATTCTTTTATTATTTGGTAAAAAACAACAGTCATTGAAGATAAAAAGTACTGTAATACATGTATAAATATATGTTAAAGATAGTGTAGGTACTTGTTGAACCTCGTTTCAATTAAGTTGGACTTGGCTTGATAATACAGGTACTTTCTGAACCTAGTTCCAATGAAGTTGGACTTGGCTTGATAATACAAGTACTTTCTGAACCTAGTTCCAATGAAGTTGGACTTGGCTTGATAATACAGGTACTTTCTGAACCTAGTTCCAATGAAGTTGGACTTGGTTTGATAGTACAGGTACTTTCTGAACCCAGTTCTGATAAAGTTGGACTTGAATTATCTGTCTTACATCAGAAAGTTCTCTCTCTCTCTCTCTCTCTCTCTCTCTCTCTCTCTCTCTCTCTCTCTCTCTCTCTCTATATATATATATATATATAGATATATATAGATATAAATATATTACACAAGAATTTGACTTACTTCAATATCTTTTCATTTTCATAATCTAGTAAAAGCTTTCAATTTTTACTTACTGATTTTTATACTATTTGCCCAGTCAAACTAATTTGAATTCAATTAAAAGCAAGCAACATCGCTCCTGTATCAGCATGATGCTCAGTCAAACTTAGTTGAATTCAATTCAAAGCAAGCAACATGGCTCCTACATCAGCATGATGCTCAGTCAAACTTTGTTGAATTCAATTCAAAGCAAGCAACATGGCTCCTATATCAGCATGATGCTCAGCCAAACTTTGTTGAATTCAACTCAAAGCAAGCAACATGGCTCCTGTATCAGCATGATGCTGAGTCACACTTTGTTGAATTCAACTCAAAGCAAGCAACATGGCTCCTATATCAGCATGATGCCCAGTCAAACTTTGTTGAATTCAACTCAAAGCAAGCAACATGGCTCATGTATCAGCATGATGCTCAGTCAAACTTAGTTGAATTCAACTCAAAGCAAGCAACATGACTCTTGTATCAGCATGGTGCTCAGTCAAACTTTGTTGAATTCAATTCTTTGTTGAATGATGCTCAGTCAAACTTTGTTGAATTCAATTCAAAGCAAGCAACATGGCTCCTGTATCAGCATGGTGCTCAGTCAAACTTTGTTGAATTCAACTCAAAGCAAGCAACATGACTCTTGTATCAGCATGATTCTCTTGATAAATAGGACCACAACTGTACATTCTATTTTCAGTGCCTTGGAGCTGATGAGCTAATCTATATGTGCCTGCAGACCAGTTTCTTGTATATCACACCTTTACATATTTATTTCATCAGCAAAAATAAATTGATATTTTTGTAGGTAAAATATGCATAATATAATGCTGCTGTAAGTTACGATTGACACACACACACACACACACACACACACACACACACACACACACATAACTTTATGTCTTATTTCTACTGTAGTTAAAATACAGGAAGCTGCTGAGTTAAATATCTATAAGTTATATATGTCCTATAGTTAGTATATCAATGACCGTGGTAATTTACAGTTGCCTTATTAAATCAATCATTGTTATACAGATATAGACATGTATGTATAGGTATAATTACAAATGCAGTAGTTTACAGCTAATGTTAACCTGATTGTCCCAGTAAACTGAACCAGTAGTAATGTAGATATTATTTGTTAGAAGGTTAGTAGTTTTCTCATTATACTTCAGGTCATATTACAAGGTTTATGTGATTGAACCCATCCTGGCATGCAACATGTACTATACTTAATTTTTTTTTTTTTTTTTTTTTTTTTTTTTTTTTTTTTTTTTTTTTTTTTTAAGGAACACCAAACTATATACCTAATTTAGGTTTTAATAAATAAATTTTAAAGGATGTCTTTGGGAGAATCTTTATACAAGTTTGGTATTCTGCAATTTTGCAATGGCAATTGGCCTGTAAGCTAAATTAATTTAATTGCAGAAATTAAAATTTAAAATTAGTTCATTGATAAATTCAGTGTTTACGGTTGAGAATGTATTAAGATGAATATTTTTGAGTTCAAAGCAGTAAAAGTTTCATGAAATTTTCATGTAAAGTTTAAATATTAAGTTTTTTGTTGTTCATTTGAAATGCATATGATCAGTAACCAGTTACACATTTTATTTATGAAGAGATATATGAGGGATCACATGCCATCATGCCAGTTTAGGAATCTGCAAATAAAAAAAAACTTTTCCTCCATTAGAGTTGATACTTGATTGTTCAGTAACTGGCTGCTGTGTAATATTTGGTTATGATCTAGTTTATTTAGCTGAAGCACACATGATGACATTCCTCTACTTTCCTCCTGGTTGGTAGCTATTATGTATACAAGCTCACACTAATTAACATATTTCTGGTTGGGAATGTAAACTGTTATAGTATCTACTCCAAGTTAAAATTTACACTATCTCATACTATCTCCAGTTTTTTTATGATTTTAAATGTGCAGGTCGTCCCTGACTTAAGGCATTTCTGACATATGGTTTCCATTCAAATCAAGTTGTATTAACGGTATAGCCATTTTACAATTTACAGTATTAATCTTTATCCCCTTTGGCTTTCCTGAAACTGAGTGCACATACACTAAACACCAAATGTTCATATAAAATGCCAAAAATTATTTTTCTCTTTGGAACCACAAATTGTCACATAGATAAATTTTAATAAATCCAGTTATTTTCTTCCAGTAAACATAGATAGTTATTAAAAGATATTTCTGTGATGCTCACTTGGTCAAAGCTTTATATGACAGTAGTAATAGGTAGACCAAGGAAGGTGACTAAATTAAACCTTCAGAAAATAAATGACAGGCAGGTGGCAGACAGTCTGAATTGAAGATCAAAAATATCAAAAAATGCAATATACATACTGTATACATTTAGCTAAGTTTTTAAGCAAGTTACCCATAGGTAAAAATAAAATGTGCTATGTTCAGTGTAATCTACATAGTATTGCTGATTTTATGGTACATAATTATGAGAAACCAATGATTTTGAAAACAGACAGTAGGCAGTCATGGAATATTGTAATCGTTGTATGGTTTGCTTGATTTTTGTTTTTATTTGAATTTTATTTTATCATGGACAAAATGACATTTTTCAAGTTAGACTTTCAATCATCAGATTTTTTTGTATTCGTAGGTTGACATAAAATTATATTCAAGTTAAAAGCGTTCCTGTATAGCTACAATCAAATCAAGACAATTTTGACACATATCCTTGACATTTAGTGTTTTATCATAACTGGCATATTTCCTCTTATATGTATATATATATTTTGATTGATTTAAAAATCGGACTGTAGTTTTTGCTTTTATTATGCACATGTTATAAATATGTATTGGAAAGGTGTGTGAGTTCTAACTGACACAAATCTACATCAATCATTATTATATGAAATTAATCAACCTGATTATTCTTTTATGGAGGTTTATTTAGGTTAACTAATAAAAACTGTTTCCAAAAACAAAGATGCCAACCAAGTACATACACAATGTCATCTCTTTTCTGTCACGGTTCTTTTCTGTGGTCTTGACATATTTAAATTTAAAAAAAAACAACAAAAAAACATGCATTAATATTTTCACAACAAGCTTCAGTATTTAATTGTTAAATATTCCAGTGTTTTTGACAAAACAGGATAAACAATAAAAAGGTGTGTTTTATAAGAGATGAATTGTGTAAACAATGGTATTGTTTCTAAAAAATGAACCAAGAAGCACCTGCCTACCCAATAAAACTATCATACATAACATTAAAAATGGTGACTGTTGCTTACTAACAACACTCTTATTATTATTCACTTCTGGTTTTCAATAAGGTGAGTTAAATTCTAAATGCAGAACCACATGTCTTCTGTTATAAATTTTAAAAAAATCAAAAAAATCTACTTTTTATAGTTCTATTGTCAATTATTAAAGAAAATTTTTAATGCCAATTCATTACACCTTTTCCCTTTATCTGTGGTTATGAAAGAATAAAGAAAAAAAGTTATATTTTCTTTCTCCACTCAAATTTTAATTTTGACAGCAAAAATACTTTAATGATTAATAAAAATTTGTTGAATATTTCTGTTGATATTTTTTTCTTTTCTCTCTTTTTTTTAAAAAGCAGATTTTAATACAGGTGGGGCACAAATAGAATTTTAATCTTTATATAACATGTTAGGTAGTTGCATAAAAAGAGAAAAAAGAAAGAATTATACACACCAAAATCATAATTGATAAGACTGATGTGGTTTATTTTCACAATTTGTCTATATTTTATTGGTTTTCATGTAGATTTTGTATCTATACTAGTTATATGTTATTTATGGATTATCTGGTTGGAGATTAAGTATTTGGATTATATAGTTATATACTGGCGTGTACCGGTGTATATATATTATATACACATGTATTTATTTGACATGGCCCACCATGTCTGGGTTGTCTAACATAACATAATTGTCTGCATGCATAATGGTTACATATAAACTACTTTATAATTTCTCTTACATAGTAGTCAGAATTTTACTGATAGTAAATACAATGATTCCCATTAACAGTTTCCACTGAAATCTTTGAACTCTCCTGTGTCGAGAAACCTGCAACATGCATAAACAGTCAAAGTGGTAAAATTGAAACCTGCTGTCTAAAACTCCATAAATTTAAGACTTTACATTATATAAGCAGTTAAGAGATTTGCTTAATGTCTGTATTGATACAGCTATAGGCTGGTTCTTCAAGACACAGGTGAAAAAACAAGCATGTATAAGTACTAGCTATTACTAAAGTTGTACTGAATCATCTGACGTGGTTGATTGAAGGATGTAACACATAATTGGGAGGTTTTGGGTATCACTTTACCTCATATTGTTTTTGTGAACCATCATTCTGTGTTGTTTATAGATAGTTACAGATAGAATGATGATATTTGAAATTGAAAACAAGTGTTACATGACTTAATTATTCATGTAATATATTTAACAGATTTTTCTACATCTGCTACCTGTACGCATTTTTCATAGAATTGAAGGGGAAACCAGAAATTCAGAGGAAAATTTCCAGCTTCAAAGTGATAAATATTCACACAGTTATTGTACGTAAGGTGGACAAAAATTTTTTACTTTAGATGAGTTGAGACATGAAAATTTTCCTCACTTGTGTTATCATGAACTCCTGCTTGTGTTGTCAAGGACTTCTGCTCATGTTATCATGGACCCCTTCTCATGTTGTCAAGGACTCCTGCACATGTTGTCAAGGACTTCTGCTCATGTTGTCATGGACTCCTGCTCAGATTTGATTTACAGGAAATACTTCTGCATGGTGGGTGTCACTAAATTCAAGGCTTTTTTTCATTTTATATAAACATAAATTACATTAAGACAGGTGCCTGCACAGAACCCTTTGTAAGAATTTTTATAACCAAGTATATTTTCTAAGATTGATAAGCCATTATCCATAATCATTGGCAGTAAAGGGCAGGTAGAGGGAGAAGAATGCAATCTCAGCAACTTTAAAAAAATGTCTGGTATAATACGTCTTGTAGTACAAAAAATGCAGATTTATAAATGGAGGCTGCAAGCAAGCAGAGATCCATCATATACATATCACATTTAATTTATAACACTCATCTACCCCAGTATGATATTGTAAACTGGATAATCTATAAGCATATTATGTTATTATGGACTGATAAAGAATTGTTAATGTTTCATGAGAAACAGATTGGAATTTCTGACATTCAAGTTATGTTATTGTTAGTAAATTATATTGTGTGTCAGATGACCTTAGTAGTTTTACTAGTAGGCAGAGGTTATATATATACATCATACTTATGTACATAACTCAAACATGCCTCCCTCCCTAGTCAGTCAGCTAGCTAGTTCCTTTTTAAAAGTGAAAATAGAGAAGACATAAATAGCTATTAGTGTACCTATGATAATGTAGAAATATAATTACTCTTACTTTTATTACAAATACTAAATACACACACTTAACACATGGCAGTGTTAGTTGTAACCTTGAGTTATATATGAGGAAGTGATTTTTATTTGAGATTTTTTTTTTGTTTTTTTTTTTTTGAGAATGCAGAGTTCCTTGTTGGAGAGATAATAATGTTGATATTTTTATACATTTCTTATTTGCTGATATAGGCATTATATATATTGTACTTTAAATAAGAAAGACTTTCTGAATCTTTCATAAAGTTTCTTTTGTCTTGCATGTTATATGATACAGTGAAGCCTGTCCAAATTAGACACCTGACAGACTGAAGATTTTGTTTGGGTTAGGTAGATATTAATTTCACACTTCCTTTGTATATGTTTACATGATGGCAAGTTGGGTTAATTTTACAGACGCTCTGTATATATTTACAAGAACATAGATTCATTTGATCAACTTATAACTGACATGTTTTAAGTCTCCAATAAAAGTATAATATTTTCTGTTTAAATACTGGTCTTAATTTATCACTAAACTTTTCACTGTCATTTGTATACTAAGTATAGGAATACACAGTGATATCATAAAAACTGAAGTTCCTAAAGAAAATGTCTTTTATCCAATGTATAACTGATTTAAGTTAAATTATATTCTAATTTTTTACACATATATATATATATCTTTTTATTTTTTCCATAGAAAGGGAAATTTTATTTGGTTGACACAGAAGCCATGTTTCCATGACAGAGATCACCATGACAACAGGTTTTCTCCAGCTGTAGGTCAGAAGTGACCAACAGTTATGGGGATATTAAGAACGATGTAATAAGTGGGTCAGATGGATAGAACATGGCCATGTTACGTAATGTTTTTGGAGGCTGTGTTTCTGATCGAAGTTCTGGCGCCATGCGCCATCAAAAGTAAGTTCTTATAAAGCATTTTGGTTAGCACCCCTTCATTTATTGCTTTAACTTGTAGGCTTACATTGCAGTGGATTTCACTGATTTGCCATATGATTAAATTTTCTGTGGTACTTTTATAAGTGGATACAGAATTATTGGTACATTTGACAAAATGTCACATTACTTAACTGACTAGGAAAGTAGATGTAAAGTGCAATCAGAGATGTTTTAACATTGTCAAGAAAAGTTAGAATCTATACTGTATATGTACTACTTGGTAAATTCCATGTAGGGACCTCTTTGGTCAAGTGGTCTAAAGCACATATCTTTGTATCATAGTTCAAATCCTGCATGGGCAGATCTTAGTGTGAGGAAGTTACATGCACTCTGGTTTCCTCCACCATCTAAGAATTCAATCCTTTTGGTTAAGTGAAAGAATTTTAACGGGGTGTAAAACACCATTAATCCACCCCCACTTCTTGTAGATATTGGTCAATATCCTACAGCATATGTATTAAACTATGTAGACTTGTGCTGTTTGAAGAATTGTTACAAGACTCCCTTAAAAGTTAATTATTCCTATTGATGTTTGGTTCTTGTCATGTTTTACTGTATTTGATTTGTGTCATTGACATTGTTTTAATCTGTTTTCTGAAGGTTTTGTACATCATTGAGTTATCTGTTTGTTACATGCCATACAGATCTTCACTTATTATCTTTACAATATTGTCTACTTGATTATGTTATAAATGTGTTGGAGGAAGAATATTTTGCATAGTAGAAAACACTTTAAATAAGTAAATTTTTATTTAAAAGTTTTTTGTCATTATTATTATAGAATTATATTTTTATTGTTTATATTTTGCTACAGATTTATTTGCAGTTATATTACTTTTTATTTTTATTTTTTTCAGAATAAGATTTGGTGTTCCCCTTTCTGTGGCCTTGAAGAATGGCTATCTTCCTGGTCCACTAGTGGTTTGTATATTTTGATTACATTATAATTCAGACTCCCATTTGTTCCACAAGAGACTTTCTTCAAAATGTCAAGGGCCTAAGCCTTTAATCTTATAAATACAACTGTTTATATCAGAATTAAGTTAAAATTATGATTTGAATGGTCATGTACTTGACACTTTTTATCCTTAACTTTAACTACAAAACAAAAATCATAAATTTGTGTATAGGGGACTTTATAAAAGTTAATTACATCAATGATGTTAATATTATAAGAATACTAAGTGATATCATGATAGAGATTTGAGCTGCTACTGATGTTCTGGGTTACTTTTTACGTCAATATTTTTCAACATGATTATAATATCACTTTTATATTCATGACTTTGTCACTACTCAAGTACACCAAAGTCTAGTTTTGAGTGGGACAGTGGCCTAGTCAAGACATTCAGTAGGTTCTAGATTGACGGGAAATTGGAATGCCGGAGAAAACCACCAACCTTTGGCAATTGAACTGACAAACTTAATTACACTAGGATATACCTGCATTGAACATATTGAATATAAACCTGGAAAGTGAGAAATACCATGTTTGTAACCTAGGAATGTGTAGCCCTTGGTCACAAGTTCACCCCATTTTATCCAACCCCAAAAATTACTTAAATTACAGTGTTTAGATTGTGATTGTGACAGCTAGAAATCTGAAATACAAGACTGGTACATGTAGTTAGATGTTTTCAGAATACAAATTAGAACTTCCACAGAAGATAGAGAAGTCATATTTCTATACACATTATTTGCTTTTAATAAGTTTTGTTTTTACATTTTGTCAGTTGTTTTAAAAAACATTGGTAATCAAAATTAGCTTGTTTTTTTTTTTTTTTTTTTTTTTTTTTTTTTTTTTTTTTTTTTTTTTTTTTTTTACTGATGTAGCCTGTCTAACTTTAACATGACCTAGAGAGTTTACTCAAGTACACTGGAATATTTGTACAGTTCGTTCAGTTTATTTTGTAAACATTATTAAATGCTTTTTTAAACTATATTTTATATTTAAAATTCATTTACTAAATAAATAAAATGAATACTGGATGAATTAAAACAAACATGTAATTTTGTTTCTCCCTTGATTGTATAAATGTCAAGGTTCTCACACAGTAAGTAGACAATCTATTTATTATTTCCTGATATAATAATTATCTGGAGATCAACTTACAGCATGTATGTATTATCTGGGATTTAATTTTAAAATTGACTGAATCAGGTGATTAATTATAATATTTCCTTTAATTCAGTTGTGTATCTATAATAAATACATTTCTAAGTGTTGTATCCTGTCATTAAAATTCTTTGTCTCTTACACTTTACCAGATAATAAGCTTAAAGTATTATTATATAGATCTGACTACAAATCCCTGTGTCTTTACATAGCTCTAAAAGGATCAGATTAAAGGGCACCATAAATATAACAAACAGATTAACAGTTTTAATACACAGTAATCTTGTGATTTCTACAGCAAAACAATCAAGTTGAATGGATGAGTTGCTTAGTTGACTTTTTGTTCTTGTCAAGATTTTTTCATAGACAAAGAGGTGGTCTGTAGAAGAGGAAAATGGAGTACCCAGAAAAAACAGTGACCTTTGGCATGCAATCTAAAAAAATGTTCTTATCCTTTGTTCTGACCCAGTGTGTTCGTTACAATGAAGGCGAGATGCACTGTAATCTGAAAATTGGCACTTTAGACCACTAGGCCACAAATCTAGAGATTCTGTTCCTTTTGTCCATTACCCTGTAAACTTTGGAGGCCAGGTTTCCCTGATTTTTTCACTGACATACTGACATAAGTGTGTGTGAATTATTTTTTATACTGGTAAATTTTACATTTCATACCAAAGTCTGTGTTCAAACAAAGCATATGTCAAATAATCTTGCACACATACATAATACCAAACAGTGGTAATTTGTATCCACAGTGCTTGTATGATATCTACCTCCTAAACAAAGATTCTTCTAAGGGAGATAATTGAATTACTATTGCTTTATAAATAATAGCTTCTGGTTAAAGGACAAGGCTTTGTTTCCAAAACAAAACCAAGGAAGTTCATTTATTTTATAATGACTTAGAAACATCTCATTATAGAAAACTATAAGTTTTAGCACAATTCAGTCTAATAGAAAAATTTTATTTTTGGAAATCTGAATGAAAGTGTAAAGCTTTTGTTTCCGTATTTTAGGAGTTGTTGGTTTATATAGCCCAAGAGGGCATGAGTACACAAGATTTGTTTCGACGCCCTGGAAATCCTAATGATACCCGTCGCATAGTTAAAAGAATGTCCGAAGGAAAACCTGTGATATACCAGAATTATAACATGTATACACTTGCATCAGTTGTAAAGGTGAGTAGTACTGGTGTATAACCTTACATCACTCTCTATGTATAAAAATATAGTTGTACTTGTTTTTAGCTCACCTGAGCCAAAGGCTCAAGTGAGCTTTTCTGATCAAAATTTGTCTGTCGTCGTCGGCGGCGGCGGCGTCGGCGTCGTCGTCGTCCGCGGCGTAAACTTTTACATTTTCAACTTCTTTTCTAAAACTATGAGGTAGATTTCAATGAAACTTGATCAGATGCATATATGGGCCAGTGCAATTCAGATTTGTTCGTGACGTTGTCATGGCTCCCAAAACTAGGTCAAGGTGACCCATGGTTCCAAAAAACTTAAAAAATCTTCTTCTCTGAAAGCGATGATGGGAGAAAAAATCTGATGTGATATTTGGCTTCTCTAGGGTCTTAAGCTTATAAATTGTTCATTTCGTGAAATTTGGTAAAAAATTAGGTTACGCGTTTTTGTGTTTAATTTTGAAAATTTCGTAAAATGGCTTCAAATTATTATAACTTGACTATATGAATAGATATTGACATGGGGTTTTCAGTTTTGACTTTTTCTTGAAATATCTTTCAAAATGGGGTCAAGGTCAAAGTTCAAGGTCATGACCTAGTTTGTAATTTATGCAGTTTTAGGCTTTTTTCTTCCAAATTATAAGAGATATATAATATTAAAACATTGTTAAAATGTTTAGCAGGACAAAATGTAAAAAGGTACAAAGTTTCGTAACTGTATGATAATGCATGTAGGAGTTGTTGCCCCTGAAATGTTATTTTTTTGCTAAAAAAGACTAAAATTGTGCGTTAGCTTGAAAACTATAAAATTTTGTATAGGCATGTATTATAGAATATTGCAGGTATTGACATGACGAACATTTTGATATATGGCTCAAGGTCATACATTCAAAGGTCAAGGTCATAGGTGCATAAAAAGACTGAAATTGTTAATTATCTTGGAAACTATTAACTTTTTGTATTGGCATGTATATTAGATTATTGTAGGAATTGATATGGTGATCATTCTGATATAAGATTCAAGGTTTTACATTTGAATGTCAAGGTCATAAATGCATAAAAAGACCCAAATTGTTAATTATCTTGAAAACTATTAACTTTTTGCAAAGGTATATATACTAGAATTTTGTAGGTATTGATATGACAATCAGTTTGATATGTGGCTCAAGGTCATACATTCAAAGGTCAAGGTCATAGGTGCATAAAAAGACTGAAATTGTTTATTATCTTGGAAACTATTAACTTTTTGTATGGCATATATATTAGAATATTGTAGGAATTGATATGGTGATTATTCTGATATAAGATTCAAGGTCTTACGTTTAAAGGTCAAGGTCATAGATGCATAAAAAGACTCAAATTGTTAATTATCTTGAAAATTATTAACTTTTTTGTAGGAATGTATATTAGAATATTTTATGTATTTTTGCAAATGATTTTGGATATATCCTCAGGTTGGCCATGTCCTCAGGTGAGCGTTAAGGCCCATGGGCCTCTTGTTTTATAATTGTTTTATGTTTGATGTGATTAGGAATGTACAAGTTGGAATGTCACAAGCCTCTATATTTGTGGAACAGTTTCTAAAAATGACTTTATAGCAAAAATACTTTGAAAATTTGAATATTGGTTTAAGAAAAGTTTTTAGCCATTTCTTTCTTGGTTAAGAAACACTTTCACTTTGCTATCTAAAACTGAGAAAAGTTTTAAAATTCTTTATTTAGCTAAAAATTCCAATGTATTTGATGTGCATTTTTGTGTTTTAGAAATTCCTATTGAGAATTCCAGATGGAATATTTGGAGTAGATGGTGAGGAGAAGTTATTACGAGTTTTGTCCCTCGGTCATAAAATGGAACAGTATGAAGCTGTGTATGGGTAAGTAACTAGATTAATGCCATTATACATACTAAAAAAGAACAGATTTCTTAATAAATTTGTCATGATGAATAAATTGATACATTGAAATGTCTATAACTCAAAGTCCATCAGGCTTCTTTTTTTATTTTGCAACATTTTGGGCATTTAAATTATCATATTGAATTTAAAACCATTTGGATCAAGTACTTGTAAAAACTTTAGTTAAGAATAAGGTCTGCATATAATCATTATGTGACCAGAATGAATTGGCAATGTCCAAGTATAAAAAAATCAGCATGATTAGAAAATTTCATTAAATGGCATCATTAAGTCTTTTGATTTAACTAACAGTATTTGCTTGCTAAATGGTGCAATGATAAAGTTTTGTGTATGGAATAACATAGTGACTTACTAAATGGACATGATATGTACAGTAAAATTGTGGAGATAGTAAGCTTTAGAAAATTGTAAATTCAAAATCTGTAACAGTCAATTAAAACTTCCCAATTTCTGAACCTTACAAGAAACAGAACAGTGTAGATGAATTAAACGTTGAACATCATTCAAATCATATCCTACATATGAAACTGTTATAATCTGATTTTGAGTTTTACATTTTAACATCATTATTAAGAAGTTATTGATTAATTAACGAAGTTTTCTAAGAGAGTTTATTGTAGTTAAATAATAGTAAACACTATAAATATTATGATATAAACATTTTAAATGTAATTTTTACTTGTATAGATACCTCTCTTCACTCAAGAAAGCTCATCAGCAGTTAATTTCTCTAATATATGGTATCTGGTTTACAATGGTTAGTAATAGTCATGTCAACTTTATGACTTTGGAAACGTTATCTCGAAGCTGTGCTGGGAGTATATTTCATTCATGTGCAACTGATCCAGCCAAGGTGGAGAAAGCTAGTCGGATGATGCAGCTGCTTATTGAGAACTTCGGAGTGACTAGCATGTTCGGACAGGACAATATCCAGTATTTTTCAGACATTACACATACAGGGATACATATACGAGAAACATTTAAATACCAGTTCCAATATCCTCCTGAGGACATACTAGCTCGTAAGTTTATAGATATGTTATTGCCTGCTTATTATTTTGTTGTTTATGAGATTTCATTGCTATTATTAAAAATGTTTTGGACTCCAATTTTCAGGTAAAGAAAATAAATTCAAACCAGATTTTTTATTGTAAGTTGAAAGGAAAAATTCTTGTCCTTAGTGTTTTTCTAAAACTCTACATCATAAGTTTCCAAATCTTGATTGGGAGTATCAACATTGTTAAGAGATGTGCATTTTATTAAACTTAGGTACACCATATTTGCAAAGTGTAAATCATCTGTAATGAGTGTACAGTAAATAGCTAGTCCGTAAATATGTACTATCCCTAGGGCAAGTAGTATTTGGTTCTCAAAATGGGAACCTGCAGAATGACTCCTTTAAATCAATGTGTTGAGTAATATAATGCTAGACCTAAAGTATTATATATGTAGCATTCTTAGAAGAAGTAGTAATCTTTGCATTTGAGAAACTGTAAAGGAATCCCAAAAATGTATTTTAAAATTCCTCACCAGTTACTATACAATTGATAAAGCTAATTAAGGTGATGCATCTTTGTGTCAAGTATTGGTAGTAATTAATTTGCACTATTTATCTATAAGATACTATATATAAAACAATGAGCAATAAGGCACATAGGATTTTTGTTGTTGGTTAAAACTTTTTGATGGACAAAATGTTAAAATATTCTGGAGGATATGCATTGGAGTTACATTGTTTTTCAAAAATTTGTTTTTCATAATTTGCAGTTTATTACATATAATTATTTATGCACTGGCTACTGATTGTTGTCCTGTTACATATGCACATCATATTTAGTTATCAGTGGTTTTATGTATTGCCTTTGTAGTATGTTTGACATGTAGTGGCTACTATCCACTTGTGACATCAGTCTGTCATGGTGGATTCATTGATACCACACACTTTGTTTTGCATGTTATTTTGTAAATATCCACTGGGCAATTTTGTCCAGTATGATATGGTTAATCATTTATTCACTGACATAAAAGAGAGGGGGGGGGGTTTACAGACTATCTGTCTGTCTCCTACTTAATTGTTTATAAATAAGTCAGTCACACTACCAAGTAATCTGTACATGTCCTACTTATCAGTCATACTACCAAGTAATCTGTACGTGTCCTACTTATCAGTCAGACTACCAAGTAATCTGTACATGTCCTACTTATCAGTCACACTACCAAGTAATCTGTACATGTCCTACTTATCAGTCAGACTACCAAGTAATCTGTACATGTCCTACTTATCAGTCATACTACCAAGTAATCTGTACGTGTCCTACTTATCAGTCAGACTACCAAGTAATCTGTACGTGTCCTACTTATCAGTCACACTACAAAGTAAACTGTGCATGTCGTACTTATCAGTCAGACTACCAAGTAATCTGTACATGTCCTACTTATCAGTCAGACTACCAAGTAATCTGTACATGTCCTACTTATCAGTCAGACTACCAAGTAATCTGTGCATGTCCTACTTATCAGTCACACTACCAAGTAATCTGTACATGTCCTACTTATCAGTCAGACTACCAAGTAATCTGTACATGTCCTACTTATCAGTCAGACTACCAAGTAATCTGTCATGTCCTACTTATCAGTCAGACTACCAAGTAATCTGTACGTGTCCTACTTATCAGTCAGACTACCAAGTAATCTGTACATGTCCTACTTATCAGTCACACTACCAAGTAAACTGTGCATGTCCTACTTATCAGTCACACTACCAAGTAATCTGTACATGTCCTATTTATCAGTCACACTACAAAGTAAACTGTGCATGTCCTACTTATCAGTCACACTACAAAGTAAACTGTGCATGTCCTATTTATCAGTCACACTACCAAGTAAACTGTTCATGTCATACTTATCAGTCAGACTACCAAGTAATATGTATGTGTCCTACTTATCAGTCAGACTATCAAGTAATTTGTATGTGCCCTACTTATCAGGCAGACTATCAAGTAAACTGTTCATGTCCTATTTATCAGTCACACTACCAAGTAAACTGTATGTGTCCTACATATCAGTCACACTACCAAGTAAACTGTACGTGTCCTACTTATCAGTCACACTACCAAGTAATCTGTACGTGTCCTACTTATCAGTCACACTACCAAGTAAATTTTACATGTCTACTTATGAGTCACGCTACCAAGTAAACTTACATGTCCTATTTATCAGTCACACTACCAAGTAAACTGTACATGTCCTATTTATCAGTCACACTACCAAGTAAACTGTACATGTCCTATTTATCAGTCACACTACCAAGTAAACTGTACATGTCCTATTTATCAGTCACACTACCAAGTAAACTGTACATGTCCTATTTATCAGTCAAACTACCAAGTAAACTGTACATGTCCTATTTATCAGTCACACTACCAAGTAAACTGTACATGTCCTATTTATCAGTCACACTACCAAGTAAACTGTAAATGGCCTATTTATCAGCCACACTACCAAGTAATCTGTACATGTCCTACTTATCAGTCACACTACCAAGTAAACTGTACATGTCCTACTTATTAGTCACACTACCAAGTAAACTGTAAATGTCCTATTTATCAGCCACACTACAAAGTAAACTGCGCATATCCCACTTATTTTTTTATGGTTACTTTTTGGCTGTATTAGATGTTTTGGTTAAATAATAAAAATGAAGTATGATTGGTCTTACATTGCAACAATACCAGGATGATAGCCATATTTGACTGGTTATTTCCATTTAGCAAGATGCTCTTCCATTAGACAATCCTCACCTTTATTTTTGACCAATCAGAACTAAGACGACAACTTTACGTTTGTTATATTACTGGTAAAAAGTTCTCAATGCGCCCTTCATGAACAATTGTCTTTTTGGAAGTGACAAGCCACTTTACCAGTCGAATGATAAATAAAGTATACATTCTGTGATATGATTGTTCACTAATAAATGTGGGAATAGCCTCTTGTTCAAGTTGAATATGGTTATTGTCATATAGGTATAACATGAAATCATCCATAAGCATGGAAGGGACATAAATCTTCATAGTTAGCATGGCTGACGTTGCAGTCTCTGTTTGTTTATCAGTTATTTGTTGTTGTTTTTTTCACACACTTTATGATATATCTTTAGTTATATGTGTATTTTGTTTTCGTTTAGAAGCATGTATTTACATAGTATCTTTGGTAGTTGTTTATTTTGTTATATATATATATGTAGGTAAAGAAGCTATAAAGGTGTTTCTCGTTTTTCTCTGCCATGAGGCAATAAAACGAGGATTTAATCCATTGTTGCATGGTAAGAGCATGTTTACAGATAGCAGCACAGCTTTCAGTCAAATAGTCAATATATAGAAACAAATCTAGTCATGATATAGATATGCTCTGCTTTCTGATAATTTTTTTTTTTTGTAGTTTTAATGTAGTTATGCACGTAAAGATAAATAGTTAGCTTGAAGCAAAACATTAAGTTTTATAATAATAATATCTAAGCTTACCTGTAAAAAGCTGAAGTCTTACATACACCAACCTGGGTGTGTGTGTGTCAGTATCCAATATTAGTCTTTGATTTAGGTTCTTAAATGGACTGAATGTGCTGGTCCCATGTACTCGATGTGCTGATCACCCTGGCTGATCTTCTAACGGTTATAAATTTAATTTTATTGTTTATTGTTGCCTGTTTCATTGATATTGCTATTTAGCTTGTTTTTTATGATATATTGCTTTATAGCTTGATTGTGTTCATCTGAAATGCAGTATTGGCAGATCCGGAAAACATATCTGGTCGTAGTCTTACAACTTCTGAGAGTCAGTAATACAGTGTACATGTATTATCAGTCACACATATTGTACTAAAGTTGGCAAAATGGAAGAACAATTTTTTAAATTTGACACAATTATAATCTGCTTCTGAAATATTTTTTTTATGGATTTCTGATGAAATCAGAAGATAAGCAGCTAAAATCTTGCTTACTTTGGATTTAAACAGCTTTAGTTAAATCTTCTCTCTTGCTTCACCATTTTTAGTCAAAACTTTAAGTTGAAATATTTAAATGAAGCCCTTTTTGTCACTTTGTTCTTTGTAAGATACATGTGGTTGAAACTAAACGATATTTATATTTGATAAAGTTGTCCCAGTTATTATGTTAATCACATGGTTTATATGATATATGGTTAATTAATGGTATAACTGTTTAACAAGTGTCCTAGAAAGTTTTGATTTTAAAAATTAGTTTGCCCATGCCCAAAGTAATGTATTTATTATTAATTTTATGACAAATGATGAAGATGTACTAGCTTTTCAAAATGTTTAAATTTCATAATTTTATAACCCTTCAAAGAGGTCACAGACATGTGTTATTGATATAGTGAATATTTACATTTCTATACTGTGAAATAACCCATTTATGTATGAAATATATTGGATAAAAAATCTTTATTTTACATGTTTTGGTGTAATTGCATTTAAAAAAAATGTTTTTCAGCTATAAGTGAAGAGGGATTATTAGAAATGTCCCAGATGCATTCTCATCGTGAACATGAGCATGAACCCAGTGAAACTCCTGAGCCTGGATCTCCAGAGATTGACCCCAGGCACTTTTTATCTGTGGAGATGCACACTGATGCAGACTCTACTCATTCTCGTTTAATGGCTGCTTCAACAGTATCCGCACCAGAGGTCTCTGTTATGCCATCTCCAGAAGTACTAAGTAAAGTATGTATATTGTTACAAATTTATGGTTCTTTTAAAGCCGACAGTATGGCACTAAATTTCCAATTAAGCTGATAAAACTGATATTTATCCTGGTGAAAGTTGTCTTTTTCTACATCACAGGTTTTTTACACTCTGAATTAAGAGAGATAAACTCTGTAGAAGGTTTGCTCATGACATCATTAAACCAGGTCGTGTTAAAAGGGTCTGAATTTAACATGAAAACTTTTTGTAGATCATGATCTAATCTTACATTGTCAAAACGACTTAATACAGCATATACATGTATTTTTTACTCCACCATGTGTAGTTTTTTATTCTCTGACCTTTCCTTTCAGATTAAACTCTGGTCATTTGGTATAGTGCTGGATGGCTCTAAAATTTAAGAGTAACCAATTCAGATCAAGACTTTTTTGTTTCCAGTCACTGTTCCTTTGCCAAACTTTGCATTTAGAAGTCAAAATGAATGTTACCAGGTCTTCAGATGACTTATAATTAATTGTCCTTTTCAGAATAGTTGTTGTACCATGAGGCAGTCAATATTGCCATGATGCAGTTCCAGAAGTGTAAATTTCTTTAATTTCACCCATAGCAGATGATGTATAATAATAATTATAAGTAGATCTGACTTCAATGTAAAACACTCTTTAAACCATACAACTACCTATCAGTTCATGTATAGTATATATGGTATTACATTTTAGTGTACTGTTTTATCAAGGTAAATGTTTTAAAGTAACAGTATATTTTTTGTGCTTCTGATAGTATAATACATTTGTATTATTTTTGTATATCTACTATTACAGAGACCAAAATCACTAGAAGATAATTTGAATGAAGAACAACCTTCCGATCATGTTCCTGTAAATCGTAGTTTAAGTAGATTTAATTCTGTAAAAAGGAAGCAGTTGGAGAGATTACGACAGAGATCAGACTGGTTTCTTGGACCAAATCCTAGTTCTGTTAATATAATGCAACACAAGTCTCACAGAACTAATAATGAACATGAACAATTGAGACCAAAAACTTCAGGGAATTCAGTAACCAAGGCTTCATCTGAAGGCGCAGCACTAGATGTTATGTCATCTGACGGTGACAGTGTGTTTTCAGAAACTAGTCGTAGTGAATCGCCAGCATCTGAGCCTGTACGGACTCCTCCAATCCGAGTCATGCGAGACATTATACATAGTGATACTATAAATGATGTACAAATGACTGATGTTAGCCAGGAACAAGGGGAGATAAATGATGCTGAAATGGGAGAAACAGAAGTATGTTTTTTCGTGGTTGAACACAAATATGGAGAGCCATCAGAATCCTAGCATTGTTTTTTTAGGTAGTTATTCATTATTTATAATGGTGTTTATTGTCATGGTAACATGAGACTTAAATATTTATACCAATGGAATGATTGTATTTTGTTCATTGGTATATACTGCCCAATGAAAAAGTTTTTCTTTTTCAGTTTTATTTTAAATTAAATTTATATGAAATTTTCGCATATTCATTTATACATTTATTAAACATCTTATGATTAAATACTTCATTTGAATTGATATACTATTTTCATTCAATATTTTTTTTCAATACAAGCTCTCTTTAGAAGTATTGAACCATTATTCTTTGCATTTCAATTGTTTATTCATGTAAATTGAAATTGATAAAATGTCATTGTTGTATTTTGAAGCTTGAAGAATTACCTCTTATATAATCTGAAATAATTACACAAATTTATCTTTATATTATTTTGTCAATTAGACAGAGGGTGCTTATAGAAATTTAACACTTTAAATCTCCTTGCATTTAATTTGTATGGAGTAATGTGTTATTAGTCAATGAGATTTTTTTTTTTTTTTTTTTTTTTACTTAAGTCCCATTTTTGAAAGAAGAGTGAGTGAAATGTTTCAGTTTCTTGTCTAAGTTATATTTTTATTCAAATCAACCTTGGAGATATTTGGGCTTGTTTTTTTTTTTTTTTTTTTGGTTTTTTTTTTTTTTTTAAAAAAAAAGAATTATTTAAAGAAGTATGTGGTATGAAAATTTAAAAATTTGGAAACATTTAAACATGTCTTTTTGTCAATATTTGTTTAAAACTGTAAATTATATCCAAACATTATTTATAGAGACATCAGATGCATTTGGGTTATTGTAACAATTGAGTTATTTCCCTTGGCATGAAAAATTTGAAAGGAAGAATTGATTTTTGCAGAAGAGCTGCTCAGTTATAAGAACTCTTTGACTTTAAATGGCTAATCATATGCACACTGAAGTTTTAGTTTCAGAAGTAATATATTTTATCCTTGATTTACTATTTTAAATGTTTGTTCTATGAAGATTAAGTTCCTTACCTAGCTGTAACATTTTAGTGAGGAAGAAGTTGTCGTTTTAATTTTTGTTCAGTTATAATGCATTTTTAATGGTAAACTGTATATATGCAGTGTATTTTAACATGCATTGGTTAAAAGAGAAGATGCTTTTAGCTTTAAATTTTACTGATATATGGAAAAGTATTTATGATGAAAACTTGTGTGAACCTTGGTTGTTTTCAAATAACTAATTTTTTATGTTTAAATTAGAATATTATTGCAAGTTTTATCATTAAGATTATTTTTCTACTGCTGCCTTTTGCTACTGATCAGGTTAATTATGCAAATATAAATAAAATTTAGCTGACAACTTGCTTGTGTAACATTGAGATATAGTAATACAATAAGAATTGAAAAATAAAATTTATGCACATACCTAAAGTGTAAACTGCAGAATAGTCTATGAAAATCCATTAGAGGTACAAAACATTTTCAAAATAATTAAAAATTATATATACAAGGATATACAGAGGTTGTACTAGAGTCAGTTAATTATGGCTCTTCTTTGTATTAGGAGAGTATTATGATCAGTCATTATTAACTTAAACTTGCCATAGAATTTCAGAAGTTTCCAAAATAAACAAACCGACATTCTCTTTTGACATCAGTGGTAAAAAGATGTGACAGCACGAAAATGTCTACCTGATTGATTTTAACTTTGAAGGTAATGGTAGAGTAACCCTAAAGTCCCATGTTCTATAGATTTTCTAAAAATAGAATTTAAGAACACATTAATTAAAAAAAATAGTAATTCCATATGTATATAACATTATTTCACATGAAAATCTTTTTCATTCTATTTTATGTTGATCTCTCAATTTATATTTATTTTTGTAATTTATAATATTGTTTAAGTTGTGAACATACATATATATTTTTATTTTGAAAAAAATCTTTTTAACACATTTGCTAGTCATAAATATCTTGAAATTGATTCAAACAGATGAAAACTTTTAATGTTTTATTGAAAGAGATTTTGTTAAGTGTAAACAAACATTGATTAGAATATCGCTTACATCTAGGACACTTGAAATTTTTAGCAGAGATTTACGTTTATATTTTGAAGTGGAAACCACTGCTTTTGTTTGGTGCAAGTAAAACAAACTTGGAACTAGTCAAATTCAGTTTCCATGCTGAAATAAAAACCTGTATAACATGTTATAGTAATGAATGTGTTGTTGTTTTTGGTTTTGTACTCTTTACCCTTTACTCTACTTTGCAATACAAAAAAAAAAAAAAATTAAAATGTCCTCATGTATAAAAATCCAAAACATAAATTCAACTTTATAAATAATTATGTTGCTCAAATGAATTATTCAAAGTGTATTTGATTAACCCTTGGTAACTAAAAAACTGTGGTATCTTCCAAGATTAAAATATATGGATCATTCCATTGTTGATTTAGTTATGAAAGGGTTTAACTTATGTGTTCCATGCTAAGTCTTATTCTATCTACCTGCAAATGCTGGCTTTATTTTATTTCAATAAATAGACTATTTAATTTTTGTTCTGTAGGGTTTGAACAGTAAAATCTATATATCAGAGAGAATTAATGTAAGAATTTGTGCAATAGATAGCATACTGCTTAATTAAATATCTGTGTACATGTATATGAACTCAAAATCACTTTATATTTTCATGATGCTTGTCATTCCACATTATTAAGATTTTGTTTGGGGGAGGGGTGTTATGGCTGACTAAAACTGTACTGTTTGTAATCATTTCCAAATCCATTCAAATCGAAAATGAAAATCATTTATAAACATTTATGTTTAGTAGGCAACAAACATGTGCAGAAAACGATTTGTGGGCACGAAACACATACAAAAAGGCAACAGATATATATGTAAAAATTTAGTGGGCAACATACAGATGCATATCGATTTCATGATATACATGTATAATTCTGAACAAGAAAATTAATACTTTGACACTACTGAATTGATTTTATAATTATGTGGTCATGTAAGTTATAATCTTTACAAACTGGTCACTGCCAAGATCTAGACAAAATTTGCTGTTACATAATTTAACGTGACAAAGGTGACACAGAGTAATCGTGTTTCATATATCTTGGAGTTTGATTTTTAACAGAAGTATAATAATTAAAGCATGTATTTTATGTAGATATAAAGAGATTTTGAGTACGTGTTTATTATTTTTTATTTTAAAGGTTTACTATTGGTAAAAAATTTTGATTTGTGGTAATATGTTTTTGTTTGTTTTATTTTTTTTTTAATAATTTGTATATGATTTTGCTTAACATATCTACTCTGACTGTGTTCAGTAGCTTTACATCTCCTTCTTGATCCTGTAAATACCTTTTGAGATATTTTATGGATCAGGCTAGATACTCAGAATTGTTAATTTTCTATTGGTTACAGTGCAATCAATCATGCCAAGTACTTGCAACATTTTTATAGATCGTTATTTCATCCCAGATAAACTTTGTGTATTTTGTTTGTTGTATTGGTTAGAAAAATCAAATTATTTCCCCATCAGGTGAATGATATAAAATCATAATGACATCACCATGGCTGGCTGTCTGAGCATGCGTCGTTAACAACCTCACATATATTTTTGCAATTTAAAAATAGTGGTTGAAATTTCTGTACCAAAAAATCACAGAGTTTTGTCTGTCGACATTTAGACAACACGGTATTGGTTTTTTAATTGCTCTGTAAATCCAAAAATAAGCTTAATGCAACCTTAAACTGACTTTTTCAGCCATAAAGAACAGTATGTTTCAAGATGAAGCAACTGTAAAATTAGAAAATTAGGATTGATTTTGTTTTTTGTTTTTTTTTTTTTTCTCTACAAAACACATTTGAAAACTATGGCTTGAAAAAAATTTAAATAACTGAAAATTTTGACATTATGTCAGAAGCAAGCTACATTCATAGTAAGTGGCGACTGGCAGGCTGGCTAACAAAGCATTTTATTCATGTTCCTTGTATACATTTATATATAATTAAGTTTGATTTTTTAGTTTTAGTGCTTTTATTTTGAAAATATGAAATTGTATTTTCTTGTATAGCTATAAACAAATACATTAGGGCAGTTGTGTTTAAATTCAACAGATAAGAATTAGAAATTTATATCACTTTAACCATCGCCAGTGTCCGTTTCTGGTAAAGTTAATAGAGTTACCTCTGTATCATGTGATATCTGCTAATGTTTGTGATGAGTATTGGGAAATATAAACATTACACCAATTTTATAGGCAATGATGAATTATATGATTCCTTATCAAATGGAATGTATAGCACCAATGCTAAGTGGAATGTAGTGGCTTTTATATCCTTTTTGATTTAGTAAATTGTTTATTTCTAAATAAGAAAGAATACTTTACTTCTGTTATATTTTAGGTACTGATATATACAACTAGTATACATATATAACATCCATATTACATACTGCTGATTCTGTCAATGACCATTTGCAAGCATTACATCTTTATCTAGGGGAGATAATAATGCTATCCATATTATATTTATTGTACATGAATATTGTATATCTGAAATCTTGAAAGATAAAACCTGTCCTCATATACGACCTCTATGAGTAGCTGTCATAGTCCTGATGTGGCTTTGAACAATGAGTCTTTCACTGGTGGTAATTTAAGACTATAAGACACTCCTACAATCTATTTATAGATGTAAAAATAATGTATTCATTACTTTCATAATTCCGAAATTTATAGACTAGTTGTGTAAGGTGGGGACATTTGAGAAGTTTACTGAATAACATGTAAATCATAAACCCCCACACCCATCTTTCCTTTAAACCAGATTAATTAAAGTTAACATAATTAAAACAGTTCCTGTATATACTTTGGAAGAAAATGGACAATGCTCATGAATGTACTTAGGAAGCATATCAATTTTGTCTTATGAACTGATGCATTGATCGGTCCTTTGTATATAAATATCACATCAACTTATAGTGTGTAGCATTTAGAAATCTTATGTGACAACTATTCTGTAATAGTTTGTTGTGAAAGAGAAAGGTTTCCATTTTATATTTGGGTCCAGACTTAAATGAAAACATACTGCACTGAATATCATTACCACTCAGTGCCTAATAGAAAATATGGTATTTAGGTCATTTAAAGAGAAAAAAAACACCCATGTATATTAACTGTTTATACACTAGTTTAGAACATTTGTTAGTCAACAAGCTAGAGACAACACTTTCATTAGAGTCTAAAGACTTCTCTATAAATAAAAGAAGAGCACATGGGGATCCATGCTATGTTGCATTTTAGATTGGACGTTTTCATCTTAAAAGATTACAGATATGATTATTTTAATTAAGACACAACTTATTTTTTGATGATGACAATGATGTCTATCTGTACATGTATAATGTCAGTTTGTTTTAGTACACATTTATTAACAGTTAATGTTTTACATGCAACTATTTTACAAACATATGTCATAATTTGAACTGTCTCAACCACACAATGGCAGGGAACATTTTAAACATGTCCTTGTTACAAGTTAGAATTGTTATTGTTGTCATCCCATTGACACAAATTAATTTTCAAGTTTTATTTTATGTTTTGTCCAAATCGTATGACTTTTAATTTAACTGGTAGTTTTTAATTATTTTATCCATTATTATTAATTAGTGCAGGCTTTTTTTAGTGGTTTTTATTTTGTTTCAATTTATATATGTTTTAAGCTAACTTTGGAAATAGAATGAATTTTATTTTTATGATGGAGATGTTGTTTATTTTATGTTTGTTGGTGATAACTGTTGTGGTTGTCTATCTGGTATACTGTAGATTGTCACATACATAATATCAATACATTGTACTCATTATCTTTCCATTTGTTACTTCAAAAGAGTTAAGTTAGGGGTACAGTTTGTGTCAGACTGTTTAAATAACTATCTCACTTTAAATTTGATGATACAGAATTTGGGTTTTATCTGTAATTAAAAAGGTTAAGACATACCTCATTGGTTTTATGAAAGTTCATTGACCACAGATTTTTATAGCATTGAAACATATTTTATTTATTTAACAATAAGAAAGTTTCATTTTAAAAGTGTTAGAAAATTTTTTCAACTTAAATGTTCTGTATTATTCTTTATTATAAAGATGAGCTGTCTAGTTTGCATATATCAATACTATATAGGGAATTCATGGCTTGAACCTTACATACATAGAAACAGTTTTGTTCAAGAACATATGGTAGGTAATATTCTTATGTTTGCTACATATGTACACTTACGTTGATAGTGTTAAACAGAGGTTTATAACTTTATAATAGATTCCACCAATACAGCTCAAACATACAAAAGTATTCAAAATTAGTTGTGCAATATCTGATGAAACAGTTCAGCTTTATATTTTGTTAATGTTACTCGGAGCATTAAATAAAAGATAAGAAAACAACTTTTACTAATGTACTGGTATTGTCATTTGACGGTAAAGAATATTTCTATGCATTACCTTGTAAAAGGTGTAAGAGTTATCTAACTTGATGTAAGACACATCAATAAGACCTATGGGAGAGAAACAATAAGGGAGACAACTCCCATAACAGGGAAATGAATATTTTATTTGCTACTTTCATAATTTTTCTTTCTTAAATTTTATAAGTTTTAAATTAGTGCATATTATCATATATATAAATGGCAGCATACAATGCTGTAGGGTCATTCCATCTATATTATTGTCACGGTTTCTTTTTTCGTATTAGATAGGTATTATATAGATATAATAAATAATTTCAACTGTGTTCTTATCTATATTGCCATTATGAGACTTCCTTTATGTTGGTGAAACATTCAGAAACTAAAATATATATATATATATACATATAAATATATATATTTATATATATATATTTATTTATATATGTAGCTTGCACATCTACACATTAGTCTAAAGATTTCATTACCAATAATTTTTAAGTCAAAAAATTCAATAATTTATTTTAATGCATATAAAATTGATGGAAAATGAACTATTTTATAAATTTAAAGGTTTAAATAGGAATTTACCATCAAATATTGACACCAATTTAGAAAAAAAAGTTTCATTGATTTGGCTAATGAATTGCTAGGTCTCTTTGAATTTTATTTTGACAGAAGTATTACTTTACTATTAAAAATGTTTCTGGCACAGACTTGACACCAAAAACTTCATATATTTTTAAAATTAATCTGATTCTTTCGAGATTCAGATTGCCCCAAATATTTAAAAAAAAAAACTTAATTTAATTCTGAGTTATATCTTAAGTTTGTTGTAGTGTGTTTCTGAGTTCATACTTTATGTACATAAATAAAATCCGTTCATGGGATAATTTTCCTTCTATTGCTGTTATTGAATGTTCAAAATGCATATCCCATTAGATATATATATATATATACATATGATTTTTATTAATATTCATAATGCTTTTCAATTGTCTGTAATTTCATAAAATACTATAGTAAAATTTACAATAATAACCATAATATATTACAATTTTGACTAGATTTGGTTTGTATAATGTATATTGATGGAGTGTAATGCTTATTTACATGAAGTAATTCTGTGTGCAAGGATAGTGTGTCTGTGTCGTCGTGTGTGAGGGTGTGTGTCTGTGTCGTCTGTAAGGGTGTATGGAAGGGTTGATTGATGAATCTTGTTATGCTGTGTGTTTATACTTCTATTTCATTTACGTGTGGATGTGCCAAATATTTATGAAGAATTTACCAATTGGATGTGTGCATTGTAACTATTGATTGCAGGTACATTTAAATAACACATGGTATTAAACCAAATGATATTGTACTAAATTCTGAGTGTATGATCACATGTGTGTACATATACTACCTATATTGCTCATTGGTATCACAATTATACTTCAGTGTATGCACTTTGATCTATATTTAAATTCATAGAAAGTCAAGTTTGTTAGAAACATAATCTTGAAGTGATTGATTTTTGGCATTGCAAACAAAAAATAAATTTCAATATTCTTAGCCTTAAAAAAACCCTGTTTCTATTTCAGACCAGTTACACAATACATGTATATACAAGTATGTAATTGTCACCTAATTTACATATGCAAAGTTAATTTGTTGCACATCATGTAAACATGTTGAGATTTAATTGTACCTGTATATTGATATGATCTGTGCATACTTACCATGTAGCTGTGTTACATATGGTAGAGTTTGTCTCGGGAGTGCTTGATTTACTCTGTATAAATTTTCATTGGAGAACATGTATGTATATATAATTCCAGTTTTTTCTGTGATCTTTATATTACAATATTATATATATATATATACTATAATTAATCCCTGGCAGGCAGTTAGGTTGTGCTTTAAGTGTTGTTGCCAGTCTGTATGTAAATGTACTGATAGACAACAAGTTGTCACATTATCAGCAAGTAGATAGTTACACCAAAGATGTGTTGCAGCAATTTATGCTAATTTTAAAATATTTTTTACATTTTTTTCTTGCAATTGATCTTATTTTATGAACTGATAAATTTTTAAGCAAGTTGATAATCTTCATTTATATTTCATGTCAATACCATTAAAATGCTTCAGTTATTTTGGGTGATAGTTTTGGTAAATTTAACCTTCAAAATCTGTAAAACTTCATAAGATGCAATAATTTACCATGGGTGTATTGTTAAACCACTTAAATATTGCTTTATGTTTGAGCAAAAACTGTGTTATCTTTGCTGTAAAAGTTAGTTAATTAACTCATAATTTACATATAATTAGTTTTTTGTTAATTTTGAATTCATTTGTTAGCAGTTTTAAAGAAGGAACTACCTTAATACTGCCATTTTTACTGGAAAAGGTTGTGTTATTTTTCTTTCATTCAATTTCTTTACCCTGTTTATTTAGTAGTTTCACAGAAAAATAGCCAGCACTGCCATTTTTTGAAATTCTTGTAGATGTCCATACCATTTTCGAAGGATGTCTTTAGAAGAATAGATTTTAGTTTTAACATTCCTTTACCATTTTTGTAGTTCTCTCCTATATTAGGAGAACCTTCCTCATTAGTGTGTAACTTTGAGAATTTCCCTTAATGAACTTATGAAATATTTTTGCAGATATGATATAACATCAAATCTTTTTACAGAAAATTTTATATAGAAAATACTGAGCAAGTTAATATTTTCTACATATAAATTTAATTTGGGACCAAATTTTCTACATAGTTGAAACATCTTATGTTAAAATCTTAAATGCAAAAAAGACATGGTAAGCATTGATTCCTCAAATCTGTTCTTACCCGTCACATTTAACAGACCTGAAGTTGAGAATATTAATAAAAAAAAAAAGGTATATTTAATGTCTTGATCAGTCAGAGTTTAACATTTAGAAATTTAAAAGAAAATGCTAACAGCCTCACAGAAACATCTTGCATGAATTTTAAATCCTAAACAGTTGAGTTAAATTTAGAATTTTTACCCTAAATAATAGTAATGCATCTAAATGTTAAATAGACCATTTTATTTACATCCTAAAAATTCATGGAATCTTATTACTAGGATATCATTGTGAATTTGGAGAGAAAATGTTACGAGTTTTTAGATTTTTTTGCAAAATGAAATTGTCAAACCACATTTAATAAAGAGAAGTTTATGTCGTTTTACCATTTAAAACACAAACGAAGATTATCAACTTGTGCATTTTACAAATTTGTAATATAGAAAGGCATTATGGGTAATTACATTTTCATTAGTAGATTATAATAGTTGTCTGTGTAATTCTTTATTAGTAAGTGTGATTTGTGTTTTATCCTACATTAAAGATTTCCTAATTGCATAATTATTCCTTTTAAATCTTTTTTAACTCTCCATAGAAATAAAATTCTCATTACAATGTGAAACTGTTTTGTTATCATTTTATGCTCTATAAAGAATCAGTGTAAAGCATTCAACTTTTCACATTTGTCAGAGTTGTCATGTGTAAGATGTTTGCTTTCAACCCAGGGCATATCATCATTTATCTCGTGTGTTCATATATATATGTGGATGTTTAGGTTGCCAGCTGGTTAACTCAGTTACCAATATGGATGTTTAGGTTGCCATCTGGTTTGCTTAGTTACCAATGTGGATGTTTAGGTTGCCAGTTGGTTTGCTTAGTTACCAAATTGGATGTTTAGGTTGCCAGCTGGTTAACTCAGTTACCAATGTGGATGTTTAGGTTGCCAGTTGGTTTGCTTAGTTACCAATGTGGATGTTTAGGTTGCCAGCTGGTTTACTTAGTTACCAATATAGATGTTTAGGTTGCCAGTTGGTTTACTTAGTTACCAATGTGGATGTTTAGGTTGCCAGCTGGTTAACTCAGTTACCAATATGGATGTTTAGGTTGCCATCTGGTTTGCTTAGTTACCAATGTGGATATTTAGGTTGCCAGCTGGTTTACTTAGTTACTGATGTGGATGTTTAGGTTGCCAGCTACTTTGCTATGTTAGCACTGGCTGATTATCATATGATTTACTAACTACACAATACGAACGTAAGGTCATAGCTGGTTAACTTAGTTAAGTTCATCAGCTGATTTACTTGGTGATGATAGTTTACACACAGACCTACTTTAGTTGACTTATTATAACACAAGCAGAAAGATACTTTCTGAACAAACAACACAACACATATAAAATTGTCATAACTTAAAATTTTTAATTAACACCTAGCAAATAAATGTAATAAGAGATTCAGAAAATATTTTATAAATTTATGTCTTCAATTTATCAAATAAACAATCATAAATGTTCTGGTTCAGAATGAAAACGAGTTTTTTTGCTTCTCAGCTTTACCTTCAGAGATGATTCATAGAAAAAAAAAAGAGATATCTTATTTATGAGCTGCTCCTAAATTATCAATGACAAAAATGGCCCATAAAAAATTCATCAAACTGCTATTTTACATTGAATGGGACTTTTATTTCCTTTGTTAGTAGATTCTCATCAGAAACAAGTAAAGTAAAGCTTGTTTTTTTAAAGGATTTGCAGATAAAATTTTTCTCTGTACAAAAGCCAATAAATCAACATAAAACTACAACTGGTGTACCAATAGATCTTAATCGTGTTGATCATTTATTAAAGTGTCATATTTTACCCAATTTAAATTTTGTTAGAAGATAGGGGCCAATATAAACCTGACAAAATTATAGAGCTATTGCTTTCAGTTGAGAAGAAACACTACTTTTATGATCTGTAAATAAATTTTGACAATTAAAGTAAATGAAACTATCAACATTACGTTGAAAAATATAAGCGTGTTTGATTTTTTATGATTATTTAATGGAAATGAGCAACCATACCTTTTTATCAGCAGATCTTGACAAATGTGTAAAAAGATATACAGTGATTCCAAAACATTATAGGTGGAGAATACATACATGTATATAATCTTTTTATATCGGTACATGTGTATTGATTTTTGAATGGGATATGATGATTCACTGCAATATGTCATAATGATTAACTTTCTCCAGAAGTAATTCTAAAACATGCAAAATATTCTTGTAAATTACAAAATAAAACTCATCATATAAAGGGGCATTATAAATTATTGTACAGTATTTGCAATTTCATAGTCAATTACTGACCTCATGAACTCTGATATTGTACACATAATTATATTGCAAATAGACCAAACTAAAATAAAACTGACCTTAACATTTACAACCACATTGTATTTTTACACAAATACGTGCAGCTTCATAAAAAAATATAAATAATATAAGCACACAAGAAAATTTAACCAAAAAGGTGTAACAATATTAATTTTGATAACACAAATTGAAACATCCCAGGCCACTACTCATCATCTAATGCATCAACTTCAGGATTACATTATCCCGTAAAACCAAGGTTAGAATCACAACCAGAAAGATCTCAGTATGAGAAGGATTTTCACTTTCATTGCCACAGGTTGGTGATTTTCTCCTGGTACTCCAGTTTCCTCCAACATTTCAAAACTGATGGTAATGTTTGTGAAATAATCTTGACTGACATGAAAAACACTTTTTCACCCACCCACCTCTTTCTTATAAGAAGCCAAGCTTTAAGGAGGAATTTTGATTTATAAATTTAACACGAACTATTAAACATCAACTTCAATGGCACAGCAGTCAAGAAGTCATAGCAGTCACAGCTTAATATAAAGTTCAGTATCTGATGTTTAAATTCAAGTTTCTATGTTGGAATGTTATATGACAAATAACCAAAATATTTACTTAAATATGGTATAACTACTAGCAAAACAAAAAAATAATATTGCCATGGAAACAAAATAAACTATAACTAATTTACCCTGAATTAAACATCAAACATGGCAATTCTTTGGTAACTATAAACTAATATTTATTAGTTGAACTTTGGCCTTTGTTTTTGTTGTATCAAAATATTTAATATAGTTTGTATTTACTGACTAGATAGAAAATGTTATAAATACATGTATACATCCTTGGTAAAAATGTGTGGGTTAAGGTTATTCCCAAGTAAAAAAGGTTCTCTATACAACTCAGATAAATTATATACATCCTTGGTAAAAACGTGGGGTCAAGGCTATTCCCAAGTACAATAATAAGCTCACTTAAACCAATGTACAGCTCAGGAGTTATTGGGATGGTTAACCATCAGCCATGTATTGCCTGTTGTATATTAATATTCTATATGTTATTCTTTTTTGAAAAAAAATATAGTAAAACTTTATGAGTTTATAGTTCATGTTTTAAGTTTGAATGTAATATAGGTTTAAATGTTTAACAAAAAACACTTATTAAGCAGAAGAAGTATTGAATTCCTGGACAATCAGCAGTTTAACAATGACTATAAATGTACAGAAAATCTTATTGAAGTTACATCAGTAAAAATCATGAAAATATTTATCCTTTTTTTAAAATAAATTACCTTAAAACAACTGAATTGGCTGAGGTTTTCAATCCTACTGTAAAAGTTGTTTACTTAATTTAAGAAAATTTTAATTGTCATACCTTGATTGCATGATTGAAAAAAACAACATACAAGTGTAACATTGACAGATAGCACAGTCACAGATTTGGTTCAGATTCACATTCAAGTATGAAAAAACAACTCTCTCAATACTCTTTCAATAAATAAAATTGACATTGAAACTACATAATTTAAATAAAACTTTTGGTAAAACACTGGCAGGAGGAACTGTATTATACAGAAAAATAATAAAAATAAAAATTCCAAAAACTTTAAGTAAATAAGCACCGATGATTGAGGAGTGTGTGTATAAAAGGACAAAGTGTTGTGTTATAACACCTTGTGAACACGGAACGTTTTATTGCCAAACACATATTTGAAATATTTGGTATATTCTGGGGTCCCTTTACGAATCTCATCACAGAATCGGGGTATGTGACTTCTGACGAGTCCTGGTTCAGGTTTACCACTGTCGGGGATCTAAAAATAAAAAACAGAAAAACATGTTGATAAGAACTTAAAATTGGAATGTATTTGTAAAAGATATTATTGACAATTGAAAATTGGCCTGTCAACATAATCACATAACATTGTGATGTTTATTTGAATTTTTATCCAATAAACCATGATAAATGTTCATTTTTACTGTATTAACATTCTACATATGATCTGTAGAGCTGTTAAATGCCCATTGTCTAACATATCAGTTCTTGTTAAAACATTTCTTAACATTTCTGTACAAAATTGCAAAAGTCTGATATTTTTGGATAAAAACTCAGCACAATCATTTCTGCAACATAAAATACTTCAAAACTTTGTTTTAAATTACCAGTATTAATTTTGCTACCTTGCTTATCACCAGTTTTTGAAGTCTCTATATAAATTTCTTCTTAATTTTTTCAATCTCCCTAGTTGTATTGCCAATCCCTTTTTTATAATACTAAAACTTGACTGAACAATCTATAGCAGTAGATAAAATTTACTGCATAAAAGATAACTTTTACATTATAACTTTTATTGGATAAAGAAAAATTTCATTCTCAAAATAATAAAAATTTAAATAACCTACCACACCATTATCATAATCAATCAGATCGGGTAATCTACAACCGCCACGAGATGGCGCTAAACATATACTGTCTTCTAATATAATATAGTTTGATTGGTGCTTTTTTAATATTGCATGTACATCTTCAGGAGATCTTCTACCATAAATCTGATAAAGCTGAAATTTGAAGTGAATATTTAATAAAACTAAAATCAAATTTGGAAGATACAAACGAGGCAGATAACAGTTATGCCTAACAGAGCATAAGTCAGTACAGTTCATAAAATTTACTTTTAGTAAATACAACTAACTCAGACAGGCACTACATGAACATTTATACATATAAATCACTAACAGGTTTGCAAAATTTTATCTGATCTCAAATAGATCAAGAATTGTTGAAGCATTGATAAACAATCTGCATCACTCAATATATAAAACTAAATACTTGCGGATTATAACTTGAGTTCACCTGACCAAAAAGAGGTGAACTAACCCTAACCCTGACCAAAACTGGAATGGAGTACCAGTAATGGTTTTTTTTTACACATCAAACAAGACTCATTTAGTTATACCAAGGCATTTGGTTCTTAGATGACTGGAGAAACCAGAATGCACTGAGAAAACTATTTACCATTTGCAAGTGAACTGGAAGACTTTCTCAAACTGGACTTTCTCGAACTTGAATCTCCCAGAGTGGTCCCAATCCTAGGTGGTTAGGCCTGTGGTCTGGAAGTGCAAGTTTTAGACCACTTAGCAACCAAGGTCAATGTACACAGCGACACACTACCTAGAGCTTATAACATGACACTGAAGACAGATATGCCTTGCAATAATCAGACAAGCAATTAAAAACTCATTTGTTAAAGAACTGACAGATTTTTTTACCTCTTTGGTTTTAATTCTTAGCTCTTTATCTTCATAATGAGGATGATTTGTAATAGGTCGGCCTGTACAAAGTTTAACGCCTGCCAGTAACTGCATACTTCCTGTAAATGAAGCTGTCAAAGGTACAGATTTTCTGAAAGAGAGAAAAAAGAAATTAACATGCTGGAAAGTTTATAGAATCGTGATCAATAAAAAATTTATTAATAAATTCCTTAATATTCATGTTTAAAAATCAAAATAAGATTAAAATATTAATAAGAAATGATTAAAAAAAACTACTAAGTTCTCCTGAAGTTCATTTAGTGGTACTGTTTATTACTATAAAAACATATGTATGTAATGACACGTAAAGAAAAATATACATTTATATAGTAAAAAGATAATATCTTACTTGATCCATTCCATTAGTTCTACAGTATCAGGATCCCAAAACTCTTTCAGATCTTCTAATTCTTTTAGAACTGGTGGAAGTGCCTAGAATGAAATAATAACAAGTTTTTATGTGTTTTCTATCATCAGCAGTAATAAATTCTTTACAGAACACTTTAGCTGCTTAGTGAACATAGAGTTCAATCAGATAAATGATTTTTTTTTAAATCTAGAATTATACTAATTACTATATTCGTAGCAAAGATGGTTATAAAAGTGTGACGAAATGGTGTTTTAAGTCCCATTTAAGGTTCTTTCACTTATATCAAAATGACCAGTTCAGGGATTGTGGAGAAAACTGGAGTACCTGGAGAGAAAAATAAAACCTTTGGCTTACCAAATTAGGATCTGTACCCAGTTTGTTCAGAACCAATTAGTGGCAGGTGCTGTGATCCTTGTGTGGGAAGTGTGACATGTCTATTAAGCAATCCTATCAGGACTTATCATGAGTAATCATTTGACTATGTTTGAAACAAATCTGATGAAGAAATTCTTTTAAATTCAAGAAAACTAAATACCAAGATAAACAAATGTATGACACACATATGTATAACACACATATGTATAACACACAAATGTATAACACACATATGTATAACACACATATGTATAACACACAAATGTATAACACACAAATGTATAACACACATATGTATAACACAAATGTATAACACACATATAACACACAAATGTATAACACACAAATGTATAACACACATATGTATTACACACAAATGTATAACACACATATGTATAACACACATGTATAACACACATATGTATAACACACATATGTATAACACACAAAAAAATTATAGCAGGAACACTGGACAGTATTACTAAACATACATATAGTATTTAAAATTATTCCTCTTTAATTTCTTACTCATTCTAACCCAAGTTCTAAGATTCTCTGATGTTAATCTTGAGTGTATTGTCAAATGTACATGCAGTATGGAGGTTTAAACCAATACTTACTAATGCTAATAATGCTGCTAGTGTTAACAATGTAGCAAAATGTCGGACAATCTGAACCTGTACAGTTGAAGAAACAGAAAACATATATTATACATAATACAATGTCTGAAAATCCAGATTTAGTGTAAAATGAAGAATGAAGACATTAGTAATGAATCATAAATTTATTTTAAAACTACATGGACACAGCTTACTAATATTCACTGTAAATTACTGCACGGTCACAGCTTACTAATAATTGCAGTAATTTACAACCAATACCTAATACAACATGTGGACACATTTGTAATTTCTATTTAAGAAAAGCAATAGACAAAGATATCAGATATAATGTTTGAATTAGTGTACATATAATGACATATAATAATGGAGTATAAAATTTCTCAGCAATCTGCTGGAGAACAAAGTAGATCCAAATTGTAAAACCTGAGGCTATCTCCAAAATTGTTTGCAAAGTGCAATAGACAATACATCAAGTACAGAAACTTTAAAAGTTTTCTCAGGTTAAGAACTCCCAAAAACTTAATCAGAAATATCCAGTCACATTTCATTTATAAGCAGCTAATATGCATGAAGTAACTGCAGTGCAATGAATAATTTCCAAATCATTAACCAATTTCAGTATACTTATGCAGCTATGTCCTTGACCTTTAAACATATGACCTTGAACCATATATCAAAATAAATGTAATGTCAATACCTACAATATTCTAATATACATTGTACATGCCTATACAAAAAGTTAATAGTTTTCAAGATAATTAGCAATTTAAGTCTTCTTTTGCAGCTGTGACCTTGACCTTTCTACATATGACCTTGAACCATCTATCAAAATGATCGTCATGTCAATACCTACAATATTCTAATATACATGCCTATACAAAAAATAAACAGTGTTCAAGATAATTAGCAATTTAAGTCTTCTTTTGCAGCTGTGACCTTGACCTTTTAACATATGACCTTGAACCATATATTAAAATGATCGTCATGTCAATACCTACAATATTCTAATATACATGCCTATACAAAAAGTTAACAGTTTTCAAGATAATTAGCAATTTATGTCTTCTTTTGCAGCTGTGACCTTGACCTTTCAACATATGACCTTGAACCATATATCAAAATGATTGTCATGTCAATACCTACAATATTCTAATATTCATGCCTATACAAAAGTTAATAGTTTTCAAGATATAGTGACGAATATATAATGTTAGCAATTTCCCCACTAAGTGCCTTGCTGTTTCCCCATTTTGATTACCATTTATGCAAATCTAAAACTAGATGACCTAAGAATGTTATTAATAAAATAATTAAGGTATATCTCTTGTACATTCAGAGAAGAAGATTTTTAAAGTTTTTTCACTATTTCCCCCTTATGGTGCCCCAAGAGGACATAACTTCTTTATTTGTGCAAATCTGAAAGGGCTTCACCCAGGCATGATGGTTACCAAGTTTCATTAAATTTGCCCCAGTGGTTTTGGAGGAGAAGATTAAAATGTAAAAAGTGTATGCACGAAGGACGAAGATGGATAGCAATAGCTCATCTGAGCTTTCAGCTCAAGTGAGCTAAAAAATTATCACATTACAATTAATTAATTTTTGGGGATTCCTTGGTTATTTGCATATTATTAAATGCCAAAATCAGTAATTTTAGTAAAATTTGTAACAGCCCATAATTTGTTAATCCCTCTAATGAATTAATCTTTTTCCATACCAATTCCATGTGGTGTGTAGTGTTTTTTTTTTAATCTTCTTTGTATTTGTGTCTATCAATGATGACTTTTAAAGAATACATTGCCCACACTGTTTATGCTTTTATTGTTATTTTTGGAAACAATGTTGCAAATATTTAGAGTGACTTAGAGAACAGTTACATAAATGTTGCGATATTTATGGTGACTTTGTGGAAAATTTGTCTACATTGTTGCAGATATTTATGGTGACTTTGAGGAAAATTTGCCTACCATGTTACAGATATTTATGGTGACTTTTGTAGAAAATTTTTCTACAATGTGAAAATTTGTCTAAAATGTTGCAGATATTTATGGTGATTTTTGTAGAAAATTTTTCAACAATGTGAAAATTTTTCTACAATGTTGCAGATATTTATGGTGATTTTTGTAGAAAATTTTTCTACAATGTTGCAGATATTTATGGTGACTTTTGTAGAAAATTTTTCTACAATGTGAAAATTTGTCTAAAATGTTGCAAACACTTCTGGTGACTATTGTGGAAAATTTACCTACAATGTTGCAGATACTTATGATAATGTTATAGAACATTTGCTTAGAACGATGTAGTTTTTGCTGGTGACTTGTAGAGACTATTTGCCTAGAATGATACATATATTATATTATCATGTAGACGTTTGTAATGTTCTTAGATGTATTATGTATTTCAGCTGTAATTGTTTTTATTTGCTTTATGATCAATAGAGAGTTTGATAGAGTGACTTACCATTAAACCTTGTGTTTTAAGCTGAGACAATACTGCCCTCCACATTTTATAATCACTTATACCAAAGCTTGCCAATATACACATGTAGGGTGTCCATAAATACTTCATTCTTAATGTTGATATAGCCAGGGCACCAAAAAATACAGCTTGAACTGTTAAAATAAAAATAATAAATACAACTGCTGTTAGAACAACAATATGGCTCATAAGTACAGATATTTCAATATTGTACTTAAAATTATTCATGAATGTATAGCAAAAATAAAATAATTTTTAATCTAATGATTCTATAGACAAGTAAAATATTTAGGTATAAATGGCAAATTTTGTGAGCCTAGCCTAGATATTGATGGTTTGGTATTTTTTGGTTATCAGGAGAATTTAGAAGACTGGTTGATTGTAATATTGTTTAACATCGCATCAGCAATTTTTCAGCTACTTTGTAAGTTTTGTTAATTTCTAAGGATTAATCAGAGAACAAGGTTCATGTAAGTGTTTGATGTAGGATTGTGTTTTCTGGTCTGTCCTGTACTAGTTGTACCAGTGTGCAATCAGGGCAACATTAGCACCCTAACTCACAGAGCCATTATGCTAGACAAGATACCACTCCTCCCGTTATATTATTCTGACACCTGGTGAACCAGTCAATATTCTGCCCTCTTAAAGCTGAGTACCAGGCTTGGAAGCAGCATGTCAATTTTAAATTCTGGTTAGGGTTCAAACCCAATACTTTTTTCCACTCCCAAGACAGGCACTTCAAAATCTAAAATATTTTATGTAAACGTACCCATATAAAACCTAACTCTGGACTGAAATATTTTATGTCAACGTACCATATGAAAACCTAACTCTGGTCTGAAATATTTTATGTGAATGTACCCATATGCAAATCTAACTCTGGGCTGAAATATTTTGTGTAAACTTACCCGTATGAAAAGATAACTCTGATCTGAATTATTTTATGTAAATGTACAAATATGAAAACCTACCTCTGGTCTGAAATATTTTGTAAATGTACCCATATAAAAACATAACTCTAGTCTGAAATATTTTATGTAAACTTACCCGTATGAAAACCTAACTCATGTCTGAAATATTTTATATAAACGTACCCATATGAATATCTAACTCTGGTCTGAAATATTTTATGTAAATGTACCCATATGAAAATCTAACTCTGGTCTGAAATATTTTATGTAAATGTACCCATATGAAAATCTAACTCTGGTCTGAAATATTTTATGTAAATGTACCCATATGAAAATCTAACTCTGGTCTGAAATATTTTATGTAAATGTACAAATATGAAAACCTACCTCTGGTCTGAAATATTTTGTAAATGTACCCATATAAAAACCTAACTCTAGTCTGAAATATTTTATGTAAACTTACCCGTATGAAAACCTAACTCATGTCTGAAATATTTTATATAAACGTACCCATATGAAAATCTAACTCTGGTCTGAAATATTTTATGTAAATGTACAAATATGAAAACCTACCTCTGGTCTGAAATATTTTGTAAATGTACCCATATAAAAACCTAACTCTAGTCTGAAATATTTTATGTAAACTTACCCGTATGAAAACCTAACTCATGTCTGAAATATTTTATATAAACTTACCAGTATGAAAAGCTAACTCTGGTCTACTACTAAGTAAATGTGATTTCTTTGTAGCAGTATGATCTTTAACATTTGTATCATGTACGTGGTTACTGAAATAAAAATATAAAAACAATTAAACGGTGTTTAAAAATCATAATCCGGTAAAAACCGCTGATGTAAAGTAGACACAAGGTCACTTTATAACAGTAAAAACTGCTGATGTAAAGTAGACACAAGGTCACATTATAACAGTAAAAACTGCTGATGTAAAGTAGATACAAGGTCACATTATAACAGTAAAAACTGCTGATGTAAAGTAGATACAAGGTCACTTTTTAACAGTAAAAACCGCTGATGTAAAGTAGATACAAGGTCACATTATAACAGTAAAAACTGCTGATGTAAAGTAGATACAAGGTCACATTATAACAGTAAAAACCGCTGATGTAAAGTAGATACAAGGTCACATTATATCAGTAAAAACTGCTGATGTAAAGTAGATACAAGGTCACATTATAACAGTAAAAACCGCTGATGTAAAGTAGATACAAGGTCACATTATAACAGTAAAAACCGCTGATGTAAAGTAGATACAAGGTCACATTATAACTGTAAAAACCACTGATGTAAAGTAGATACAAGGTCACATTATAACAGTAAAAACCGCTGATGTAAAGTAGACACAAGGTCACTTTATAACAGTAAAAACCGCTGATGTAAAGTAGATACAAGGTCACATTATAACAGTAAAAACTGCTGATGTAAAGAAGATACAAGGTCACATTATAACAGTAAAAACCGCTGATGTAAAGTAGATACAAGGTCACATTATAACTGTAAAAACCACTGATGTAAAGTAGATACAAGGTCACATTATAACAGTAAAAACCGCTGATGTAAAGTAGATACAAGGTCACATTATAACAGTAAAAACCGCTGATGTAAAGTAGATACAAGGTCACATTATAACAGTAAAAACCACTGATGTAAAGTAGATACAAGGTTACATTATAACAGTAAAAACCACTGATGTAAAGTAGATACAAGGTCACATTATAACAGTAAAAAACCGCTGATGTAAAGTAGATACAAGGTCACATTATAACAGTAAAAACCGCTGATGTAAAGTAGATACAAGGTCACATTATAACAGTAAAAACCACTGATGTAAAGTAGATACAAGGTCACATTATAACAGTAAAAACCACTGATGTAAAAGTAGACAAAAAGTCAAATTATAACAGTAAAAACCGCTGATGTAAAGTAGATACAAGGTCACATTATAACAGTAAAAACACTGATGTAAAGTAGATACAAGGTCACATTATAACAGTAAAAACCACTGATGTAAAGTAGATACAAGGTCACATTATAACAGTAAAAACGCTGATGTAAAGTAGATACAAGGTCACATTATAACAGTAAAAACCGCTGATGTAAAGTAGATACAAGGTCACATTATAACAGTAAAAACCGCTGATGTAAAGTAGATACAAGGTCACTTTTTAACAGTAAAAACCACTGATGTAAAGTAGATACAAGGTCACTTTATAACAGTAAAAACTGCTGATGTAAAGTAGATACAAGGTCACATTATAACAGTAAAAACCGCTGATGTAAAGTAGATACAAGGTCACTTTTTAACAGTAAAAACCGCTGATGTAAAGTAGATACAAGGTTACATTATAACAGTAAAAACTGCTGATGTAAAGTATATACAAGGTCACATTATAACTGTAAAAACCGCTGATGTAAAGTAGATACAAGGTTACATTATAACAGTAAAAACCGCTGATGTAAAGTAGATACAAGGTCACATTATAACAGTAAAAACCGCTGATGTAAAGTAGATACAAGGTTACATTATAACAGTAAAAACCACTGATGTAAAGTAGATACAAGGTCACATTATAAATGTAAAAACACTGATGTAAAGTAGATACAAGGTCACATTATAACAGTAAAAACCACTGATGTAAAGTAGATACAAGGTCACTTTTTAACAGTAAAAACCGCTGATGTAAAGTAGATACAAGGTCACATTATAACAGTAAAAACCGCTGATGTAAAGTAGATACAAGGTCACATTATAACAGTAAAAACCGCTGATGTAAAGTAGATACAAGGTCACTTTTTAACAGTAAAAACCACTGATGTAAACTAGATACATGGTCACATTATAACAGTAAAAACCGCTGATGTAAAGTAGATACAAGGTCACATTATAACAGTAAAAACCGCTGATGTAAAGTAGATACAAGGTCACTTTTTAACAGTAAAAACCACTGATGTAAAGTAGATACAAGGTTACATTATAACAGTAAAAACCGCTGATGTAAAGTAGATACCAGGTCACATTATAACAGTAAAAACCGCTGATGTTAAGTAGATACAAGGTCACTTTTTAACAGTAAAAACCACTGATGTAAAGTAGATACATGGTCACATTATAACAGTAAAAACCGCTGATGTAAAGTAGATACAAGGTCACATTATAACAGTAAAAACCGCTGATGTAAAGTAGATACAAGGTCACTTTTTAACAGTAAAAACCACTGATGTAAAGTAGATACAAGGTTACATTATAACAGTAAAAACCGCTGATGTAAAGTAGATACAAGGTCACATTATAACTGTAAAAACCGCTGATGTAAAGTAGATACAAGGTTACATTATAACAGTAAAAACCGCTGATGTAAAGTAGATACAAGGTTACATTATAACAGTAAAAACCACTGATGTAAAGTAGATACAAGGTTACATTATAACAGTAAAAACCGCTGATGTAAAGTAGATACAAGGTTACATTATAACAGTAAAAACCGCTGATGTAAAGTAGATACAAGGTTACATTATAACAGTAAAAACCACTGATGTAAAGTAGATACAAGGGCACATTATAACTGTAAAAACCGCTGATGTAAAGTAGATACAAGGTCACATTATAACAGTAAAAACCGCTGATGTAAAGTAGATACAAGGTCACATTATAACAGTAAAAACCGCTGATGTAAAGTAGATACAAGGTCACATTATAACAGTAAAAACCACTGATGTAAAGTAGATACAAGGTCACATTATAACTGTAAAAACCGCTGATGTAAAGTAGATACAAGGTCACATTATAACAGTAAAAACCGCTGATGTAAAGTAGATACAAGGTCACATTATAACAGTAAAAACCACTGATGTAAAGTAGATACACGGTTACATTATAACAGTAAAAACCGCTGATGTAAAGTAGATACAAGGTCACTTTTTAACAGTAAAAACCATTGATGTAAAGTAGATACAAGGTCACATTATAACAGTAAAAACGCTGATGTAAAGTAGATACAAGGTCACATTATAACAGTAAAAACCGCTGATGTAAAGTAGATACAAGGTTAATTTTTAACAGTAAAAACGCTGATGTAAAGTAGATACAAGGGCACATTATAACTGTAAAAACCACTGATGTAAAGTAGACACAAAGTCACATTATAACAGTAAAAACCGCTGATGTAAAGTAGATACAAGGTCACATTATAACAGTAAAAACCGCTGATGTAAAGTAGATACAAGGTTACTTATAACAGTAAAAACCGCTGATGTAAAGTAGATACAAGGTCACATTATAACAGTAAAAACTGCTGATGTAAAGTAGATACAAGGTCACATTATAACAGTAAAAACCGCTGATGTAAAGTAGATACAAGGTCACATTATAACTGTAAAAACCACTGATGTAAAGTAGATACAAGGTCACATTATAACAGTAAAAACCGCTGATGTAAAGTAGATACAAGGTCACATTATAACAGTAAAAACCACTGATATAAAGTAGATACAAAGTCACTTTATAACAGTAAAAACCACTGATGTAAAGTAGATACAAGGTCACATTATAACTGTAAAAACCGCTGATGTAAAGAAGATACAAGGTCACATTAAAACAGTAAAAACCACTGATGTAAAGTAGACACAAGGTCACATTATAACAGTAAAAACCGCTGATGTAAAGTAGATACAAGGTCACATTATAACAGTAAAAACCACTGATGTAAAGTAGACACAAGGTCACTTTATAACAGTAAAAACCACTGATGTAAAGTAGATACAAGGTCACATTATAACAGTAAAAACCGCTGATGTAAAGTAGATACAAGGTCACATTATAACAGTAAAAACCACTGATGTAAAGTAGATACAAGGTCACATTATAACAGTAAAAACCACTGATGTAAAGTAGACACAAGGTCACTTTATAACAGTAAAAACCGCTGATGTAAAGTAGATACAAGGTCACATTATAACAGTAAAAACCGCTGATGTAAAGTAGATACAAGGTCACATTATAACAGTAAAAACCACTGATGTAAAGTAGATACAAGGTCACATTATAACAGTAAAAACCACTGATGTAAAGTAGATACAAGGTCACATTATAACAGTAAAAACCACTGATGTAAAGTAGACACAAGGTCACATTATAACAGTAAAAACCGCTGATGTAAAGTAGATACAAGGTCACATTATAACAGTAAAAACCGCTGATGTAAAGTAGATACAAAGTCACATTATAACAGTAAAAACCGCTGATGTAAAGTAAATACAAGGTCACATTATAACAGTAAAAACCGCTGATGTAAAGTAGATACAAGGTCACATTATAACAGTAAAAACCGCTGATGTAAAGTAGACACAAAGTCACATTATAACAGTAAAAACCGCTGATGTAAAGTAGATACAAGGTCACATTATAACAGTAAAAACCACTGATGTAAAGTAGATACAAGGTCACATTATAACAGTAAAAACCGCTGATGTAAAGTAGACACAAAGTCACATTATAACAGTAAAAACCGCTGATGTAAAGTAGATACAAGGTCACATTATAACAGTAAAAACCGCTGATGTAAAGTAGATACAAAGTCACATTATAACAGTAAAAACCGCTGATGTAAAGTAAATACAAGGTCACATTATAACAGTAAAAACCACTGATATAAAGTAGATACAAGGTCACTTTTTAACAGTAAAAACTGCTGATGTAAAATAGATACAAGGTTAATTTTTAACAGCAAAAACTGCTGATGTAAAGTAGATACAAGGTCACATTTTACATCATCAATAAATCAATAGACATTGTAAATATTAAAATAAAGCATTGCTTCAATAACACAGATTACAACAGAAAAACAGAAAGATGGATTGATAGACATAAACAGACAAACATACATTTAGATATAGAAACAAATTAACAGAGAAACCACTTTCCAGGAACTGACCACCTCAATACAAACAAATGAACAGAGAAACCACTTTCCAGGAACTGACAACCTCAATACAAACAAATGAACAGAGAAACCACTTTCCAGGAACTGACAACCTCAATACAAACAAATGAACAGAGAAACCACTTTCCTGGAACTGAGTACCTCAAAACAAACAAATTAACAGAGAAACCACTTTACAGGAACTGACCACCTCAATACAAACAAATTAACAGAGAAACCACTTTACAGGAACTGACCACCTCAATACAAACAAATTAACAGAGAAACCACTTTCCAGGAACTGACCACCTCAATACAAACAAATTAACAGAGAAACCACTTTCCAGGAACTTACCACCTCAATACAAACAAATTAACAGAGAAACCACTTTCCAGGAACTGACCACCACAATACAAACAAATTAACAGAGAAACCACTTCCGAGGAACTGACCACCTAAATACAAACAAATTAACAGAGAAACCACTTTCAAGGAACTGACCACCTCAATACAAACAAATTAACAGAGAAACCACTTTCCAGAAACTGACCACCTAAATACAAACAAATTAACAGAGAAACCACTTCTGAGGAACTGACCACCTCGATACAAACAAATTAACAGAGAAACCACTTTCCAGGAACTGACCACCTCAATACAAACAAATTAACAGAGAAACCACCGTCGAGGAACTAACCACCTCAATAAAAACAAATTAACAGAGAAACCACTTTCCAGAAACTGACCACCTCAATATGATTGACAGAATCTTGACTGGGACTTAAAGCAGCATTACTTTATTCTACATATGTATCATCTGAACTTTTTCAACATGACAAGACAAAGTCTACAAATGACGATCAGTTTTTACAAACAATATATAATGTATATATATCAATGTTAACTTTTATATTCAGTATTATTAAGCCCTTATGTAATTGTTTATCTGGACTGTCAATGTTATGCTGATATATATAGGATTAACAACTTACAAAAGGATGTTATGTTGTGAAAAAATCTGCTGAAAACAAACCCCTCTGAGCATATCAAATCCAAATAAAAACAACTTGTAATGAATTTATTAATTAGATTACAACTACCCGAGGTTACTGTAGAATGTAAATTCTAACAAACACGATCAAATCAATAATGACTGTAGCCAATTATTTCCTTTAAAGAAAACCACTTAAGGGGGAATAATTTATGTATAGTAACTCTTCTTCTTAGAAAATCAATAAAGTTAAAACACAAAAGGTTAGTGAGTGAATCATGGTACAAGACGAAACCTGATTAGGATCTATTGATGGCAGAGATCTGGAACAGATGTTAAATAATAAAGCCTGTTTGTGTGTAAATCACTCTTTAGATCTATAAACCAATAATGCTTATACAGATCATCATTCAGCCATTCAGGAAGAGATAAACAGATAGATGTAATTTAAATTATTGATAAAACATCATCTCCCTTAGGAATTAGGTACACATGTCCTTTTTAAATTTTACTAATGGTTATTTAGTAATGGTGTATTGCACCCCAGTCAATTATATTGTGGCAGTTGGTTCTGGAATGATGGAGGAAACTGGAGTACCCAGAGAAAAAAAATTGATCTTAGGCAAGTGAATTGATAATATTTCTCACACTATGATTTGCCCAACTGGGATTAGAACCTAGGTTGTGAGAAGTGCTGTGATCTGCAGTTGTTTTAGGTCACTCAAGACATTGGGTCCCCACTACATAAAACACTTATGAGGTTTGTTTTGTTTGTGTTTTTAAATAATGTTCTTAAACATGTTTCAAGACAATAAAAAAAAATTTTTTTTTAGTAAATTACATTATAACCTTTACAATCAAACTTTTATCAATTGATTATATAAACTTCAAGCACTGACGTATACCACTGTAAAAAAGTAAGAGAGAAATGTGAAAAATCACAAATCTTCAGATCTACAGAGTTAATATGACATTAACAGAAAGAGTAGCCTTCTATCACCATCACAAAAATCCATGAACTAACCTTCATTAGACAAATCTTACCTCCAATTCTGAAGAACAGCTACAAACAAAACTATAAGAAGAATGATATGAGCAGCTACATAAAATGGGAAGACAAGTCCTTTTGTTAATCTCTCGTAAGTATCAAATGATAAAAATCCAAATGCATCAATACAAAGATATAATCTGGAATCAAAATCTCTGAAAATATACAAAATATTTAAAAGTTAATATACAAAATAATTTTAACAGAATATGGAAATTTAAAGCTGAAAATATATTAAATATAAATTTGAAATTTGCAGCTGAAGCAACCTAAAGCAACCATGGCAATCAAACAAATGTCGAAATCAACACAGATAACTAGCACAAATTGAGATTTATAACAACACTCTCTTCACTAGATGCAGAGTGGATATAATTACATGATAACATACAGAGGTGTGGTTATTTTAACAACTAGTGATTTCTGAATATCAGTATACATAGTTATTCAAAATATCAAAGTAAAGCATATTAAAAGTTACAAATTTTGTTGGCAAATTTTATTTTTGATAAGTTTCAAATCCAAATCCACAGCCATTTACTTAAAAAACCAGAGAGTACAAAATGTAAGAGGTCCAGGGATGGCAGACTGGTCTAAATATTTAACCCTGGAGAAACATAATTTGACAAATTATATCATTTTTAACAAACAATACTTTTTAGGTAATACTAGTAAATATTGTAACTTTACTGGAAGGATTTTTTCTGACTGATGAAAACAGAGTAATTATTTTCTGATATCTGTATAAATTCATAGATCAAAGATTTACCTATAATGTCCTAATCCAAACTTTGTTGTCAGAAACTTAAATATGTGTTCATCTGCTTCAACATTTAATAAAATCTGAAAAAATAAAACAACCAAAATAAATACAAATAAACAATGCAATATGTATCATCAAAACAAATAATGTTAGATTATCTAGAGATTAATATATATTGTACTATTTAAAACATATCCCTTTTTTATTATTTTCTAATGCTTGTCTGTAATCATGATATGTGAATTTAAATTTGGCATCAAGTCAAGAAATACTTATTAAATAGACTTATTTTTATGTTTTCTTTTCATCTGGCAATTACATAAAATATCTGTTTTCACTTAATGAGATTGCCTTGGCAATGCACAACTGGTTTCTGCTTTTTTATTAGTTTTCACTATAGCTGAAATGTGATGGGATTCTGGATGTCTTATTGCATGTATTCACCACATTAGTAACAGATACCATGGAAACTTGATCTATGCTAGTTTTAAAACTATCTAGTCATTCAGCGGAACGTTTTTGGTGTATTTTCACAGATAAGACAACATTGCCAAAATTTAGGATAAAAAGTCAAAATGGTAAAAATTTATCTGAAAATTAGACATTAATTTCAAGGTTTCACTAAAAGATTGTCATTTGTAGAAAAAAAAGAAAGATGTACCTCAATTTTGACCAATGTACAAATAATTGAGGGAAGTGTTAAACTGTATGTTGGTATGTTGTGTTATTTATGTATGTATGTATTGATTGAATGATTTATTTAAAAATAGAACCTATCAAAATTGGATATATTTATTGATTTGAAACTTCTGCTTCTTTAATAATCCATATTACTATATAATTTTTATTAATTGATCAAGGCCCCTGTGCTTTATACAATGGGTGGTTGAAGAGTGACAAATTTAACTAAATACAGTGGTGCATACTTACTTTTAACGCAGTGTTGATAAGTACCATTAAAACTAAAACACTGATACTATATGCTATAACTTTAAATATTCTAGCTGGCATATTACATGGCTTTAATTCATCTCCCTGAAAGATTAATATTTACACCTGAGTTAATATACAGTAATTGTCTATATTAAAACATAACATGAATACTAAAAATGAAAAGCAATAAAGATATACAAGTATATAATTTAGAATAAGTTTTATCAGTACCAAGCTCATTGTGAGGTATGTTGAAGTATGGTGAGGTATGTTGAAGTATGGTGAGGTATGTAAAAGTATAACGAGATATGTTAAAGTATGGCGAGGTATGTTGAAGTATGGCGAGGTATGTTAAATTATGGCAGGGTATGTTAAAAAAGTGGTAAGGTTTGATGAAATATTATGAGGTATGTTAAAGTTCGGTGAGGTATAATGAAGTATGAAGAGGTATGTTGAAGTATGATGAGGTATGTTAAAGTATGATGAGGTATGTTGAAGTATGATGAGGTATGTTGAAGTATAATGATGTATGTTGAAGTATTATAATAAGGTAACTGTTGATGAGTTATGAAGATATATGTTGAAGTATGATGAGGTATGTTGAAGAATGATGAGGTATGTTGAAGTATTATAATAAGGTAACTGTTGATGAGTTATGAAGATATATGTTGAAGAATGATGATGTATGTTGAAGTATGATGAGGTATGTTGAAGTATGATGAGGTATGTTGAAGTATGATGAGGTATGTTGAAGTATGATGAGGTATGTTGAAGTTCGGTGAGATATGTTGAAGAATGATGAGGTATGTTGAAGTATTATAATAAGGTAACTGTTGATGAGTTATGAAGATATATGTTGAAGTATGATGAGGTATGTTGAAGTATGATGAGGTATGTTGAAGTATTATAATAAGGTAACTGTTGATGAGGTACAAAGAGATAACTTGAAGTATGATGAGGTATGTTGAAGTATGATGAGGTATGTTGAAGTATGATGAGGTATGTTGAAGTTTGATGAGGTATGTTGAAGTATGATGAGGTATGTTGAAGTTTGATGAGGTATGAGGTATGTTGAAGTTTGATGAGGTATGTTGAAGTATGATGAGGTATGTTGAAGTATTATAATAAGGTAACTGTTGATGAGGTACAAAGAGATAACTTGAAGTATGATGAGGTATGTTGAAGTATGATGAGATATGTTGAAGTTTGATGAGGTATGTTGAAGTATTATAATAAGGTAACTGTTGATGAGGCATGAAGAGATATGTTGAAGTATAATGAGGTATGTTGAAGTATGGGGAGTTATTGTGGTATGTTGAAATATGTTTGTTGAAGTATGGTGAGGTATGTTTTAGGCACTTTTTTAAGCATGGTAAGGTTTCTTAAGCATATTAATGTTAAGTAATTTTAGAGAGGTATGTTGAGGTATATTGAAATATAATTTGGTTTGCTGACAATAACCAGAAAATTAACACCTATGTCTAATCATCCCTTTCTCTGTTGTAGGGAAATGAAATTCAAGATTTTAAGTGACTGTGTGCTTACATACTCTAAAATACATGAGCAGGAATGTCGCAGGTATAAAACTCATCAGTAGAGATCCGAGTATCATCTTGTTGATAAACTGTAACAAACAAACCAATAACACGGAAACAGCCTGGGCACATAACACCACTCTAACCTAAAATATAAATAAATATATATGTTGATTTTACAAAAGATAAGTTTTAGGGCAAGTATACCTAAAAGGTCACCAAAACTGTTCACTAGTACAAAACAGAACATAACTCTAAATGCAAAACCAACCAACCAACCATATAAACTTATATTACAATTAAATCATGAGGTTACCGGTAATAAGGAAAATTGTCTCAGTGTGGAAAGCTGAAAAATTGCTGTTGTGACATAAAAACCAACAAATAATTAAGTCAAGTACTATGATGCCTTGCCACTGTACAGGAACTTTAAGCTTCAATAAATTTAAATTGTACAAGATGTATGTATAACAACATGTCACCAATCATTCTACTGAACAGCTGTTGAGAGTGATAAGATTTAATGAACCTTTCATATTCCACACAATGTCATCCCCTAATCATTCACTAAGGATATATAGATTATTTACTTTTTACAGGTTTTTAATTTCTTCAACTATCCACACCAAAAATGTACATAAACATTAAGTTTTATAAATTGTTATTTAAATAGCCACAAGTAATCACAGACATGTAGGCAGGCATAATTCCAGTATTTGTCTTAAATTCCAGACCCTAAAATAATGTCATAATTTAAACAAAAATGTTTAAATTTCTATGTCTGGTCAGATTTAGTTTAACTATTACAGGAGTACTACTGATGTACATGTATTCAAACTCGAGATAACAATGTTACATTATTGATTTACCTTTCTTGCTGGTATCATATCTAGAATCCATACACCAAACAAAGCAAAAGCTTGTAGCATTAAAATAAACTGGTTAAACTGCCAGAATAATGAGAAAAATAGTGTACTCCCAGTTATAATACCAACAGATACTTTCTAAAATATATAAAAAAGATAATGTACTCCCAGTTATAATGCCAACGGATACTTTCTGAAATATATAAAAAAGACAAGAGGGCCATGAAGGCCCTGGATGCTCACCTGAAAATGATGTACACTCAGCTTGATTTTAACAAACTGGAGCTTCTATTCTTAAAAGAGATTTTTCCTATATTTCGAGCAAGTGACCTACTTATTGACACATGACCCATATACAAACTCAAGCTAGCTTTTGTCAAGAGCATCATTCTTACTAAGTTTGATAAAGATTGGACTAAAATTGGGCCTCAGGAGGGTTAACAAGGTTTTTCTACAATTTGACCTAGTGACCTACTTATTGACCCAACATGGCCCAAACTTGAGCTAGCTTTTGTCAAGAGGATCATTCTGAGAAAGTTTTATTAAGATTGCACTCAAATTGTGGCCTCAGGAGTGTTAACAATCAAAAGTTGAAGCACGACGCACAGCAGAAGACGCACGACGGACAATGACCCACCGCAATAGCTCACTTGAGCACTTTGTGCTCAGGTGAGCTAATAATGTAGTCCCAGTTTTAATACCAACGGATACTTTCTGAAATATATAAAAAAGATAATGTACTCCCAGTTATAATGCCAACAGATATTTTCTAAAATACTAGTATATAAAAAAGATAATGCACTCCCAGCTATAATACCAACAGATACTTTCTGAAATATATATGAAAAAATAATGTACTGCCAACTTTAATACAAAATGATACTTTCTGAAAAATATGACACTATCTAATCGTTTCCAAAAAATACGAAAAAAATAATTTGTTGCTGGCTATAATATCAAACGAAACTTTCTGATAAAATAAGGACTATCATGCCACCTGATACTTTTGTTTGAGCCTAGCATAAACACACAAAAGTGCAGTTTTATTCACATGAAGAGTAGCTGAAGTAAAGTGGAAAACTTATATGAGGTGAAGTAAAGTGAACCATTTATGTGAAGTAAAGTAAACTGAACCATTTATGTGAGGTGAAGTAAGGTGAACCACTTATGTGAGGTGAAGGTGAAACATTTATATGAGGTGAAGTCAGGTGAACCACTTCTGTGAGGTAAAGTAAGATGAACCATTTATGTGAGGTGAAGTAAGGTGACCCATTTATGTGAGGTGAAGTAAGGTGAACAACTTATATAAAATTACAAAAAGAGAACAACTGATATGAGGTGCAGTAAAGTTAACAAACTATAAAAGGTGAAGTAAGATGAACCACTTATATAAGGTGATGTAAAATGAAATTCTTAGATGAAGTAAAGTAAATCACTGATATAAAAGACATAAAACTTTATATAATCATTCCCGTAAACATCTGATAAAAACTATAGCTCAATTTTTCTGTTACTGCAACTACAGCCTTGAATCTAGGTTGAAACTCTGATTGGGTTGTTAAAACAATATTTTATTTGTAATTATTTCAAGCCGTGGAAACAACATGTTTATTTAGGTATATATTTATGCCAAGTAGACGACAAGACAAAAAGGGGATGTTTTCCAATCATGACCTTGACCTTTGACAAAAACTGAAGGTATTCTAAATTCATTAACCAATTATGTTTTTTCTAAAAGAAGTAAGACACGATATGGCCTGGTATGGTATAAACTAATGGTCAAGCATACAGTAGGTGTGATAATGGCACTAATTTATAGCCCATATAAATATAAGCAGAAAAAACATTCACAGTTTTACATCTATTTCCAATATAAAAGAAACACTGAGTTTCTCACATTTTTATCTTTACTTGAAGACAGTTATACATTTTAACCAGTAACTTATTTCAAGATTTAACAATGATCATAACATCATCACCAATATTTTTGCATTAACAGCATTTAAAGGCTACAACATCTGTTAATATTACTGATTCTAAATTTATCTTTTAACTTTTACCTCTTTGGTACCAGAGCTGTTAGGTCTGAAATAAAATGATATCGCCGCAATCTGTACCCATAGAAATGGAAGTGAAAAACTTTCTCGTAGAGGTATAGTGTATTCCACTCTTGTAGTGTCTAATCTGTTACAAAAATAATAAATGTGTTAATTAATACAAACTTTATTTTGCTATGGTAGCACAAGTTAAGATAAATAATCAGGATTTCTTATAAATGTTAACAAAATTAAACAAAAAGTAAATATAATTGGATGTTATATCTCTTTCATCTAACAAGGTAGTAGGTTTTTTTTGTAAATATTTTATTGTATATAAACAATTTTGTCTATTTCTGGTTCAGTATTGAAAAAATCTGAGATTAAATCAAGATCACTTCAAAATGATATAAATCACACGCATTAGCAAAAAATGTTTTAATTTCATCAGTTAGATGGTTGCTTATTTTCTAAACATTCAGCAAGTTCTTGCAAAATCTATTCAGTTCATACTGCTTGGAACTGATCAGTCAATCATGGACCTTTAAATTATTTTTATATTTATATGTGGCTTAATATGCTGATAAACATACCTATTGAAGATATAAAAACAAGCTGTTAGTATCCCTGACAACCAGGATCCACTGAGCATATACGCTGTAGCAAACAATGCCCACACTAACATGGCATGTAGGGCAAAAATAGAGTTGATGTAGAAATAAACTGGCTCCACCAACCTCTGTAAAAGTAACAACATCATGTTTACAGAAATTTGAATGAAACAGTCTGAAAGGTCATCTTAATGAATTGCCAACCACTTATAAAGGTCAAGGGTCAGGTTAAGTTTAAAGCTTAAAAATTTCATTTATAATAAAACACAAAATAAACTTGTGCAAAATATTAATGTCATAATTCAAATAACAGAGGAAACCCAAACAGAAAACAAGAGGCCCATGGGCCTTGACGCTCACCTGAGGATATGGCCAAAATCATTTGCAAAAATATATTCAATATTCTAATATACATGCCTATACAAAAAGTTAATAGTTTTCAAGATAATTAACACTTGGAGTTTTCTTATGCATCTATGACCTTGACCTTTGAACGTAAGACCTTGAATCATACATCAGAATTCCTACAATATTCTAATATACATGACTATACAAAAAGTTAATAGTTTCCAAGATAATTAACTATTTCAGTCTTTTTATGCACTTATGACCTTGACCTTTGAACATATGACTTTGAGCCATATATCAAAATGATTGTCATGTCAATACCTACAATATTCTAATATATATGCCTATGTAAAAAGTTAATAGTTTTCAAGCTAATACACAATTTTAGTTTTTATAAGCAAACAAGAGGCCCATGGGCCTTAACGCTCACCTAAAGATATGGCCAAAATCATTGGCAAAAATACATACAATATTCTAATATACATGCCTATACAAAAGGTTAAATAGTTTCCAAGATAATTAATAATTTCAGTCTTTATATGCATCTATGACCTTGACTTTTGAACGTATGACCTTGAGTCATATATCAAAATGATCATCATGTCAATACCTACAATATTCTGATATATATGTCTATACAAAAAGTTAATAGTTTCAAAGATAATTAACAATTTCAGGCTTTTTATGCACCTATGACCTCGACCTTTGAACGTATGACCTTGAGTCATATATCAAAATGATCATCATGTCAATACCTACAATATTCTAATATATATGTCTATACAAAAAGTTAATAGTTTCCACGATAATTAAAAATTTCAGGCTTTTTATGCACCTATGACCTTGACCTTTGAACGTACGACCTTGAGTCATATATCAAAATGATCGTCATGTCAATACCTACTATATTCTAATATATATGCCTATGCAAAAAGTTAACAGTTTTCAAGATAATTAACAATTTGAGTCTTTTTATGCACCTATGACCTTGACCTTTGAACGTATGACCTTGAGTCATATATCAAAATGATTGTCATGTCACTACCTACAATTAACTGAAAATCCCATGCCATTATCACCTGAAATGTTTAAAAAATAGGATTTTTTATCAAAGGTCAAAAGCAGGGACATGACCTTGACCTTTGACCTTGACATCTTTTGGAAGAAAATAGCAAGACAAGATCAACAGTGAAAATTGAGTTATAACAACAAATGTCTCATTTTCAAACTTACATAATTTTATGCAAAAAACGCGTGACCTATTTTTCGCTCAATTTTCATGAAAAACACAATTTTAATGTTCCCAGGTATGCTGAATCCAAATATTCAATCAAAATTTGCCTGCATCTTTTGGTTTCAGAGAAGAAGATTTTTTTTGTCTTTTTGCTATTTTTAGTAACAGCAGCCATCTTGTTGGGCGTGGCCAAACCCGGAACACAATTTTGAAAGGCTGTTACCCAGGCATGATAATCACCAAGTTTCATCAAATTTGGCGCAGTAGTTTTGGAGGAGAAGATTAAAATGTAAAGTTTACACACGACGGACGACGCACAAAGGACGATGCACGACAGACGACGGACGGTCATAGATTGCAATAGCTAATCTGAGCCTTTGGCTCAGGTGAGCTAAAAAAAACATTTCAGGGGCAACAACTCATACATGCATTATCATATAGTTATGAAACTTTATTTCTTTTTAAATTTTGTCATGCTGAACATTTTAACAATGTTGTGATGCTATATATCTTGAAAAATTTTGAAGAAAATAGCCTAAAACTGCAAAATTGCAAACTAGGTCATGACCTTGACCTTTGACCTTGACCCCATTTTAAAGGCTTGATAGAAGAAGTGAAAACTGAAAACCCCATGTCAATATCTGTTCAAATAGTCAAGTTACAACAATTTGAAGCCATTTTATGAAATTCTTCAAATTAAACGCAAAAACGTGTAACCCATTTTTTGACCAAATTTCACGAAATGAACAAACTATAGACTTAAGACCCTAGAGAACAGTGTTTTCTCCAGAGTGCGTTTCTTGCGTTTTTGATGCGATTTTTTTATGAATGACGCAACTTGGTTTTGCTGTTGCATTAGTTTTGACGCAACCATTTTTATGTAGATTGAAATCGACTACGATGACACGACTGAAAACGAAAGTACTGAGCGGAAATTGCGTATTGTCGTACCACATGACTATCGTACCATATTACAGGAAGCTAAATATTGATATAGGAACCTGTCTATATTCTTAATCTTTGAAATGTTTGTATTGAACGCTTAATTTATAAAGTCATTATAAGCGCTCTTTGCATCGGGTTAAAAGAAAGTCGAAACAATCTCGTTTGACAACGTTTTTGTCAAAGTCCTGCACAGAGCTCTGAACATCAGGTAGTTACTTACTTGCTGACGACTCACAGTCAACTCAAAAAAGCTAATGTAAATCAAGATTTTAATAAAATTTGGTTAAACAGATATCTTTTGATGATTTATAACAATAATAAAATCATTTGTAGAACTGGCATAAAGGAAGGGATGGATAATAATAATGAATGATAAAGGTCTGTTGACTTGACATTCAGTAATTTCTGTTTTGGGATACTGTCTCGATTTTACTTTTTCAAATATTACTGATATAGGTAGCATTTGGAATAAAACACTTAAACATTGACACAGATTAGTACAGATCCTCTAACACAATATTCCCTTTATTGTAAAATATCAAAAAAGTAATTTTTGTTCTAAAATTTCATGACCCCTTCATTTTGAAAAATGACCCCCTCTTTTCATGTAAGGGGGTCATTGATGACCCCCTATTTTAATAAGCTGGAGAAAACACTGAGAGAAGCCAAATATCACATCAGATTTTTTCTCCCATCATTGGTTTCGGAGAAGAAGATTTTTTAAAGATTTTTTAACCCCTATGTCACCATGACCTAGTTTTGGTAGCCATGGCAATGCCATAAACAAATCTGAATAACACCGACCCATATATGCTTCTGACCTAGTATCATTGAAATCTATTCAGCAGTTTTGGAGGAGAAGTCGAAAATGTGTGTTAACATTGCACAAACGCACGCACGCAAGCATGCGTGCATGCACACACGCACATACACACGCTGCGCTATGCCATAAGCTCACATGACCTTTGGTCAGGTGAGCTAAAAATCAGGTAAAACATCAATCTTTTGAAATTTCAATAGAAAGACACACAGACATCAGAAAGTAAACTTTGTACATAAGACTCCTACACTAAACAAATTACATAGTAAATAAAATATTAATATAAAAACAAAAAATAAACATCATTCAATTATGTAAGGTTTATTTTAGCTGGATCAAATAGATATCTACATTTACTACAGCTGATGTTTATTCACTGATAAAAAACTGCTGTAGGTTACATGTATGTGAGAGACCCGGTCTTCAGTTGATGTGATTTATTGGATGGAAGAAACCCAGTCTTCAGTTGATGTGATTTATTGGAAGGAAGAAACCCGGTCTTCAGTTGATGTGATTTATTGGAAGGAAGAGACCCGGTCTTCAGATGATGTGATTTATTGGAAGGAAGAGACCTGTTCTTCAGTTGATGTGATTTATTGGAAGGAAAAGACCTGGTCTTCAGTTGATGCGATTTATTGGAAGGAAGAAACCTAGTCTTCAGTTGATGTGATTTATTGGAAGGAAGAGACCTGGTCTTCAGTTGATGTGATTTATTGGAAGGAAGAGATCGGTCTTCAGTTGATGTGATTTATTGGAAGGAAGAGACCTGGTCTTCAGTTGATGTGATTTATTGGAAACATGTAACATTGTAAACAGACTTTATTCTAAAAGTGATGTTAAAATTCAATTTAGAATATTTACTCTTTCAGACATTACACTGATCAACTGATTTTAACATTCAATTCAGAAAATTTAATTCTTTCAGACATTAGACTGATAAACTGATTTTAACATTCAATTCAGGATATTTACTCTTTCAGACATAACACTGATCAACTGATGTTAAAATTCAATTCAGGATATTTACTCTTTCAGACATTACACTGATCAACTGATTTTAACATTCAATTCAGAATATTTAATCTTTCAGACATTACACTGATCAAATGATTTTAAAATTCAATTCAATATGTTTCATTTTTCAGATATTACATTTATCAAGTGATGTTAAAATTCAATTTTCTACTATTTACTCTAATTTATAGATCATTTATGTATTGACATCTGTAACATCTTAACATGATACTTATAGTAAGTAAACAGACTTCATTGTTGTGATTTATAGTTTGTTGGTTTGTTGATGATAGTACTGTATTATTTCTTCATAATCTAGATCATTTTGCTGTTTAAACAAACCATAAGATAAGATTCTTTGGTTTAGATCATGTATATCATTAAAGATTATTATGGTAATAAAGAATAAGAGTTGTTCTGTTTAAAAAATGTTATTTATTTACAAGTTAGTAAATAAATATTCATTTATGATGATTTATGCTAACACTGATTGGATGATTCTTTAAGTACAGGAAAGTTGATTGGTTGTATTTTTTTGGTATACAGTTTATGAATGGATATAATTCTAAGTTTTATAACTAATGCCTCAAATATACAAGAGACCCAATAGGGCCTGTATCGCTCACCTGGCACATCCTTATTTTGTTCTTTGTTTTTTCTTTTTAAATATATCCAATCAGTAAAATGTAAACAAACTCACTAGCAATATCCTTTTTTCTATTATTTCAAGCACTATTTATCATAAATTTCCTTTCAATTGGCCATGTACTTTCAGAAGATTTAAGCTGAAATAGACCTTTTTTGCATGTTACATAATTATTGCAAAAATGAAAAATTGTACAGAAAAACCCATTACAAATGTTTTATCCACAACATCTAGTTTCTATGTTTTAAATTTCAACAAAATCAGTACATAAATAAACCACCCATAATGGCCATTTTTAGATTTTTGCTATTTATAGTAACGGCAGCCATCTTGGATTTCCGACAGACATGTCTGATACAATTTGAATCTATACCACCCAAGGACCTCAATATCCTTTCAAATGGCCATGTACTTTCAGAGAAGAAGATTTTCAATGATTGCGGTTAAAAATAGACCTTATTTGGATATTATTAGTTACACAGTGATTTAGTGACCTAATTCGGAAATATATGGAGTCATTAAAATTTATATTGGGCTCCATATATTTCCGAATTAGGTCACTAAATCACTGTGTAACGAATTTATCCCACCGAAGATCTTGATCTTCATGTCAAAACATTATTTCAACTGCAAAAACAGAAACATTTCAGCGCTTTGTTGACGACGCCATTATGGCTGCAGACCGGGTAACAGGGGACGTAATCGTTACTGACCGAATATATTTTCTTGATCAAGGGAGATAATCAAAAGTGACCTAATACAATCCCATATTAGGTTACTAATTGACCAATGGGAATCAAAGATTTTCATCTGAGGTGGGATAATACCTAATTATTGCACAAAGGAAAAAGTGTCAGAAAAACCTGTTATATATGTTTAATCCCCTGACATTTATTTTCTATGTTTCAAATATCAACAAAATCGGTACATAAATAAACCCATAATGGCCATTTTTAGATTTTTGCTATTAATAGTAATGGCAGCCATCTTGGATTTCTGACAGACATGTCGGATACAATTTTGAATCTATACCACCCAAGGACCTTCCACAATCAATATCCTTTCAATTGGCCATGTACTTTCAGAGAAGAAGATTTCCAAAGCTAAAAATAGACCTTATTTGCATATTACGTAATTATTGCAAAAACTAAAAATCGTACAGAGAAAACTGTTATATATGTTTAATCCCCCGACATCTATTTTCTATGTTTCAAATTTCAACAAAATCGGTACATAAATGAACCTGTAATGGCCGTTTATAGGTTTTTGCTATTTATAGTAACGGCAGCCATCTTAGATTTTGGACGGACATGTCGGATACAATTTTTTATCTATAGCAACTAAGGACCTTTCATACCAAATTTCATTTGAATTGGCCAATTGGTTTCAGAGAAGAATAAATTTTACGGACGCAAGCACGCACGCACGCTTTACAATTCCATAAGCTCACCCTGGCTTTGCCAGGTGAGCTAAAAAGCTTGCACATAAGGAAAAGAGTACAAATGTTTAATAAGACAATATCTTGATTGAGGAGTTTATGATTGGATGATATACAGTGTACATAATTGAAAACTGGATGAGATTTAACTTTAAGAACAGACATTTTGACTGGAGATGAATAATGATGTTTTACGCCCTAGTATAGTTTTTTTTCACTTATATCAAGGCAGTCAGTTCTGGGATGTGAAAGAAACTAAAGTGCCTGCATAAAACCACCAACCTTTGTCAAGCAAGCTGACAAACAACCTCACGCTACAGTTGAAACCTAAACAGTGAGAGAATGTAGGCTCTTGCTTTAGATTACTTGGCAATCGAGGTTCACATTTTGATTGGATAAGACACTATATGTAAATATTTACCTCAACACATTTTGATAGTACATAACTACATGATCTCTGTCTAAGATATCAAAGTTTAAAAATAAGACCCAATTTCATTTACAACCAATATGGAAATAATTGTAACGTCATGTCTCAAACAAATAAAGGGAAATAAGCCTGTAATAAGCATAGTATACCTTAATAGGAAGAATTCTGTATATTATACTAAGTATAACCTCTTGATAGATATTCATTCTCTCCAATACGTTCATAGTACTGGGATGTTCTGTCAAGTTGTCATGTGTCAGCTCATAAATACCTACAAATATTGAAATAATTAAGTTCTGAAAAATAGATACAAATATTGAAAATAAAATGTCCTGTAAAATAAATAGTCTTAGACAGGACATAACAGCTTAAAAGATAAGTAGAGGCCAAAATGAGACAGAATAGGCTGAAAGAAAAATTATGGATGAGATGAGACATAACAGCTTAAAAGATAAGTAGAAAAGTAAAAGTAAAAAAAAGCTTGAAATATAAGTAGAGGCTTGACAAAACAGAAAAGATTGAAAATATGTAGTCTGATGCAACAGAAAAGCTAAAATAATAAGTAAAATTAAAGATGAAACAAAAAAAGCTTAAAAGATAAATTGAGTCTGGGACAAGAGAGAAAATTGTGTCCTAGTGAAAGTACAAAGTCAGTTTTTATTACTAAGACCTCAAATCTAATATTGCTACAAAACAATGTATTAACCTAGCATGATTAAAGATCTGAAAGCAATGTAAAAACTTGTATGAAAATAAGCGAAACATGGCTTTATATTTTCATATTTATCTCAGCATGTGAGTTTTAAAACACCATTGCTATATCAATTCTTAAACCATTCATTCCATGACATCTGAATTCAATTTTGATTACAACTAAGATACAACATACGTGTGTTACTGGTTAGTAAATATTCTAATTGCACTGAGTAGTCTTGAGTGTTTAGACAAGAAAACGCCAAAGGTACCTTTAGGTGGTATATGGCCATAGAAAACCCCCAAACCTCTGAGTGTTACCTCTGACTATGAGTGTTACTTACCTTCAGATATTGAAGGAGCTTGTACCATTTGTTTGTAGTAAGAATAATACAATCCAGACTCTGTTCTAAAAGATATTTCTCTTTCCACTTCCTGAAATATATCATAATTTAAAACAATATGATAAAAAATTAAAAAATTCACATTAAAAATTCACTTAGAAAAAAAAACTTTAGCCTAAATTTCTAAGCCTCTAAACCTTTCTCTATCATGTCATCTGTCTCTGAAAATTTATTGAGTGCAAAAACATAAAATAATATACATGTATTTTTTTTTTCCAATAAATTTAAATTGGCAATGACTGACTAATATTTTTGGGTACATGCATCATGTGACTTATATTTTTGGGTGCATCATGTGACAAATATTTTTGGGTCTATAAATCATGTGACATCATATAATACTTGTTTTTGTGGAATACTTGATCTCTCTGCTCTAGATATACCTTACTCCTCATAATATAACTATAAATCATTTTTTTACTTCCTGATATTACCTGACATAAGATGTAGAACACAAGATATAGAACACAAGATATAGAATGCAAGATGTAGAACACAGGATATAAAACACAAGATGTAGAATGCAAGATATAGAACACAAGATATAGAAAACAAGATATAGAACACAAGATGTAGAACACGAGATATAGAACACAAGATGTAGAACACAAGATGTAGAACACAAGATATAGAACACAAGATATAGAACGCAAGATATAGAACACAAGATATAGAACACAAGATATAGAACGCAAGATGTAGAACACAAGATGTATGTGTAGGCAGAACGGGCTTCCGGTAAAGACGAGATATTAAATTATTAAGCCTTAAAATAACATAAGCAATAAGCTTAACAGAAAGAAAGTCTGCTCAACATCCCACACAACTGTCTGTTTCTATAGTATGAAATCATTAATTAAAAGCTTTTTATTATCGGATCTAGCTTCTAAAAAAGTTTTCAATATTGGCAATACAAATCAGATATCTTTATTTCAACATAAAACCTGATTTACTACTAGCTATCCAATGAAGGTATTGACTACATTAAAATAAAATAATTATCTAAAAATAACTTCAATCTCTTTAACTTTCTGAATACAGACACAGCTGTAGCAAAGTTTAACTTCCAGGTGATTCAATCTGATAGAATTACATTTATTTAGGCATCCAACAGACTTGTGTAATATATGCTTTGTTTTGACATAAATATCTTTAGCCTTAGTTTATTTGTACTTAATGATTATGTGTAATATAGATTTACAGGCAATAAATATGTATGCAATAAATACATGTATTGTTGATTTGCATGCTAAGGTTTCATGTAATGTAAATTTACATGCATTATCTATATGTATTGTTTCATTTACATGTAATGATTATATGTAATGTAAATTTACATGCATCAAATGTATGCAGTAAGTGGCTTTGTGATGCCCCAAAGCTAATGAGGCATTTAATTTCCCAATCTAAATACAGGGATTTTCCCAATCTGAGGACAGTGGTTTTCCCAATCTGAGGACAGCTGAGGATAGTGATTTTTTCAATCTCAGGAAAGTGATTTTCCTAATCTGAGGACAGTGATTTTCCCAATCTAAGGACATTGATTTTCCCAATCTAAGAACATTGATTTTCCCAATCTGAGAACAGTGATTTTCCCAATATGAAGACAGAGATTTTCCCATTCTGAGGACAGTGGTTTTCCCAATTTCAGGACAGTGATTTTCCCAATGAGGACAGTGATTTTCCAAATACAAGGACAATTTCCTAATCTGAGGACAGTAATTTTCCTAATCTGAGGACAGTGATTTTCCCAATCTGAGGACAGAGATTTTTCTTCATGTGAGGACAGTGATTTTCGTAATCTCAGGACAGTGATTATTTCCATTCTGAGGACAGTGATTTTCCAAATCTGAGGACAGTGATTTTCCAAATCTGAGGACAGTGATTTTCCCATTCTTAGGACAGTGATTTTCCCAATCTCAGGACAGTGATTTTCCCAATCTCAGGACAGTGATTTTTCCCATTCTTAGGACAGTGATTTTTCCCAATCTCAGGACAGTGATTTTCCAAATCTGAGGACAGTGATTTTCCCAATCTTAGGACAGTGATTTTTCTAATCTGAGGACAGTTATTTTCCCATTCTTATGACAGTGATTTTCCCAATCTGATAACAGTGATTTCAGTACTATGACCTGACTGTACTTCTCAGACAAGACAAACACTGAAAATAAAGTACCGGTATGTTATTCTAAACTCACTTTAATAAAATCTGATTATGCATTTTATGTGATATAATGATCTGATATTTGTCAACAGTCTGCCATTGATTTATCAATAAGGTCAGTGTTTTACTTGTGATATATTTTTCTTCATGTTATCAATACACAGAGTTTATACTGTACAGAATCTACAATGTTTATATGAAGTTATGATGCAAATATGTAGAGGTGAAGATATTCTTCAAAATTAAAATTTTATTACAGACACATTTTAATACATTTGACACATTATAATAATGCACATACAATGGTTTTTGACACAATGGTAGAAAATACCATCAGAGGGCTACAAAAACCATTAGATAGCTAACAGGGCTACAAATACCATAAAATAGCTCAGAGGGCAGCAAATACCATCAGATACCTCAGAGGGCAGCAAATACCATCAGATAGCTCAGAGGGCAGCAAATACCACCAGATAGCTCAAGCAAATACCATCAGATAGCTCAGAGAGCAGCAAATACCACCAGATAGCTCAGAGGGCAGCAAATACCATCAGATAGCTCAGAGGGCAGCAAATACCACCAGATAGCTCAGAGGGCAGCAAATGCCATTAGATAGCTCAGAGGGCAGCAAATGCCATAAGATAACTCAAGTGCAGAAAATACCATTAGATAACTCTAAGGGCAGAAATGCCATCACATAGCTCAGAATTATCTTAAAGTGTTGTATGTTTTAACTGAATGGCTACCAGTACTATATGTATCACTTTAACACTACAATGCACTGTAAACTATTCACATCAGATAACAGATTTGTTTTTTTTTTTAATGTCATTTGCATTTTATACCATTCTTTTATTTTGATATTTAGACAATATTTGAAATTCTTAAGAATAAATTTAGATTATATTGGTCTTTATGTCAAATCAAGATTATTTACCGTGACTAATATATACACGTAAGTGTAAGAAAAATTACACTAAAGATTTCTGTATTTGATAAATGATTTGAAAAGAATGGTATTTTTCCATTCTTGTTACAAAGTCTTAAGTAAAGCTATTTTTAGTAATTTTTATACAGAAAAGAAAAACATCAATAAAATTGTTTTAAATTAGACCTAATTCAGCATATCATTGAACATAAAAGCACAAATATAAACTGATACACATCACACCATGTGACACAAGTTAAGCTGCTTTCAGATTAGAAGATCAAACAGCTTTAATTATAAATAATAGACATTGCATGTTACTGAATGAAACATATCAATAAAAACATAACATAAAACAGATGAAATGTTCTAGCCGGACCTAGACAGGTTACATACCAATCTATCATCGGACTTTAAACTTCATACACAAATATTCTACAAAATCAGGCAATTGTAAAATGGATCTAAAGGAAAGTGTCATCAAACAATAAAACTGAACAGTCAAGGTTTCCAATACATGTAGTGGAATGGCAGATTAATACATCTGAGAATTGAAAATAAGTGTTGATGACTTTTATATTATTCATCTGAAACTCAAAACAATGTTTTCTAATTACGGTAACCTTTTTTTAAATTGAAAAATACCTGTTGCATTAAATTTGTTTGTTTTGCCTTCAGTTTTCAATTACAGAATGTTTTATTAACACTTTTATTTTCAAGATTTACAATGCCTCAAAGAATTGGAAGTCATGTAACACAATGCCTTTATGTATCATTATATGGTTGCTATAGAGTTATGTTAACTGCATTTCAACTGAAGTTTTTAGCAAGTGAACCATTCTGTTGTCATTAAAAGAGCAATTTTAAAAAAAAATATCAATGATGAAATTAAAGCTTTAAAGTTGTTTTTTAAATTATTAATTGAAGATAATCATGATCTGAAATGCTGTCTGCATTTTTAAATTTAATTATAAAAATGAATTTATTTTCATATTTTAAAACAACCCATTTCTGATGAAAGTTTACAAAATTTTACAAGATAATTTTAGAATTAAGACCATAGAGAATTTAAATATTTCTATTTTGACCACATTCATATTTAATTTGAAAAAGGTAGATAACTCCTAAACAAGAGGCCCATGGGCCTTAACGCTCACCTGAGGAAATGTCTGAAAACTTACAAAAAAAGTTCATAAAATTACTCAAGTTTGGAAAATCCTGCAATAATTAATCAGAAATGTCTAGTCACATTTCATTTATAAATAAGTCATATGCATGATTTAACTATAGTAAATGAATAATTTTCAAATCATTAACCATATGGTTATGCAGCTTTGATCTTTGAACATATGAACTTGTACCTTATATCAAAATGTTTGTAATATCAACACCTACAATATACTAATAATCATGTTTGTACAAAATGTTAATGGTTTTCAAGATAATTTACAATTTCAGTCTTCTTCTACAGCTATGACCTTGACCTTTGAACATGTGACCTTGAACCATATATCAAAATGATCGTCATATCAATACTTACAATATTCTAATATATATGTCTATACAAAAAGTTCATAGTTTTCAAGATAATTAACAATTTCAGTACACTTATGCAGCTATGACCTTGACCTTTGAACATATGACTTTGAACCATATATTAAAATGATCGTCATATCAATACCTTCAATATTCTAATATACATGCTTATAAAAAAAGTTAATAGTTTTCAAGATAATTCACAGTTTCAGTACACTTATGCAGCTATGACCTTGACCTTTGAACATATGACCTTGAACCATATATTAAAATGATTGTCAAATCAGTACCTACAATATACTTATATACATGCTTATACAAAAAGCTTATAGTTTTCAAGCTAATGCACAATTTTAGTATTTATAAGCCAAAAATAACATTTCAGGGGCAACAACTCCTACATGGATTTTCATATAGTTACGAAACTTGGTACCTTTTTAAATTTTGTCATGGGGAACATTTTAACAATAGTTTGAATTCATATATCTCATAATATTTGCAAAAAAATTGCCTAAAACTGCAAAAATCACTAATTAGGTCATGACCTTGATTTGTGACCTTGACCCTATTTTAAAGGTCGTTTCAAGAAAAAGTCAAAACTAAAAACCCCATGTCATTATCTGTCAAATAGTCAAGTTATAACAATTTGAATCCATTTTACGAATTTTTTTAAATTAATTGCAAAAACGCATAACCCATTTTTTGACCAAATTTCACGAAATGAACAAACTATAGGCTTAAGACCTAGAGAATCCAAATGTCACATCAGATTTTTTCTCCCATCATCGATTTCAGAGAAGAAGATTTTTGGACCCCTAGGTCACCTTGACCTAGTTTTGGTAGCCATGGGAATGCCATGAACAAATTGCACCGGCCCATATATGCTTCTGACCAAGTATCATTGAAATCTGTCCAGCAGTTTTGGAGGAGAAGTTGAAAACAGGTGTTAACGACGCACAAACACATGCACACACGCATGCACATACACACACTGTGCTATGCCATAAGCTCACATGACCTTTTGGTCAGGTGAGCTATAATTCACCATACATAACCCAAATTCAAACTTATTCGAGCAATCATTCTTATTACGTTCTATCTTAAACTAACAATAAATTTATTCAAGTTTTCACAATCCTGTTATGTCTCCAGATATACAGATGACATAGTACATGTATGTCCTATTTTTCAAAATGACGATGTGTATGTACATGCTGTATATTATGTGTATTTACAGATGACATAGTACAGGTATATCCCATTTCTCAAAATGACAATGTGTATGTACATGCTGTTTATTATGTGTCTGTACAGATGGCATAGAACATGTATGTCCCATTTCTCAAAATGATGATGTGTATTTACATGATGTATATTATGTGTATTTACGTTACATTGTACGTGTCACTATTTCTCAAAATGATGATGTTTATGTACATGCTGTATATTCTATGTATGTACAGATGTACAGATGGACATTGTGCATGAATGTCCCATTTTTCAAAATGAGGATGTGTATGTACATCCTGTATATTCTGTGTATGTACAGATGGACATAGTACATGTATATCGCATTTCTCTTAATGATGATGTATATGTACATGCTGTATATTATGTGTATGTACAGAAGACATGGTACATATATGTCCCATTTCTCAAAATGTTGATGTGTATTTACATGATGTATATTATGTGTATGTACAGGTGACATTGTACATGTCCCATTTCTCAAAATGATGGTGTTATGTACATGCTGTATATCATTGTATGTACAAAGGACATAGTACATGTATGTCCCATTTCTCAAAATGATGATGTGTATGTGCATGCTGTATATAAGCATGACTTTGTTGATAAGTGATCTACACCGAAACAAATTCAATTAAATAAAATAATGAAAAGAATTCAACATTTTATAGATAGGAGTAATTACAGTAGAAATTGACAGAACAGAAAAAATTTAATTGAATTATGTGCTGAATTACCTCCGACGTCCATACAATACTGAAAAATGTACTCTCAGGAGACAATTAAGTAGTAAACTTGGAAAGTTAAAAAATCAATATTTACTGTTATAATTTACTTTTAAAATCCAACACACTCAGTGTTTAATGTGTTAAATTTTAACAATTTAACAATTATTTCTCAATATTAAAACCAAAGACAATAAAAGTATCAGATTGTTAATACTAATACTAGAATACTTATTGAAGATACTAAGTATGCAATAAAATATTTGTCTCCTAGGATCCCCTATAATGTATATTAGCACAACATACTGTAGATGAAACAATACACATAAGGAAGAGTATTCTAAAAATAAAAAAGGCATACTAGAGATGAAAGACAAACAATCTTTGATTCTACCAACAAATTGATTTCTATTACACAATTCTATACTGTTTTCATTATTTTAGTTTACCACTAGACCAACCTAGTTCATCTGCATATTTATACCATAAAAATGATCAAAAAATTAAAATATAAATTTAAAAAAATAAAAATAAATTCTGTTCATTAAAATGTTTTAATACAAGCTCACACCAGGGATATGAAATATTCTCTTATGTAGATTGTTCACACTCAAGTTTATAACATATTTTAAACTTTTCTGTACAATGTTCACACTCAGAATCAAAAAAGGAAATAATCTTTTATGTACAATGCACACAATCAGGTTCAAAACCCAAGTAAAATATAAGCTCTTCTGTAGAATGTTCACACTCATGATTACAAAAGGGATATACTTTGTACACTGTACAAACAGGTTCACAACACAATTATGACATAGGCTATTCTATGTTCTTTGTACACACTCGGGCTCAGATTGACATAGTCTATTCCATACATTGCTAAGGCCCCTTTACACAGCATGTCAAACATACATGTCAAGAAAGCATGTTTTAGACAACTATGTCTTAGTATGTTTACACAGTCAAGTCCTAAGCCTATGTTTTCAGTTTATTTCCCACCAAATACTCACAGTATGTAAAAAAAAAAAGAAGTACAACATGGAAGAAGATGAAGTTGTTATTTTGTTGTCTTTTATTATGATAGCAAGTGCAGTTCTGAAAATAAAAAGGCTGCAAAGATGTCCTAGAAGATAGGTTAGACCTTGAATTTAGAGAAGACAAAGGCACGGGGCTCATCATATATTAATCCAAGAATTGAATGAAGAAGATCCTGATGGTTTTTTTAATTTTTTGAGGATGGATGAAGCAGATTTTGGAGATCTTATAAGAAGAGTTTTACCACTTATAAAGCACATCCAATTTGAGATTTAGAAAGGTGTAACTCCTCAATCTTTTTCGGCATTTTTTAAATTTAGAAATGGTCTAAGTTATCCTTTGTTTGTTTTGTAGAAGCACATGGTTGTTGAGCTTGACCCACATGACCTTTGTTTTGATTGGTTGATTGCCCATGTTTTGACATGAAGAATAGAGCAAGTTCTATTCCTCAGGTCAGACAAACATGTTTTCTACTTCAAAGACATAACAGGGTTTACACAGAAAGTTTTAATATGAATGTCAAAACATGCTGTGTAAAGGGGCCTTTAACAATCAGACTCATAGTAAGGGATATGGCATAAGCTCCTCTGAACATTCAGTCTCACTCAGGCTAACAGTAGTTACATAACCTCTTCAGTTCAGAGTTTTAATCAGCTAACAGCAGATTTGTTACATAACCTCTCCTGTTCAGTCTCACTTTGGCCAACAGTAGGGTTGTGCTCTTCCGCACATTGTACACATTCAGTCTTACATCAGGGTTTTGAAATAACCTCTGTTATTCATTGTCTCACTTAGACTCAAATCAAGATAGTAACATAATCTACTCTGCTTTATCAACACTCAGCCTCACCCCAGGGATATGAAATAAGTTCTTTTATTTATTATCCACACTCATGATCATAGCAAGAGTATGGCATAAGGTCTTATTTATTTTGTACAGGCATGGCTAAAAATGTATGTCTTTTCTTAAAGCTTTCAAAGCCATTTTTTGAGTTTCTTTCTTTTCTCAATTTTTCACAAAATTAGGAATTATGGTGATTTTTAAGAGTTAAGATTTAAACTTGCCTCTTAATTTTTTTTTTTTTTTTAATTTACAAAATTAAGATTAAGATGACAATTCTTACCTTGATATTAGAGAACCACATATGATTTTCATTGATAAGACTCATGAACCAAGCATGTTTGTATCCCATATAAAGACATGTTAATACTCCAAATCCATTTACAATCAGCTGTTGTAGTGACATTCCAAGAACAACAATCCCATCTTTCCCTGATTGCATCCCTCCAACTCCTTTTGTTATCCCATTTCTGGTATTCCCCCCTTTATGTCTTGCCACTTTGCGTCTCCGAAACTCTGTCATGTTAATGAGATTTTTGTATGTCAAAAAAGAGGATTTTTGTGATATCTAACTGGTATTTACAGGGTGTTAAATTTTGATATATCCTTTAAACATCCATTTGGTATTTTTTTAAACACATTTTAGTGATATCCAGCCATTGACTTCAGGTTGTCCAAATTCAATAAAATTATTTAGCTAGTTTTCACAGGTTATTAAATCTACCATCTACTGGAATTATAATCATTGCTGTGATTTGCAAAAAAATTTTAGATTATCGGTCTTCAATCATCGAGTTTTTTTGTCTTCCATGCTAAAATTCTACAATGCTCTTGTAATTCTGTCGCTCCTGTATTATCATAAGCCAAAAACAATAAAGTTGAAACGTGACACAAAATCAGATTGTCATTGTCAGTTAAGACAAATTCTGCATCTCAATCAACATAGTACCAAGTAATAATTATAGATACAAGTGTCCATTAAGGTCTATGGGAAAGGATATTACATTCTCATACTAAATCAATAATTTGCTTCCAAATACGGTAGTCTGCCTGTGGGGAAAGTATTGCTAAATTCATCCCAGAACAAATGCTGCAACTAACATTAATTATTTACTTCATGTATAATAGAGAGAATAAATAAATATAATTATACACCTGTAATGTTATATTTTCCAATATTAGACTTTAATTTCTGAAATCAAATATTAATTAGACTGATTCCCTTATACACTCACAGATTTTGTTTTTCTATACAGATTAGTGACAATAAAATTAATGTATAAGATGGACAAAAATTGATGTTTCAATATTTTCCAATCTGATAATTAATAAAACAGACTTACTGATTTGTAAAATATAAAGGAACACTTCAGTCAACAATGGTGGTTTGGGGAGGGGGGGGTGGGTAATTAAAAAAAATAATAAATCATTATTTTTATCATTATTTTCATTTGTTTATTTATTTATTTTATGACCATATTTGGACAATGTGGCAATTCATGCAAATGAAAAAGTTAATTAATGTCGTTACTAGTTACAGAAAATGTTTGTGGCATTTATTAAAGAAATACATTGCAGAAAAAATCACAATGTATGTTAATTCTATTAGAATAAATGTCTCAAATTAAAATCACATCATGTTATTTGTATTGAAGGTTGTCATAGTTCAAAATGAAATAACTAAAGATGAACTCTACAAGACTGTTGACATGCATAACTGTTCCTGACAGTGTTAGCCTTTTCTTATCTTCTATGGTTGTTTCCTTCATGAGCATTTAATATTTTCTGTTCCTAACAGTGTTAGCCTTTTTCTTATCTTCTATGGTTGTTTCCTTCATGAGCATTTATTTTTTTCTGTTCCTGACAGTGTTAGCCTTTTCTTATCTTCTATGGTTGTTTCCTTCATGAGCATTTAATATTTTCTGTTCCTAACAGTGTTAGCCTTTTTCTTATCTTCTATGGTTGTTTCCTTCATGAGCATTTATTATTTTCTGTTCCTAACAGTGTTAGCCTTTTTCTTATCTTCTATGGTTGTTTCCTTCATGAGCATTTATTATTTTCTGTTCCTAACAGTGTTAGCCTTTTCTTATCTTCTATGGTTGTTTCTTTCATGAGCATTTATTTTTTTCTGTTCCTAACAGCGTCAGCCTTTTTTTATCTTCTATGGTTGTTTCTTTCTTAAGCATTTATTATTTTCTGTTCCTAACAGCATCAGCCTTTTTTTATCTTCTATGGTTGTTTCTTTCTTGAGCATTTATTTTTTTTCTGTTCCTAACAGCGTCAGGCTTTTCTTATCTTCTATGGTTGTTTCCTTCATGAGCATTTATTATTTTCTGTTCCTAACAGTGTTAGCCTTTTCTTATCTTTTATGGTTGTTTCTTTCTTGAGCATTTATTATTTTCTGTTCCTGACAGTGTTAGCCTTTTCTTATCTTCTATGGTTGTTTCTTTCTTGAGCATTTATTATTTTCTGTTCCTTACAGCGTTAGCCTTTTTCTTATCTTCTATGATTGTTTCTTTCATGAGCATTTATTATTTTCTGTTCCTAACAATGTTAGCCTTTTCTTATCTTATCAGATTGTCTCTTTCTTGAGCATTTAATATTTTCTGTTCCTAACAGCGTAAGCCTTTTCTTATCTTCTATGCTTGTTTCCTTCATGAGTATTTATTATTTTTTGTTCCTGACATTAGCCTTTTCTGATCTTCTATGATTGTTTCCTTCATGAGCATTTATTATTTTCTGTTCCTAACAGTGTTAGCCTTTTCTTATCTTTTATGGTTGTTTCTTTCTTGAGCATTTATTATTTTCTGTTCCTGACAGTGTTAGCCTTTTCTTATCTTCTATGGTTGTTTCTTTCTTGAGCATTTATTATTTTCTGTTCCTTACAGCGTTAGCCTTTTTCTTATCTTCTATGATTGTTTCTTTCATGAGCATTTATTATTTTCTGTTCCTAACAATGTTAGCCTTTTCTTATCTTCTATGATTGTTTCTTTCTTGAGCATTTAATATTTTCTGTTCCTAACAGCGTAAGCCTTTTCTTATCTTCTATGCTTGTTTCCTTCATGAGTATTTATTATTTTTTGTTCCTGACATTAGCCTTTTCTGATCTTCTATGGTTGTTTCCTTCATGAGCATTTATTATTTTCTGTTCCTGACAGTGTTAGCCTTTTCTTATCTTCTATGGTTGTTTCTTTCTTGAGCATTTATTTTTTTCTGTTCCTGACAGTGTTAGCCTTTTCTTATCTTCTATGATTGTTTCTTTCTTGAGCATTTAATTATTTTCTGTTTCTGACAGCGTTAGCCTTTTTCTTATCTTCTATGGTTGTTTCCTTCATGAGCATTTATTATTTTCTGTTCCTGACAGTGTTAGCCTTTTCTTATCTTCTATGGTTGTTTCCTTCATGAGCATTTAATATTTTCTGTTCCTAACAGTGTTAGCCTTTTTCTTATCTTCTATGGTTGTTTCCTTCATGAGCATTTCTTATTTTCTGTTCCTAACAGCGTAAGCCTTTTTTTTTATCTTCTATGGTTGTTTCCTTCATGAGCATTTATTATTTTCTGTTCCTAACAGCGTTAGCCTTTTCTTATCTTATCTGATTGTCTCTTTCTTGTGCATTTAATATTTTCTGTTCCTAACAGTGTAAGCTTTTTTCTTTTCTTCTATGGTTGTTTCCTTCATGAGCATTTATTTTTTTCTGTTCCTGACAGTGTTAGCCTTTTCTTATCATCTATGATTGTTTCTTTCTTGAGCATTTAATATTTTCTGTTCCTGACAGTGTTAGCCTTTTTTTATCTTCTATGGTTGTTTCCTTCATGAGCATTTAATATTTTCTGTTCCTAACAGCGTAAGCTTTTTCTTATCTTATCTGATTGTTTCTTTCTTGAGCATTTAATATTTTCTGTTCCTTACAGCGTAAGCTTTTTCTTATCTTCTATGATTGTTTCTTTCTTGAGCATTTATTTTTTTCTGTTCCTGACAGTGTTAGCCTTTTTTTATCTTCTATGGTTGTTTCTTTCTTGAGCATTTATTATTTTCTGTTGCTAACAGTGTTAGCCTCTTTTTATCTTCTATGGTTGTTTCTTTCTTGAGCATTTATTTTTTTTCTGTTCCTGACAGTGTTAGCCTTTTCTGATCTTCTATGGTTGTTTCTTTCTTGAGCATTTATTATTTTCTGTTCCTAACAGTGTTAGCCTCTTTTTATCTTCTATGGTTGTTTCTTTCTTGAGCATTTATTTTTTTTCTGTTCCTGACAGTGTTAGCCTTTTCTTATCTTCTATGGTTGTTTCTTTCTTGAGCATTTATTTTTTTCTGTTCCTGACAGTGTTAGCCTTTTCTTATCTTCTATGGTTGTTTCTTTCTTGAGCATTTATTTTTTTTCTGTTCCTGACAGTGTTAGCCTTTTCTTATCTTCTATGGTTGTTTCTTTCTTGAGCATTTATTTTTTTCTGTTCCTGACAGTGTTAGCCTTTTTTTATCTTCTATGGTTGTTTCTTTCTTGAGCATTTATTATTTTCTGTTCCTAACAGTGTTAGCCTCTTTTTATCTTCTATGGTTGTTTCTTTCTTGAGCATTTATTTTTTTCTGTTCCTGACAGTGTTAGCCTTTTTTTATCTTCTATGGTTGTTTCTTTCTTGAGCATTTATTATTTTCTGTTCCTAACAGTGTTAGCCTCTTTTTATCTTCTATGGTTGTTTCTTTCTTGAGCATTTATTTTTTTTCTGTTCCTGACAGTGTTAGCCTTTTCTTATCTTCTATGATTGTTTCTTTCTTGAGCATTTATTATTTTCTGTTCCTAACAGTGTTAGCCTCTTTTTATCTTCTATGGTTGTTTCTTTCTTGAGCATTTATTTTTTTTCTGTTCCTGACAGTGTTAGCCTTTTCTTATCTTCTATGATTGTTTCTTTCTTGAGCATTTAATATTTTCTGTTCCTAACAGTGTTAGCCTTTTTCTTATCTTCTATGGTTGTTTCCTTCTTGAGCATTTATTTTTTTCTGTTCCTGACAGTGTTAGCCTCTTTTTATCTTCTATGATTGTTTCTTTCTTGAGCATTTAATATTTTCTGTTCCTGACAGTGTTAGCCTTTTCTTATCTTCTATGATTGTTTCTTTCTTGAGCATTTAATATTTTCTGTTCCTAACAGTGTTAGCCTTTTCTTATCTTATCTGATTGTCTCTTTCTTGAGCATTTATTGTTTTCTGTTCCTGACAGTATTAGCCTTTTTTTTATCTTCTATGGTTGTTTCCTTCATGAGCATTTATTATTTTCTGTTCCTAACAGTGTTAGCCTTTTCTTATCTTCTATGATTGTTTCTTTCTTGAGCATTTAATATTTTCTGTTCCTGACAGTGTTAGTCTTTTCTTACCTTTTATGGTTGTTTCCTTCATGAGCATTTATTATTTTCTGTTCCTAACAGTGTTAGCCTTTTCTTATCTTCTATGGTTGTTTTTTTCTTGAGCATTTATTATTCTGTTCCTGACAGCATTTCTCTCTCTCTCTCTCTCTCTCTCTCTCTCTCTCTCTCTCTCTCTCTCTCTCTCTCTTTATCTTGTTTTGTTTTTTTCTTTCAGTAACTTTTATTGTGTCATGTTCTTGGTTATATTGGCTAGTGCTGAGTATATCTGTGTTACAGTTAGGGATTTCTTTGATTTTATTTTTACAAACTAGCATTACTTTACTTTTCTAGTCTTTAAGTCTAATAATAATTACTCAAATTAAAATCAGAGACAGTGAAGGTGATTTAGTTTTATCACAACTGAGGAAGAATTGTCTTTATGCTAAAAGATGTCAGAAATATTACTTACACACTCACAGACAATCTAGGTAGAGATATAACTGAAAACAAAATAAGTTTCTCTAAGTTTGTGCAAAAATTACCAGACAAGTTATTTTTATATTCTGATGTATGAAAATTAAAATATCAATCTTTGATCAGTATATACTGATATACAATGAAATAAATAAACAAATTTTTAAAACTGAATGTTGTAAGAACTCTAGTTTTGACCAATATTGATTTCATCTCATTCAATAGCTGATGTATTTAGAGATAAAGATAGAAATTCATATTGTTTTTGTTCAGTTTTATATACTATATGTTGACGTACGCACATGCACAAGGTGGAAGTTTGAAATTTTTACTTGGTGAGAAATTTAAAGATGTTTTGAAGTGTTTTGAGTTTTCAGAGATATATTTTTTAATGTTAAACTGTGTTAATAAAATTTATGAGACGGAAGGATCCAAACAATATGAAGAAAATTGAAATGGCAGATTCAGAAAGTTGGGATTTTGATCCACTCAGTCAACAAGGAGCATCGGACTATGTAAACAATGTAATGGCGGCAATGCTGATCACCGTAACAGCTATGGTACACGAACCTGTAAGCGTAAGTAGCAGTTATGTCACCCCTAGTAAACACAGAGAAAGACATTTATCTTTAAACCATGATGATAGTATTATTGACAGTAAGAAGTGTAAGGTTAGCAGTGAAAAAACAGCGCACTTGCCATTTTCTGTTATTAAAAGTAAGACCACTAACACCCGTGATCATAAAGATCTATGCAACATTATGTTATGCTTAAAGGACAATATCAGACAAATTAAATAATTCTGTTATTCAAAGAATGGAAAATTTTGAGAAATTTTTAGAAGCCAAATTGGGTGCAGAAATTGATAAGGTCGTAGAAAAGAAAGTTGGTGAGAAAATAGGTCAGATTAAAAATGAGGTTAGTAAAGACATTAACACTGTGAATAGGAAAATCCATAGTTTAAATACTACAGTAAATGAAAATGTAACAAAAAGGCATGTAGATGATAGGGATAGAAATATTATTGTAAGAAATCTACCTGATGAATGGAATGAGAATATCTGTCAAAAGTTAAATGGTGTAATTAAAGACAGACTGAAGTTAGGTAACATTGAAATTGTTTCAGCTGAACGTAAAAATGACAAAAAATCATGTGTGTTAGTGGCTACTTGTAAATTGCTGGAAGATAAAGCGAAAATTATGAGGTCAAAACGGGGGCTAAAGGATAGCCGTAATTTCAAAGCCATATTGATAATGACATTCTTGTATCTCGACATGTGTTAAATGAGAACATAAAAACATTTGTAAATACCCTTGGACACGAGAAGCTACGGATACATGGAAATCCAGTCTTGTTAGCACGTTACAAGGGGAGATGGACTCTAAGTTAAACGTTAGAATTTTTGAAATTGGTTACTGTAACAAGAAGCACAGAATTCTGAAACCATTGTGTAACGACTATTTAACAGCATTATGGAATAAAATGTGCAGACTGGAAAGGGAAATGGGCAAAGTCAACAGAGGTGCTAAACAAAGGATTCGTCATGATTTTGTTAAGGCTAGGAAAGAATTCGACCGAAATGTTCAGAAAGCGAAACAGAATAACTGGTTCCAGCAGCAAAATTTCTTGGAAAATTTGGAGTGTCGTTATCAAAAATCTTTCTGGAAGGAAATTGGAAAAATAGGAGTCGGTATAGAAAGAAGAAAAGTGATTCCTATGGAAGTGGTTAGGGAAGATGGTTCCATTAGTTCAGATATAGATGTGGTCTTAAATAATTGGAAGAATGTGTTCTGTAATCTTTTAAATGCAAAGAATGTTCCAGGTGTTACGTCTAATGTGCAAAATTGTGAAAATATCCCAGTAGGTGTTTCTGAAAATAAAGTATATACAGAGGTTTCATTTAATTGAGAAATTTCATTAGATGAAGTAATTGGTGCATTAAAGTCTGCTAAATGTAGTGAAGCTGTCGGTTTCAACTAAGTTAGTCAACATTTGTTGCTTTTATAGATTTTAAAAAGGCCTATGATACCACTGACAGTGCATTTTTGTTCAAAAAATTAAGTAGTATTGGCATTAATGGTTACATGTATAATGCTTTATTTTCCATATATAGTAGTGTATAATGTTGTCTACATTTAAATGGTTTTATTTCAGATTGGTTTGAAGTAACATGTGGACTTAAACAGGGTTTTGTTTTATCTCCATTATTATTTAATCTATATATTAATGACTTGATCTTATATTAAGATGCTCTATCTGTAGGCGATAAAATAGGAACAGACATTATATCCGCACTACTGTACGCGGACGATCTTGTTCTCATGGCAGAAACATCACACAATCTACAGTTGTTTCTGGACTGTTTAAACTGGTGGTCACACGAGAATAAAATGAATTTAAACTTCGAAAAATCAAATATAGTGCATTTTCGAAAAGTTTTTGCAAGAGAACTACTGTGCAGTTTACATATGGTGAAAACGTTATAGCAGTAACTGACAAGTATGTATATTTAGGGCTTCTTCTTGATGAACATTTGAATTATAATTCAACCATGAAGTATGTTGCAGTGGTGGCAAATCGTGCACTAGGACTTCTTATAGCAAAATCTAAAGCAGCAGGTGGTTTTATTTTTAGAAGGTTTAAAACGTTATATGACAGCACAGTGGTGCCTGTTATTTTCATTGTGGCGGGAGTGTTGGGTTATAAACAGTATCCATGTATTGAAGCTGTCCAAAATAAAGCTGGTAGTTATTATCTTGTACTTGGACACTGTCTGCCTATTACTGCGATTAATCATGAGTTGGGGTGGAAACCACTGCATGTAATATTATGGGACGATGTGATGACAATTTAAGCGTTTCGGTGATATGGGAAATTTTAGACTTAACAAACGCGCATTTTTATTGTCAGATTCCCAAAAAAATGTTGTGACAAACTGGAATTATTTTATTTATCAAAAGCTTTTATCTTTAAACTTGCATGAGTACAGCCATGGGAGCAGTAATATTTCCACAAAACATCTTATAGCGTTGGTGTCAGACAGCAATATGGACAACTTTATTCAATATGGACAACTTTATTCAAATGTGGATTGATGATTGAAGCAGGGATACATTGGTGAGGGGACAAGGTGGAAATAAACTACAAACATATAGAACTTTTAAGCATTTTTACCATACAGAGTTTAATGTTGAATCAGTTTTATCACGTGGACAGCGTAGTGCTTTGGCTAAAGTCAGGTGTGGAGTAGCACCTATAAGGATAGAGACAGGGAGATATGAAGGACTAGAGTTGGAAAGGTGTACATGTTTTAACTGTTTTAATTTCATTGAGTCTGCATGCCATGTTATTTTACACTGTCCTTATGATAAAGATTTTAGAGAGGTTTTATTTGAAGGTGCCAGAAATGTGTTTTAAAGTTGGTTTAAATTTTGATTTTTTAAATGATGAGGATAAATTGTCTGTTACTTTAGCTTATAAAGATATGGTTTTTATTAGCGCCAAATTCTGCAGTAATGTTTTAACAAACGTCGTTTATTTTTATCTAGATGAGGTATATATTTTATCGTCTTTTATAACTCTGTAGAGAGTGGCTTTTTATATATTTATATTTTTAGTAAATGTTGTATTTGTGTAGAAAGATGAGAAATAAATAAAAAATTCTATATTCTACTATGCAGTTATGGTCATCAGCTTACCCCCTGTGAGCTAAGTAAGAAACAATGTGTACACTGATATGTAAACTTTTACAATAAAATCAGATTAACAGTTTATTAAATTAAAATACTTTTTTCAAAATTTATTTTATTATTTCTGAATAACCCAGTTTTTAAAAATACAACCAAAAGTTCATCAAAATATACCAAATAAATTTTTCAATAGGAACTAAATATTTTTCACTCTTTTTTGTGACAATAACAATAAATGTTTACTCATACATAATGGTAACTCTTCTATATAAAAAAGTCCATCTGTCTATTAAGTCCATTTTATACTCAGTCCCCTGTGTTGTCTTTATACACAGGTTATGCTATATACCGGTACTAGTACATATATATATACTGTTTTCTATTACCCATCATTACCTTAAAACAAAATAAAAGCAGACATTTTCTGAAATGTCAACGATAATCCTGTTATTTTTGTAACATTTAAATCTGTTCCTGGGTATGGTTGACAATTAAATTAGGTAATAATAATTATGTTCTTTTTTTAGAACTTCCTAGAAGTGGTTATTAGAGAGTCTGACATTTCAGATAAGAGTAGTGTATCATCACAAGTTGACCTTGGGTGCTTTCAGCATCCTTATACAGTAAATGCTGGCTAAGCACTTGGTGGTATGGAATATAATTTTGTGTCTGGCAGTATTTTCCAGAAAAAGAGGCCCAATATTGTCAATATCACTCATCTGGTTATATTCATTACAATTAAGCTTTAATAAAGTCTGTGGGAACATTTTCTGGTTCACAGAAGAAGTAAATCAGGCAAAGATTTCAGATGTATTAGCTCAATTTTAAAAACAAGGCCATTTTAACTCAATACATGATTTGGTTTCATTTGGACTAATGGTTTTAAAGGAGATATAATTGCTATTGATTTATATTTTCTATTTATAGAAACTAATTAACTCTTGGCTATCTTGGATGTTTGATCAGGTGATAGCAAACAAACTTCAATAAACTCCATCAAAGAACCATCCTCAATAATTTTGTTTATCTGGCAGTTTTAAAGAACAAGATTGTTAATTCAGCTAATAATGAGCCAAAGAAGTTAACAGAAAACAAAACCACTCTAAATACAAAATGGCTAGACATCTACTTTCTGTTTATCAAATTTGAACAAATTTCATCTATAAACATGAAATAGTCATTTATTATTTTTATATTTATAGTAATGAAGGCCATCTTGAATGCCAGATACAGTAATCTGAACACAGTTTAATCCACTTTACCCAGTCTTTCCAAAATAAATTTGATTCCATTAAGTCAAGTAATTTTTTAAAAGAACCTGTTAAATTTTGCATCTGATTAGAATAATCTGCTGATAACAAACACATAAAATATATATAACAAATTTTAACTAAAACCATTCAAGAATAAACAATAGCCATTAATTGGTTTATTCTATTTATCTAGTCCTTTTTGTAAGTATCCTTTGAATAAGGATACATAACTCTTTGACAGGGTTCACAGGTCTGTTTAACAGCCAAAAACCTGTATACTAGTATCTTATAATTTAACTCCATCAATAGAATTAGACCCCAATTTTGTTTCATCTAATCCATCTTATCCATAAATCGGATAATCTCATAGGATTGTGAAATCCAAAACCATTTACTATGTATTCTATTGAAAAATACCCGTTCAATTGCATAGCCAAAAAGTCCAAACCCGCTTAATCGCATAGAAAATTTCTCGACCCGATCTCCAACCATCTCTAATAATTAAAAATTTTTGTAATTTTTCTTCAAAATAGTTTAAAAAGAAAATTATGACAGGCGAATCATTAATTAGTTGTACAAAGGTACACTTAATAAATTGTTAAAACAACCAAATCACATGAGATATCTACATTCCATGGAACATTAAGCATTATTAAATAAGACTAAGTAATGCTACCACGTGCGTACATGACAGTCAATGGTTAAAATATCAAAGATAAAAAATCTGGTTTTTGTTTATTAATCGGTAAATACCTGAAGTCGCTTGTCTATTGTTTTTGTTTCATCATCCAAAACCTTGTTACGCTTGGTTAAAAGTTGTTTTATTAAGCAATTTCATTGAATAAGTGAAAGAAGCCATCACCAGCTACTTGTTAAATGACACAGTTGTCGCATGTCTATCAAGGAGGATACCATGTGGGTTTTTTGTATGTGGGACCTCTTTCACCATTGTAAAGTTTCAGAAAAAAATTATTTATAAATTAATAACGAAAGACATAAAAACGTCTCATATCTAATAAAAAGTGCCGATGCGGGTTTAAAAATTATGGCAAAATTAAAAGGAATTACGTATACGTGTAAAATGACCCGTTTGAACCTCTCAGAATAAGTTTTTTTTTGGAAAAACAGAAATACACAGTCGTCAGTAAACAAAAATAATGTGATTTTCATTGGTTAAAAAATGTGTTGAACTTTTCTGGTATGCAGTGCATTTGCATACGACCCCATTCCGTCATCGTCAGCAATTTTCATTTGATATGTATAACAAAGGCTAAAGGGAAGTAAATCGTATATTAACTGTACTGGCTGCATGTTTTCCAAGATGGCGTCCTCGATGTGCATTGCATTTGTGTCGCAATTATTGATCAACAAACACATAAAAAATAAATTTTTTAATGAAATAAACAATACAAAAGGTAAATTTAACATATAGTTTATTTGAAAATAAACATTAAAAGGATGTTTTGCTTGTTTAGCAATGCTGATAATAACTTCAAATGTCAGGTGAAAACTTTTTCAATGGGCCACATCGGCAATTCTAAATTTTCAGGATGCTATTTTTTCACGAGAAACTGCTTTTAAAATTTTTATAAAATCTCAATAGCGGTAGAAGGGGAAAATGTTTTAATCATATAGTACATCCCATTGATATTTTAAACGGCAAGGGCATAGAAGTATTGGTTTGAATTTACCTTGCCGTTACACCAACAAACACTTTTTGGTTGCAATTAAATCATGAAATAATTTTATTATTTTTTGTACAAAATTATTCTCTAGTTGTAGGATGGAAATTAATCAGATTTTTCTTTTTTTTTTTCACACAAAAATATAAAACTACTTTTCTTACATGCATAATCATTTAATTGACACCAACTATGCAGGAACTTTGTCGATATGTGTACAATAGTAAAACCCGCTTAATATATATCGGTTAATCGCATACAGTTTTGAATCACGGAGGCTATGCGATTAACCGGGTTTGACTGTAATAAGTTATACTTAAACCAGACAAAGGCAAAATTCAAAAAGTAGGTTGCACAGTAATCTAAATATAATAATATATAATTTGCTTCACTCCATTTAGCAAGTGCCTTAGCCAACTCAAAAACCAACTTGTTTAAGATTGTGATCCCTGAAAAATCAAAGCATGAAAATTTAAAAATATGTAAGATAGCTGAATTTATAATGTAAAAATGAAATGAAATGAAATTAAATGGAAATTTATTCTTGGTATTGTAGAGGTTTTTATAGATAGTAATAAAATAAAAACTAACGACAGGATGTTTTTTTCATATTGCAATATATTTCGAATACATAGTATTCCTTATTAAGCTTACATTTTAACTAACTGATAAACTACATGACAAGATATATATAAACATTCGATTGGATATTTTACGTGGCAAAAATATTTTACAAATCCTTCGTAGGCAGTTGTTATGGAAGGATGCCAGTTTTTGGAAATCTATTTGAGTCACACGCCAGCATTTGGCTCCATATAACAGCACTGATTTTACTTTGCTGTTATATATCCTCAGTTTTGTGTTTCGGGACAGAGCCTGTGATTTCCATATGTTCTTAAGGTGGCAGAATGCTGATCTGGCTTTACTTAATCTGCTACTGATGTCTTTGCTGGTACCTCCATCAATGCTTATGACACTGCCTAAGTAAGTGAAAACTTTCACTTCCTCAATTGTTTGATCTTCCAGTTTTATAGGTGTTCCTTCAGTGTCAAAAAGGGGAAGGATTTTGGTTTTCCCTATGTTAATTTTCAATCCAATTTTGGCAGCTTGCTGTTTTAGTCTACCAGTTTTCTGTTGCATATTTCTTCTATTATTGGCAAGGAGACAGATGTCAAGGTCTAAGGTGGTACTAAGTGTCCAGCGAATCCTGGTGTTACCATTCCCTATAGTTGATCTCATACACCAGTCTATTACCAGGAGGAAGAGAAGTGGAGAGCTTACACATCCTTGTCTCACACCAGATTTTACAGAAAACCAATCTGTTAACTGTCCTTGGTGGAGTACAGCACATTTATAATTTTGGTAAAATATTTTGATGATGTTAACAAGCTTAGTAGGAATTCCATAAGCAGTAAGTATATCCCACATGCATTCTCGGTCGATACTATCGAATGCTTTTTCAAAGTCGACAAAGTTAAAGATGGTCTTACTCTGCCACTCTATGCTCTGCTCAATTATATTCCTGATGGTGAAAATATGATCTATACAACTCATATTGCTCCTAAAACCCACCTGTTCCTTTCTTAAGGTGTTGTTGACTGCGGTTGTTATTCTCTGGGTGATGACTTTCAAGAAGACCTTACTTGGCACTGATAGTAGAGATATACCTCTCCAGTTATTACAGTTTTTTAAATCTCCTTTTTTGGGAAGTTTTACAATTATGCCCTTGTTCCAATCAGATGGTATGTTTTCTACTTCCCATATCTGCTTAAAGATATCATACAAGGCAGCGCTACTGGTATTGATGTCACATTTCAGCAGTTCTGCAGGTATATTATCAATACCTCCGGATTTTCCGTTTTTTAGCTATTTGATGGCAACCTTTATTTCGTCTGTTGTTATCTCCTCTGTGCTGATGTCTATAGGGTCTCCCAATGGTCTTACACGTACACCTGTGTTATTATTTTCTCTATTTAGTGATTCTCTAAAGAATTCAGCCCATCTTTGCAGCTTTTCTCTATCTGATGTTGAGATTTTCCCTTCTTTGTCCTTTACTGGCATGTCTGTATTGCTGAATTTTCCACTAAGCTGTTTGGATATTCTATATACTGTGCTGAGTTCTCCTCTGTTGGCCGCCTGTTCGGCTTCTTCTGCCAAGGACTCAACATATTTCCATCTATCAGCTCTAGTTCTTATCTTCACTTCCTTATTTACAGCAGAATATTTTTCCTTTAAGGCAGTTTGTATTCTTTCTGATCTGGTTCCTGCTATTTTCTTTTTCACCTCTTTCCGTTTTTCTATGATCTTCCAAGTTTCATCAGAGATCCAATCTTTTCTCTCTTTGGTTTTTCTACCAAGTATTTCCTCAGATGTCTGGTTGTAAGCATCTTTCAGGGTCTGCCATTTTTCCTCAATAATATTTTGTCCAGTACGTTCTTCTACATCATCTACCTGGTCTAACACCTGGAATTTGTTTCTAATTTCAATATTAAAGCGCTGTCTTACATCATCATCTTTCAGTCTCTGGATGTTATATTTTAAGCATTTACTCTTATTGCTGTTGGTATAGTTTGCTCTTAACTTGATCTTTACTTTCATTATTACTAGGTGATGGTCACTACCGCAATCTGCTCCCCATCTTGACTATCACATCTTGTAGAGAACACTTCCATCTGCTATTAATCATTACATGATCAATTTGGTTTTTATCTCTTCCGTTTGGTGAGTTCCAGGTTAGTTTGTGGATATCTTTATGTTGAAAAAGTGTTCCACCGATGACCAATTCATTTGAATCACAAAAATATATTTCTGTCGAAAACCCATGTTCAAATTTTGTTATACATGTATTAACATCCTAAAAAGGTAAAGAGTTGTTAATGTTTTCTTCATATGTAAATTCCAAATTTCTGTGCTGAGAATTTATAAATTTAAACAAGAGGCCCAAAAGGGCCTGTGGAGCTCAACTGACAAAAATGGTTCTTGTGCCTTCATTTATATAAACTCGGTACAAGGACTTGAGCTGACTTTAAATGCTAAATATAAAAGCTGTAAGCCTTACAGTTTCAGAGAAGAATATTTTGAAATTTGACTTCCCATATAAGTATATGTAGATATATGTGCCCCTTGGTGGGACCAAAAATGGACCGGGGGCCACCATTTGTACAAACCTGGTAAAGGGACTTGAGCTAATGTTAAATGCCAAATATAAAAGCATTATGCCTTACAGTCTCAGAGAAAAAAATTTTTAAATTTGATTTCCAATATATACATATGCAGATATATGGACCCCTGGGGTGGGGCCAAAAATGGACCGAGGGCCACCATTTGTACAAACTTGGTAAAGGGGCTCAAGCTGATATTAACTGCCAAATATGAAAGCTTAAGGCTTCATGGTTTCAGAGAAGAAGATTTTCAAAGTTGATATCTCACTATAAGCCATATATGCATATGCAGATATATGGACCTCTGGGGTGGAGCCGAACATGGACCTAGGGCCACCATTTGTAAAAACTTGGTAAAGGGGCTCAAGCTGATATTAACTGCCAAATATGAAAGCTTAAGGCTTCATGGTTTTAGAGAAGAAGATTTTCAAAGTTGATTTTCCATTATAAGCCATATATGCATATGCAGATATATGGACCCCTGGGGTTAGGCCAAAAATAGACCGGGGGCCACCATTTGTACAAACTTGGTAAAGGGGCTCAAGCTGATATTAACTGCCAAATATGAAAGCTTAAGGCTTCATGGTTTCAGAGAAGAAGATTTTCAAAGTTGATTTTCAATTATAAGCCATATATGCATATGCAGATATATGGACCCCTGGGGTGGGGCCAAAAATAGACCGGGGGCCACCATTTGTACAAACTTAATAAAGGGGCTCAAGCTGATATTAACTGCCAAATATGAAAGCTTAAGGCTTCATGGTTTCAGAGAAGAAGATTTTCAAAGTTGATTTTCAATTATAAGCCATATATGCATATGCAGATATATGGACCCCTGAGGTGGGGCCAAAAATAGACCGGGGGCCACCATTTGTACAAACTTGGTAAAGGGGCTCAAGCTGATATTAACTGCCAAATATGAAAGCTTAAGGCTTCATGGTTTTAGAGAAGAAGATTTTCAAAGTTGATTTTCCATTATAAGCCATATATGCATATGCAGATATATGGACCCCTGGGGTGGGGCCAAAAATAGACCGGGGGCCACCATTTGTAAAAACTTGGTAAAGGGGCTCAAGCTGATATTAACTGCTAAATATGAAAGCTTAAGGCTTCATGGTTTCAGAGAAGAAGATTTTCAAAGTTGATATCTCATTATTAGCCTTATTTTCACTTTTTACGAAGTATGACAGAAAAACGTTAAAAACGCGTAACCTAGTTTTTGACAGAATTTCACGAAATGTACAACCTACATGTTTAAGGGTGTCTAGAAGCTAAATATCACATCAGATTTTGAATATAACCTATGGTTTCAGAGAAGAAACTTATTTTAGGTTTTTTACATTCTAGGTCGCTGTGACCTACTTTTGGTTGCCATGGAAACCAATTGTAAAAATTTTCATCTACTCCTTCTAGGGATCATTCCTGCAAAGTTTTGCTAAAATTGGCCCAGTAGTTTCTGAGTTTTTGCTGTTAACGGACGCACGCACGCACGCGCGCATCATGCCATAAGCTCATCTGGCTTTAGCCAGTTGAGCTAAAAACTTAAGTGCAATTATATTGTATGATGTGTTTAACAATTGAATGTTTATATATATCTTGTCATGTAGTTTATCAGTTAGTTAAAATGTAAGCTTGATAAGGAATACTGAGTATTCGAAATATATTACAATATGAAAAACCATGCTGTCATTAGTTTTTATTTTATTACTATAAATGGAAATTAATTATTAATGATAATCAATCAATAAATAATAATAATAATAATAATAAAAAAATATTGAGGGGAAACAAAATACTGGTAACCAGAATATACAATATTATTTCCTCATAAATACATGTAGTTAGGAAATTGTATGTTTTAGTTTTTGAATAAACAAGAAAAACAATTCTGAAAACAGTGTCATGTACATTGACTTTCATTTTAGGGAAAATAAATGGGATATTTGTAAATATGATGTCCTATATTTAATAATTAAGTTATCAATGTTTGTTAGTCCAATCCACTGAAAAAACCATAGCATGAAAATTCAGAGCCAGGTCAAAAACCTGTTTGTTTAAAACTACGTTCCCCAAAACACAATAGCATGAAAATTCAGAGCCAGCTCAAAAACCTGTTTGTTTAAAACTACATTCCCCAAAACACAATAGCATGAAAATTCAGAGCCAGGTCAAAAACCTACATGTTTAAAAGTTAAAGTAATCCACCTAGACATGTTAACAGTATTATCATGACAGATTCCCAAAAACATTTTTTTCTATCAAAATATGAAAGTTGGTATACAAGTACATGTACCACCAAAAGAGGTCTGTGGATCCCAGGTCTAACATAAAGAGCTGCATCTAATACACTTTGTTAAAGATAATGCACAATGATCACAAAGTAAACAGTAGACAACCATAGCCACAAAATTGGGGGGGGGGGGGGGGGTCAGTCAGTCAGAACCTGTAAGGAGCCCTAAATGCAGTCAGAACCTGTGGGGAGCCCTAAATACTGAAAGAACCTGTAGAGAGCCCCTAATGTTTACTGTTGGATTTTCTTATTGATTTATACTTTTTCTTGGTTTTCATTAAAATCAGAGTTATTACCTCAGGCAGGAGAGAAGCCAATGATGTTATATATTTATGAAGAAAATACAACCTGAACAAGAATGATACATGAGCTAAAAAAACAATTCAAATTACCGCCATACTGGTAGAATTAAATCAAGTGTAATCCAGAACACTTCAAATCATCTCTACAAAGACACATCTATTACCCAATCAACTTTCTGTTTTTTCAAAATACTGTTAATCAAATTAAACAAGTATGAGATTGTCATTTTTCTTCATCTAATTGATTTATTCTGCCCTGTCAATGAGAACAATGCCCATATGGTAAAATTAAGCCTTCAGGCTAATACATGTATTTAGTTCTCACACCATTTTTAAATAAGCATGGAAAAATGAATAAAGCCTTTAAATTATGACCAGGTTTTGTCACAAATTTTTGGTATTAAGAAAAAAATATTGATGCTGTTAAAAGTTAGCTCCAAAATGAAATAATGATCAAGTTTTGATGCAATTCTTCATATAAATGAAAGAAAAATACTGACATTGTTAAAATTAGCCTCCACTTAAATTTATGATCAAGTTTTGCCAATTGTTTTAAATTAATGGAAGAAAATATTGACATTATAAGATTTAGCCTTCAATGTAAATAATAAGAAAGTTTTGCAACAATTATTTGTATCAATGGAAGGATAATACTGGCATTATAATATTTAGTTATTAAATGAAATAATGATCCAGTTTTGCCAAGATTCTCTTTAAAGATGCTGGAAGCCCAGATGTTCAAAGCTTGATTAATGATAATTTACTTAGCTAATTAGTCACTTTTAACATATTTTATCAAACTCTTTTGATAATAATGAATTACAACATGTTTTATCAAACTCTTTTGATAATAATGAATTTTAACATATTTTATCAAACTCTTTTGATAATAATGAATTTTAACATATTTTATCAAACTCTTTTGATAATAATGAATTTTAACATATTTTATCAAACTCTTTTGATAATAATGAAGAAATGGTATTTCATCAAAATCAATCATTCTGGTTTGAAGTTATTTTAAGCTTTGTACAACTTGTCCCTGGCAGTTCTTGTTATAAATATATCATCTAATCATTCTGTGTTGACATGAAGTATGGTATACTCATTATGAAGTTATCTTACTTTTGGATTCTGATCATTGTAGGGTTGTATTTTTGGTTGCTTTGTTTATTGCAAAAAACATGATTTAGCTACAAATGTGAATATTCCATATAAAAAGATATGGAGTACATAATTTTCTAATGCACAAAAATATGTAAACACATCAATTATTTATGGTGATTAGTGTCTGGAACTTGGTGATTGTTTTGACAATTCAATTAGTCAAAATAAATATTCAGTGTTTATAATTTTACTTGAATCTCTGTAGAATATCAAAGCCTTTACAAGTTTACACAAGGGATATACATGTATATTATATTCTCCAAATTTCATTAAAATTATTTATGACACTTTTTTCATGTCTATAATGCCAACAGCTTGATATAAAGCAATGGATGAATGAAGCCTTCATAAAAATATCAAAAATATAATTTATAGATTTTTGTCAAAATATGGTATCATTACTGGTAATAAATTGTTAACTATGCCGTAAAACAAAACAATATATATATATATATATCAATGTTTCTCATTACTCTTTGTTGTTGGTTTTACATTACAAGTACACCTAACCCTCCTACTGCTTTTACAAAATCTATTGAAATATAACAAATTTGATCATTACTCTTCAGATGTTTTTGTTGCCACAGTCTGTTTTTCTTATTACGAAAAATTTCAAAAATTAATAAATGCTTTAAAAATGTTCAGTATTTATGATATATATATAAAGATATTCCAGTTTGTCATGACTGTTTGCCTGCCTGATATAAACAAGAGGCACATGGGCTGTAACGCTCACCTGAGGATATGTCAAAAATCTTCTGTGAAGTACAATAGCAATTACAGTAATTACAAAAACTATCCAAATTTTTCCTAGTTTTAACCGTACTACCACAATTTTTAATTGGAACTATCTAAGGTCTATTCACAGAAAATTGATTTCTTTTTTCTGAGTAATACCACTGAACATTTGCAATGTACCTGATAGCAAAGTCTGTGAGTGATGAAATCAATGATGTTTTGGGTACACTTATCAGTAACTATGTTAGCCATATAAACTGAGTTAGATCTACACTACAATATCTGTTAAAAAGTCATTCAATTCCAACAAAAATGGTTGGCTAATATCTGTAGTCTCTGGACATTGCAGCAAGATACAATGTAGGTCTTAGGCAATTCATGGTCATTATATAAAATGTTAAAATACCACTTCAGACAAAAGTTATGTCATTTGCAGTTTCTTTAATTAAAATTATTTTATTATAAACAAATTAATGATAAATATTACATATTTAATAATGCTGCAGGTATTAATTATTACAGGAAAACTTTTAACATAATAAGTAGACTATTCTACTGATCCATATTGAAGTTTAATAACATATCCAATTCTAATAAAAAAGAACAAAACAATAACAATAAAATCAATAAATGAAAATTTAAAAAACCCTGGACTCTTGTGGTTTGTCTCTGACCCTAAAAGTTTTGAGATGGATGAGTTCCTGATACCAAAGACTGAAATTACATAAGAAATTCTAGATAGAAAGCTAAACATGAGTAGTAAAATTCCCCTGATCATAGAAGCTACTTTTCCAAGTAACTGGATGACTTGAGTTGAGTTGAATTGAGTAATGAAGCTAAACATCCCAGTAAGGAATATTTCACTTATACTGAGATGTCACCAGATATAGATGAAAGTGCAGAAATTTTGCCTTTGTGTTGCGCTGATGGCAATATACAGCAGGGTTCTTTATCTTGCCATGCCTATCGTGACACAGAACCTTGTTTATTTTAAGTTCCCATCCAAAAGAACCATGAATTTCACATCAATTAATGTTTCTTTTAAACTTGCTACAGGGGTTATAGCAGAAAGAATAAAATCAGTTTTGGAATCTTTAATTAATGATGATCAGAAGGGGTTCATATCTGGTAGATTTAAAGGAGAAAATACTAGTCTTGTTTATGATATTCTTTCTGAAGCGAAGCAACAAAATATCCCAGGTATGATTTCACTTATTGACTTTGAAAAAGCTTTTGACACTGTTTCTTGAAATAATTTTTTTAAAATCCTCGATTTTTATAACTTTGGCAGTTCAATTAAAAGATGGAGCAAAGTTTTCTTTAAAGACACACAATCATGTGTTATTCAAAATGGTCACATAAGCCAATTTTTTAACCTTCAACGTGGTTGCCGCCAGGGAGATCCTTTATCACCTTACCTCTTTTTTGCTGTGTGCTGAAGTTCTTTGCAATATGATCAGAAAAAATAAGAACATAAATGGTATAAGAATCTTTAATAAAATATTTAAAATTTCTCAATATGCTGATGATACAACATTGTTTTTAGATGGCTCAAAAGAATCATTAAAAGAGGCACTTAGAATATTATTTCTGTTTCATCGAATGTCTGGGTTAAAGATAAACATAGAAAAAACAATTGTTGTCTGGATTGGGGCTAAAGCAGGGTCTTTGGACAAAATGTGTAATGAGTATTCACTTAATTGGAATCCTAGTCACTTTACAGCTCTAGGAATTAAATTCAATTCAGACTTGACTAATATAATTGATTTAAATTTTGAAGAAAAAATTAAGGAAATAAAAAGATTTGTAGGAATATGTAGACAGAGGAATCTGACACTTTCTGGAAAGATACTAATAATTAAAACACGACTTCTTTTAAAATAACCCATCTTTAAACCTCATTACCTGACACTTAAATTTTTAAAAGAAATTGAACAATTCTTTTTCAAATTTTTATGGAATAATAGTTATGATAAAATTAAACGTCAAACAGTTATGTCCAAATATGAATGTGGAGGGTTAAATATGGTCAATATATAATTAACTTTGTAAAAAGCTTAAAAATCTCATGGATTAGAAGACTGTTATTAAAAGATATATATTTTTGGAATATATTTTTTAACTTTAATATAGACAGAAGAATACTTGAAATGGGACCTGAATTTTTGAAAGCAAAACTGCCTTTGGTCAAAAACCCTTTTTGGTTTGATGTTTTAGCTTCCTTTCTTAAATTTTCACAGAACTTGTAAAATAAAAATGATGGTGTAATGGACATCATTAATCAGCCCCTGTGGTTCAATTCTAACTTTAAAAGAGATTTTAAATTAGATTGGTTTAATAAAGGAATAAGGTTTATTTATGACATGATGTCAAATGACGATTTTTTTTAAGATTTTTTAGACTTTCAAGAATTAAGAAAAAGATATAATGTGAAAGATACAGATCTGGATTATATAGGTTTAATAAAATCATTACCATTAGGTTGGAAATACATTTTAAAAACTTCAAAACCCAATATCCAAAAACCCTGCCAACCTCGAACAGTTTCAACAAATTTAGAATATTTAAATCAGGTTTTAAATTGTAATGTAGCAAATGTGGAAGTAACAAGTATTAGAAAATGGGAGACAATATTTGAGTGTACATTTGGCAAACAGATATGGGAAAAAAATTTTATGTTACCAATAAAGGCTGTGGAAGCCAAACAGAGAGAGTTTCAGTATAAATGCCTACACATAATTGTTGCTACCAAATTTTTTTTATATTTTTCAAAAATTGTAGATAATCCAAAGTGCTCCTTCTTTTGTATTTCTATAGTAATTCTATTTTCATAGTAATTCTATTTTCAAGTAGAAAAAGTCATTACACTTAAAAACAATAATATCGGTAATTTTCTTGAAAAATGGAGCTTATTAATTAATATTTTTGAACAGTTTTAGAAGTGTACCCTTGTGTTTAAATTTGTATATCATCTATTCATAATACTGATCATAAGTTAAGAGCTGCTTTCTCTCTTTCTCTCTATCTCTTTAAAAAAACAGACTTAATACATATATTACCATATACAAATATTTACATTACAAATGAAAAAGTCTATAAATTGAACATTTAGGGGGATGAACCCAGAGCACCCAACCCTGGCATTAGCCCTGCCCTAAGTTAGTTAAGTCTGGGCTAATAAAAAAAATGAATTTCACATAATAATGCTAAGTGCTAGGCAAAAGAACAGTCACTACCCACTTTCAAGTCTTTGGTCAGACCCTGTCGCGGTTTGAACCCATGTCTCCCACTTACGGAGCAAGCACTATATCAACTGAGCTACCGCAGTGGTTGGATGACTTTTAGACATGTTTGGATATACATATATAGAGTACCGTATATACAATACATAAGTACAAAAACATCAGCTGTACTTTATCTGACACATAAACATGACTTTATTGTCAGTCTCATGATACTGGAATGATTTCCAATATTTTTAGAGAAAATCCAATTACCGTAATATCAATGTGTGTTAAATTCCTCTAGTATATCGAGCCTTAATAATATTAATCTTTTCAAGCCTTCTCTTTTATCTTTTTCTGAAGCACACAACTTTATGGACATACAGGTATATATGTACTTTTTTCTGTATATAAATTTTCATTTTAATATTTACAGCTATGGTTAGTTTTATTTTGTTTTTACATTTCAGTCATGTTAGACCATTTGCCACAGCAATCACACTACAGATAAACTTGTCTGTAAAGGCCATTCAAGGGAACAAACCCTTTATAATTGGCCTTTCAGCAGCAGGAGCCCCTGGTACAGTTTTCTAAAAGGGAAAATGTCTAAGAGCATTGACTGTAATTTACCAGAAATTCAAGACACCCTCTGTGTCCTTCACTTCTAAAATATGATCTTGGTTCAAAGTCATGACACATCACATGACCATAGAACAACTGTGTCAAATCTGATAAAAAATTTTGAAAAGCATTTATAAGTTCTGGCCCAGACACAAAATATTATTTCTGTGACATTGACCTTCAATATGGGACTATGGATTAAAGTATAGACATCATTGGAATATGGAAAAAATTTTCTGATTTTATGAAATTGTTCAAAGCAACTATAAGTGATGCAGACAGACAGATAAATGGATGGACAGACAGTTGAACAGATAGATGGACAAGCAGATAGAAAGACTAAAGGACATAATATTTCCATATACAAAGGCATTATAATGTTGTTATAGAGTGGGAATAATAAGATTGTCTGTTTTCTAGGCCTTCATAACCAAATGTTGTACACATAAAAAAGTCTTGTCATTTAGCTGTTGTCAAATCTATTGACAAGTAAGGAACATAAAATTTTGGACAGCTTTTAAATCCCCTCTTGATCTTCTTAAACATTTTACAGTTTATAGGTCAGACAAATCCAGATTACTTAGTCACATTTAAAACACACTGCTGAGTATTAATCAATGATATTTTTGTTATTTAATAAATATTTTCCTACCATACTACCAACTCTTAAAACACAAAGTTAAGCTAATACGGAACTAACAATTTAATTACAAAACATACTGCAATGATTCTGGGAAATAAGAAAGTGCACCATTGTACCATTTATAATGGTGCAAACATTTTGGTTAATTATTCTTCAAACTATAAGTGAATGTGAAGCCTGACATATAGATGTATCATGAAACACAGCAGGGAAATAGATATACAATGTATGTAGTACATACAGTCCTCTTTTATTATCAATAAAACAACACTTTTCTGAGAAGACTTCAGGTACAAAAGTCCCTTGTATTTTTTTATTTCCTAATTAAAGCTACTAATTTAGGGTCAGTTGGTAAATTTTGAATTTTTCAAGATTAAAGATTGTTCAGTTCTTACCACCAATAAGTTCTGGATAAATGACTACCTACAAGTAAATCTAGATGGCCCTACCTGAACTATGTGACCTACTTTGGCTGACCACTGATTAGAAAACACTTCCTGAAAATGTCATCATTTCTATTATTTACAAAAAGATATGGTTGTTTCCCCATAAAATCTTTTATAATCCCTAGTTTGGTGGCACCTGCTTTCCACTGTTAACATCATCCCTACTAATTCAGGACTACACTTACATTTTACATGAATAAATACCTGATGTTTTGATAGTATCTATGACTACATGTACTAATCAAGTAAGTAACAAACCCTGTTATGTATCAGTGTATTGGATACTGTAAACTTTCTAAAATTCAAAAAATTATTAAAAAGTAATGGATATTTGTATATCATATTACTTATGTATTTGGTTGGTTCAAAGACCAATTCATCAGAAGCCATCAACAATATAGAACTAATATTTCATCTGATACCCACAAGGCCACAACATATCAACTTACATAAGATTTATATACCAGTAATAAGGTAGTGAAGATCATTTCATATCATTACATTTGTACAAGTTCATAAAATAAAATACAGTAAAATATACATGATCAAAAAAAGTGACCTGATAATTTCATATATACTGGTAATACATGTACAGTATCAATTGATTTAATGAAAACCAAAAATTAATTTTTTAATTTCGTTGAATATAACCATGTGCTATCGGCAAAAAATCTAAAAACTATAATATAACTTTTAACTTAAACCAAAATATAATGAACTGTGATTTTGCTATGGTTTTTAAAAACTACCTTCTACCTTTCAGATTGGGAAAATTTGGACCCTTTTTATGTCACATATTATGCTCAGAATTCTGAAATTCATTGCAAAGATCTTATATTGTGACAATATCTAACATTTATTGTCTGTCAGAACAGTTTTGGACAACTGGATTTAACTTAAACTATTTGATTGTGTGTCACTGTAGCCTTTTGGGGAATTTTTAGTTGTCAAATTGGGAATTTTAGTCATATTTCTGAAGGGGAAACTACCTTTATTCGGTAGTATTTTTAGGCAAACAAAACCACTGATGAAGTAAAACTTTTAGGCATTACAATAGACTTTGAACTTAAATTTAAAACTCACATCTCTGAAATTTGCAAAAAAGCCTCTCGACAATTAAATGTTCTAAAACGTATAGGTAAACATCTAAATAGGCTAGGTAAACTAACCATATACTACTCATTTATACTATCAAACTTCAATTACTGTCCCTTGACATGGCATTTCTGTGGAGAAGTAAATACCAAAAAAATTGAAAAAATCCAGGAGAGAGCTTTATGCTTTATTTATGAAGACTATGTCAGTTCTTATGATGACCTACTAGACAAATCAAAATTACCATCACTGAAAGTCAGGCGAATGAGAACCATGGCAATCGAAGTCTTTAAAATAGTTACAAAAAATTGCCCAACCTATTTACATGATCTTATCAATATTAAACAATCACATTTTTCTTTTAGATACCATAATAGAGCAGAAATACCTAGAGTAAAAACAACCAGGTATGGACAAAACTCTTTTCAGTTTACTGGTGCCAAGCTGTGGAACGAGTTGCCAGATCACTTTAGATTGGAAACATCTCTTAACCATTTTAAGAGCCTAATAAACCAGTGGTCTGGCAGCTCATGCCATTGCGTGGCATGCAGACAAAACTAATAATTTCAGCATGGCTCTTTTATCTTAAATTTATTTTAATTTCTTTTATGCTTAGTCTAGCTACATTAGATGCTTTTATATTATTAGTGCTTTATTTTATCTTTTGGATGTGATTATGCTTGCATCCTGGCTTCACTTCATTTTTATTTCATTATATTATTTTAATAACAGTTGCTTCATTGTGCTACTTTTTATCCACTGTGCTTAATTTTAATACTGTGTGCTTACTGTTTTATGTTAATCTAATTTGTGTATTTGTCTCTGTATATATATATATATATATATATATATATACATGTATATATATATATATATATATATATATATATATATGTATTGATGTCTTAATTGTATAGTCGATTCAAAAGCTCATTAGAGCTTATGTTAACTTGTTATGTTTTTATCGACTTTAAATAAAACTTTGTATTGTATTGTATTGTATGCTTATGACTATCAATTTTGTAAGACATATTCCTAAACAATGGTGTCTAAAAGACTTTACAAAGAGAAGCCTGTCTAAAACCAACCCTGAATAAACAAAACCTTCCATGTAGACAAAACTATGGTATTCAAGACATAACATATACATTATTTGGTAAAACTGTAAACTTGTGCCTGGGCATTTTTTTTTTATGAAATTAAGAAAATAAATGGACCCAAGAATCATATAATGATGATTTCATGGCTGATTTTGATTTTACAATTATCGTTAAGCATTCTTTTGAGAATGAAGTTTGTAAAAACTTAAGTTCAAGAACTTGCCAAGACTTTTTGTGATGTTTGGCAATTTTGACAAAGTTCTCATGGATACCAGTGTAACTGAGGAATTACAAATAAAACCATACATTGATCAAAATAATTGCCAGACAAAAATTCAAAGTGCTTTTTATACACACTGGTATATTTATAGTGTATACATGGAATTCCAACATTTAGAATTTTTTGAAAATCAGTATTTTGTTGTATTACTTGTTTTATAGTTTTTTTTAAACATTCTCTATATTCCATCAAATTGTCCAACAGGACTTTCCTGTCACAAAAGACACGCTTTGATACAATGCAGAATTGTGTGTCTTGAATACTCTGTTGTCTTAAAATCAAAATGAACTGGTACAATCAGCCCTGAAGGTGTTCAGTTAGAACAGATCCTTTTTTTTTGTATATTATAAATTCTATTACTCAGTTCTGGGAGATTTTGTCAAAGCAAAGTATTTAAAATAGATGGTATCTGCCCCTTTACCAACTAACATTTCTCTTCTGTTACTTATAACTCTAAGATATTTTTTATTTACTGATGAAAAGTCATGGGCTTATCAACAAAGCCAGCTTTACAAAAATTGTTTATCATTTTAAACTTATTTTTAAGGTTATCTCCCCTTATAACTTTAGATGATTGATGAATATGGTATTTCAACTGTATACTAAAATATTTTAACATCAGACATCAACATTCACAGTAGGGGTTTGAAAAAAGATTTTCTCTGGACTTATCTGAAACTTTCTTGAAATAATTTGCTTAACTACAATCAAAATAGACTAACCTTGATGTTAGAAAACCACATCCAATTTTCATGAATTGTTGCCATATAATTTGCATGTATATAACCACAACCCAGCATTGCCACTATTCCAATTAGGATGTTCAGCCATTTTACTACTGCATTCTGGGGATCAGTTTCATTTTCATCACAATCTGTAGCTCCAACTTTGCTTTTCTTTGTAGATGTTTTAGAGTTTTGTACTGTTTTGGTATAATTAGACCTGGATTTTCTTTGCCTTACTTCTGACATTTTTATCTTCTGAAATAAAAAAAACAATGATGTGTCAGAAACAATATTCAAATGTCAATCATAACTCTAAAATACACAAGTCTAATACATTCAGTATTGTAAATTTACAACATGTTTTAGTACTAGTACATAGTGTTAATCAAAAATGTCCAAGCCAGTTAAATTTGCTAAGAACCAACATTTAATCAACATTCTTTTTCTTTTCCTATCACTTGCAAGACCAATACAAATGCAAGTACATTATATCATTATCAAATATTTGGAATACTTTCAATTGCATATCTTGATACTTTTTTAATCAACCCAAAATGAAATAAACCTAAAAATTTCTATAAACTTTATGGCACACTTCGTTCTATTCTAAGTGCCAGTATCTTACAATTATAACACCTAATAAAACTCACTTTGAAAATTGCTCAAACAGAAAGTACAAGTATTTTTGCTCAAGAATTTCAAATAGATCAATAAAGTTTTCTTCAATCTTTATCTTAGGTTATCCTATTCATTTAAAGGGACAATAATGTTTACTTCTAATATATAAAATTTCTGCACAGCTGTGTTTCTTATGGGCTATAAAACAAACATAAATATATATATACATGTACGGTAGTTAAAATTCAGTTAAAGTAGATTATTTAGTAATCAAAGAGGGTTAAACTTACTAACTAAACTTTTTGTTACATCATCCTAAAGAATTTATTTCATTCTTTCTTAATACTTTCAATGTAGATCTCAATGTTAAGTGCACATATGTTTTAAGTTCCCAGTGTAATAGGTTGGTTTGCTGGTTGATCAGTGTATTACAATATACTTGTATTACAACCTACTGCTATTCACAAAATGATTAAAAGTTTGAATAGTCAAGTTAACAATGATAAAAGTATTGCACTAAAAACATAACAAATCAATCTGACAAGAAATAGAGGACACAGCAAACCAACACAATAAACTGGTAGGGAGACATAAGACAAACCAATCCTATACAACATGTTGATAGACTGAACAAACCAATCCTACACATCATATAGATAGGAGACAGAGAAAAAAACCAATCCTACACATCATATTGATAGGAGACAGAGAAAACCAATCCTAAACATCATATATATAGGACACAGAGAAAAAAACCAATCCTAAACATCATATAGATAGGAGACAGAGAAAAAAACCAATCCTTAACATCATATAGATAGGAGACAGAGAAAAAAACCAATCCTACACATCATATAGATAGGAGACAGAGAAAAAAACCAATCCTACACATCATATTGATAGGAGAAAGGAAAAACCAATCCTACACATCATATTGATAGGAGACAGAGAAAAAAACCAATCCTACACATCATACTGATAGGAGACAGAGAAAAAAACCAATCCTAAACATCATATAGATAGGAGACAGAGACAAAAACCAATCCTAAACATCATATAGATAGGAGACAGAGAAAAAAACCAATCCTAAACATCATATTGATAGGAGACAGAGAAAAAAACAAATCCTAAACATCATATAGATAGGAGACAGAGAAAAAAAACCAATCTTAAACATCATATTGATAGGAGCGAAGAAAAAAAACCAATCCTACACATCATATTGATAGGAGACAGAGAAAAAAACCAATCCTACACATCATATTGATAGGAGACAGAGAAAAAAACCAATCCTAAACATCATATAGATAGGAGACAGAGAAAAAAACCAATCCTAAACATCATATAGATAGGAGACAGAGAAAAAAACCAATCCTAAACATCATATTGATAGGAGACAGAGAAAAAAACCAATCCTAAACATCATATAGATAGGAGACAGAGAAAAAAACCAATCCTAAACATCATATAGATAGGAGACAGAGAAAAAAACCAATCCTAAACATCATATAGATAGGAGACAGAGAAAAAAACCAATCCTACACATCATATAGATAGGAGACAGAAATAAAAACCAATCCTACACATCATATTGATAGGAGAAAGGAAAAACCAATCCTACACATCATATTGATAGGAGACAGAGAAAAAAAACCAATCCTACACATCATACTGATAGGAGACAGAGAAAAAAACCAATCCTAAACATCATATAGATAGGAGACAGAGAAAAAAACCAATCCTACACATCATATTGATAGGAGACAGAGAAAAAAACCAATCCTACACATCATATAGATAGGAGACAGAGAAAAAACCAATCCTAAACATCATATTGATAGGAGACAGAGAAAAAAACCAATCTTAAACATCATATTGATAGGAGACAGAGAAAAAAACCAATCCTAAACATCATATAGATAGGAGACAGAGAAAAAAACCAATCCTAAACATCATATTGATAGGAGACAGAGAAAAAACCAATCCTTACATCATATAGATAGGAGACAGAGAAAAAAAACCAATCCTACACATCATATTGATAGGAGACAGAGAAAAAAACCAATCCTAAACATCATATTGATAGGAGACAGAGAAAAAAACCAATCCTACACATCATATAGATAGGAGACAGAGAAAAAACCAATCCTAAACATCATATTGATAGGAGACAGAGAAAAAAAACCAATCCTAAACATCATATTGATAGGAGACAGAGAAAAAACCAATCCTACACATCATATAGATAGGAGACAGAGAAAAAAACCAATCCTACACATCATATAGATAGGAGACAGAGAAGAAAACCAATCCTACACATCATATTGATAGCAGACAGAAAAAAAAACCAATCCTACACATCATATTGATAGGAGACAGAGAAAAAAACCAATCCTAAACATCATATAGATAGGAGACAGAGAAAAAAAACCAATCCTACACATCATATTGATAGGAGACAGAGAAAAAAAACCAATCCTAAACATCATATAGATAGGAGACAGAGAAAAAAACCAATCCTAAACATCATATTGATAGGAGACAGAGAAAAAAACCAATCCTAAACATCATATAGATAGGAGACAGAGAAAAAAACCAATCCTACACATCATATTGATAGGAGAAAGGAAAAACCAATCCTACACATCATATTGATAGGAGACAGAGAAAAAAACCAATCCTAAACATCATATTGATAGGAGACAGAGAAAAAAACCAATCCTAAACATCATATAGATAGGAGACAGAGAAAAAAACCAATCCTACACATCATATAGATAGGAGACAGAGAAAAAAACCAATCCTACACATCATATTGATAGGAGACAGAGAAAAAAAACCAATCCTAAACATCATATTGATAGGAGACAGAGAAAAAAACCAATCCTACACATCATATAGATAGGAGACAGAGAAAAAAAACCAATCCTAAACATCATATTGATAGGAGACAGAGAAAAAAACCAATCCTAAACATCATATTGATAGGAGACAGAGAAAAAAACCAATCCTAAACATCATATTGATAGGAGACAGAGAAAAAAACCAATCCTACACATCATATAGATTAGAGACAGAGAAAAAAACCAATCCTACACATCATATTGATAGGAGACAGAGAAAAAACCAATCCTAAACATCATATTGATAGGAGACAGAGAAAAAAACCAATCCTAAACATCATATTGATAGGAGACAGAGAAAAAAACCAATCCTACACATCATATAGATAGGAGACAGAGAAAAAAACCAATCCTAAACATCATATAGATAGGAGAAAGGAAAAACCAATCCTACACATCATATTGATAGGAGACAGAGAGAAAAACCAATCCTAAACATCATATAGATAGGAGACAGAGAAAAAAACCAATCCTAAACATCATATTGATAGGAAACAGAGAAAAAACCAATCCTAAACATCATATAGATAGGAGAAAGGAAAACCCAATCCTAAACATCATATTGATAAGAGACAGAGAAAAAAACCAATCCTACACATCATACTGATAGGAGACAGAGAAAAAAACCAATCCTACACATCATATTGATAGGAGACAGTGAGAAAAACCAATCCTAAACATCATATTGATAGGAGACAGAGAAAAAAAACCAATCCTACACATCATATTGATAGGAGACAGAGAAAAAAACCAATCCTAAACATCATATAGATAGGAGACAGAGAAAAAAACCAATCCTACACATCATATTGATAGGAGACAGAGAAAAAAACCAATCCTACACATCATATAGATAGGAGAAAGGAAAAACCAATCCTACACATCATATTGATAGGAGACAGAGAAAAAAACCAATCCTAAACATCATATAGATAGGAGACAGAGAAAAAAACCAATCCTAAACATCATATTGATAGGAAACAGAGAAAAAACCAATCCTAAACATCATATAGATAGGAGAAAGGAAAAAACCAATCCTAAACATCATATTGATAGGAGACAGAGAAAAAAAACCAATCCTACACATCATATTGATAGGAGACAGACAAAAAAAACCAATCCTAAACATCATATAGATAGGAGACAGAGAAAAAAACCAATCCTAAACATCATATAGATAGGAGACAGAGAAAAAAACCAATCCTAAACATCATATTGATAGGAGACAGAGAAAAAACCAATCCTAAACATCATATAGATAGGAGACAGAGAAAAAAACCAATCCTACACATCATATTGATAGGAGACAGAGAAAAAAACCAATCCTAAACATCATATAGATAGGAGACAGAGAAAAAAACCAATCCTAAACATCATATTGATAGGAGACAGAGAAAAAAAACCAATCCTAAACATCATATTGATAGGAGACAGAGAAAAAAAAATCCTAAACATCATATTGATAGGAGACAGAGAAAAAACCAATCCTAAACATCATATTGATAGGAGACAGAGAAAAAAACCAATCCTACACATCATATAGATAGGAGACAGAGAAAAAAACCAATCCTAAACATCATATTGATAGGAGACCGAGAAAAAAACCAATCCTACACATCATATAGATTAGAGAGAGAGAAAAAAAACCAATCCTAAACATCATATTGATAGGAGACAGAGAAAAAAACCAATCCTAAACATCATATTGATAGGAGACAGAGAAAAAAACCAATCCTACACATCATATAGATAGAAGACAGAGAAAAAAACCAATCCTAAACATCATATTGATAGGAGACAGAGAAAAAAACCAATCCTACACATCATATAGATAGGAGACAGAGAAGAAAACCAATCCTACACATCATTTTGATAGGAGACAGAGAAAAAAACCAATCCTAAACATCATACTGATAGGAGACAGAGAAAAAAACAATCCTACACATCATATTGATAGGAGACAGAGAAAAAACCAATCCTAAACATCATATTGATAGGAGACAGAGAAAAAAACCAATCCTACACATCATATTGATATGAGACAGAGAAAAAACCAATCCAACACATCATATTGATATGAGACAGAGAAAAAACCAATCCTAAACATCATATAGATACGAGAAAGGAAAAACCAATCCTAAACATCATATAGATAGGAGACAGAGAAAAAACCAATCCTAAACATCATATTGATAGACTGGACAAACCAATCCTACACATCATATTGATAGGAGACAGAGAAAAAACCAATCCAACACATAATATTGATATGAGACAGAGAAAAAACCAATCCTAAACATCATATAGATACGAGAAAGGAAAAACCAATCCTAAACATCATATAGATAGGAGACAGAGAAAAAACCAATCCTAAACATCATATTGATAGACTGGACAAACCAATCCTACACATCATATTGATTGGAGACAGAGAAAAAACCAATCCAACACATAATATTGATATGAGACAGAGAAAAAACCAATCCTACACATCATTTTGATAGGAGACAGAGAAAAAAACCAATCCTACACATCATACTGATAGGAGACAGAGAAAAAACCAATCCTACACATCATATTGATAGGAGACAGAGAAAAAACCAATCCTAAACATCATATTGATAGGAGACAGAGAAAAAAACCAATCCTACACATCATATTGATAGGAGACAGAGAAAAAACCAATCCAACACATCATATTGATATGAGACAGAGAAAAAACCAATCCTAAACATCATATAGATACGAGAAAGGAAAAACCAATCCTAAACATCATATAGATAGGAGACAGAGAAAAAACCAATCCTAAACATCATATTGATAGACTGGACAAACCAATCCTACACATCATATTGATTGGAGACAGAGAAAAAACCAATCCTACACATCATATAGATAGGAGACAGAGAAAAAACCAATCCTAAACATCATATAGATAGGAGAAAGGAAAAACCAATCCTACACATCATATTGAAAGGAGACAGGACAAACCAATTCTACACATCATATTGATAGGAGACTGGATAATCTAACTCTACACATCATATTGACAAGAGACAGGACAAACCCATCCTACACTTATTTATAGGAGACAGGACAAACCAATCCTACACATCAAAATAATAGGAGACAGAGAAAACCAATCCTACACATCATATTTATAGGAGACAGGACAAACCAATTCTACACATTATATTTATAGGAGACAGAAAAAACCAATCCTACACTTATTTATAGGAGACAGGACAAACCAATCCTACACATGGAGACTGGACAAACCAATCCTACACATCATATTGACAGGAGACAGGACAAACCAATCCTACACATTATATTTATAGGAGACAGAGAAAACCAATCCTACACATCATATAGATAGGAGAAAGGACAAACCAATCCTACACATCATATTGAAGGGAGACAGAGGAAACCAATCCTACACATCATATTGATAGGAGACTGGATAAACTAAACCTACACATCATATTGATAGAAGACAGGACAAACCAACCTTACCAACATATTGATAGGAGACTGGACAAACCAATCCTACACATCATATTGATAGGAGACTGGACAAACCAATCCTACACATCATATAGATAGGAGACAGAGAAAACCAATCCTACACATCATATTGAAAGGAGACAGGACAAACCAACTCTACACATCATATTGATAGGAGACTGGACAAACCAATCCTACACATATTTATAGGAGACAACACAAACCAATCCTACACATCGTATTGATAGGAGACAGGACAAACTAAACCAACACATCAAACTGATAGGAAACATAGGAACAAACCTATTGGATACATCATATTAAAAGAGACATAAAAAACTCAATTTTATACATTATGCTAAGAGACATGGGACCAACCAATTTGGCCCCATTTTTAATACTTTCAATGTAGATCTCAATGTTAAGTGCACATATGTTTTAAGTTCCCAGTGTAATAGGTTGGTTTGCTGGTTAATCAGTGTATTACAATATACTTGTATTACAATGTACTGCTATTCACAACATGATTAAAAGTTTGAATAGTCAAGTTAACAATGATTAAAGTATTGCACTGAAAACATAACAAATCAATCTGACAAGAAATAGAGGACAAAGCAATCAAACACAATAAACTGGTAGGGAGACAAAAGACAAACCAATCCTACACAACATATTGATAGACTGAACAAACCAATCCTACACATCATATTGATAGGAGACAGAGAAAAAACCAATCTTACACATCATATTGATAGGAGACAGGACAAACCAACTCTACACATCATATTGATAGGAGACAGGACAAACCAATCCTAAACATCATATTGACATGATACAGGACCAACCAATCCTTCACTTATTTATAGGAGACAGAACAAACCAATCCTACACTTATTTATAGGAGACAGGACAAACCAATCCTACACATCATATTTATAGGAGACAGGATAAACCAATTCTACACATCATATTGATAGACTGGACAAACCAATCCTACACATTATATAGATAGGAGAAAAGACAAACCAATCCTACACATCATATAGATAGAAGACAGGACAAACCAATCCTACACATCATATTGATAGGAAACAGAGAAAACAAATCCTAAACATCATATTGATATGAGACAGAGAAAACCAATCCTACACATCACATTGATATGAGACAGGACAAACCAATCCTACACACCATATTTATAGGAGACAGGACAAACCAATCCTACACATCATATTGATAGTAGACAACACAAACCAGTCCAACAAATTATACTGATAGGAGACATAGGACAAACCAATCCTACATAAATTTTTCTAATAGGAGACATTGGATGAACCAAACCAACACATTTTTCTGATAGGAGACATAGGATGAACCAAACCAACACATTTTACTGACAGGAGACACACGATGAACAAAACCAACACATTTTACTAATAGGAGACATAGGATGAACCAAACCAACACATCATACTGATAGGAGATATAAGATGAACCAAACCAACACATCATACTGATAGGAGACATAGGAAGAAACCAATTTGACACATTATATTGAAAGAGAAATGAAATAATTTAATTTTATACATTATGCTTAGAGACAAGGGACCAACCAATTTGATGCTACATTGAAAGAGACAATGAACAAACCAATCTTATATGTTACACTGTTAGAGACAAAACAAACGAATCTGACTCCTTTTGATAACAGAGGAAAACCATATCTAAAATGAAATAAACCAAGGTAAACCCAACAGTGTAAACCAGTAGTATTAGATGATGTTCATCACAACATTATAAAAGTAGCATTTTATGAAAAAATAAACAATAAGATTTTTGTGCTAAGTTCCAGAACTGTTATTTCTTTCTGCATGGTTGATAGCTTAAATTAACTCTTAATTCTTATCCTCACCTTTTTCTGCCAGATAATTACTTTATTAAAATCAATATGTATTGTTTCGTGTTATGATTCATTCACATGACAGAAAGCTTTAATATAATGTTAAATTTTGCTGGAAGTAATGTACAAGAAAGCAGTTTATCTGAGTTTTAGTTTGTTAAAATTTAGAAACACAATGAGATTAAAAACACATATAAAGAATTAAATCTATAAATTATATATTATAAAAAATCTTATTTTGTTACTTCCAAAACTTGCCATCTGCTTTTGAATGTATCAGAATGGAAGACTGAATTATACCAAATTTGGCAATTTCACTCTTTATCCTCCAGTCCTATGGGAGATGAATTCCAGTGATTATGAATTATTACAACCTAACAATGTTGACATATAGAAAAAATTTGTAAGTAAATCTCTATCTATGCTCGCACATCCCCTGTGCAGATTTGAAACCTATGTGCTTGGCCATGACAAATCATTCAACTGCTACAGTTTCCTCCATTTCAGATGCACAAATTGCAGTTCAAACATAGCCAGCAGTCTTTCAACACAAATGACACTTTTACTCCAAACATTTTTGCAAATTTCAACTTCAGTTCTTGCAGTTTCAACTTCCATAATTGAAATGGTGTACCGGTTAGATGGTTTATACACACTTTATTAATCTGCAGGTCTGGTTTGAAAACTGATATTGTTTTCAGATATATTGATGGTATTTTCTCAATTTTTCGTTAACATAATGTTTTTGTGAGAATATTAGATATAAAATAATAATATCAACAAAATAAATGTGTTGTTATTTGTGGACTACTTTCCGGTTGAAAATCACGTTCTCAGTCTAAAATGCATTTTCTTTGTGGCTGTGTATCTAATGGGCTCCTCCTGATGTGCATGTGTTATAAAAGGGAATTTGTGAATCTTAAAATCAATGAATTATTTTTCTAAAATATTTAATGAAAATATAACAATCAAACTGTTTTAAAATGACATTGTCAAAATGAATGCAAAAAGCTGGCAAGGCAAACCCACTAACGTGCTAATGTGATTAAGTTTGCTTGCAAAGTTTTTGCATTTATATTGACAAGTAATATTATTGAACAGTTCAATTAGTAAATAAACCACCAGGAAAATATCTTACTGCTGTTATAACAAAACCTTGTCAGTTTGTCTGTCAGCTGAAAGACGGATATTGTAAAAGTATAAAAGGGAGTAACTCTTATAAATATTAGAACATTAAAATTGATATCTTTAATATTTTATTTTGAACCTTTTAAATCACAATATTTACAATAGATGGTGTTATCTAGAAGTCAATGGAACTGTGGTATTAACTTGGGTAAAATGATAACTTTAGTGAGTGGTAAATTTTTTAATTTTACTTGAAGTGAGTAAAGCCTTGGATTGAACCTCAGTGATTTCAACTACAATGGTTATGATGCAGTGGTTTTGACGTGCAGCAAATGCAGAAGTGTGGTTTCAACTAGGTGAGTGGTATGTACATGTTTCTGGTTATAAACTGCATTGAACCCAACAATAGTTTTCATTGGGATTGAAGGAAAGTGTTGTTTTAAATTGGTTAGTGGTACAATGGTGAGTAACTGTAACAGTAAGGTTCAATTGAATCAAGGTGAATAGTGGTTTGGAATTGGTATTTAAAGTGGTACAGCAGTTTTAATCAAAACATTTTTATTTGGATAGAGGGAAACAGTGATTTCAACTGTGACAGACAAAAAGTTAAACTTTTTAATAAAGTTAGGTATTTTTCACTTAAATGTGGCTGCAATGGGGGTTTAAACTTTAAAAAAATCATTGAATTTAAAGATTATTTTGCGAATGCACTTGAGGATTGACTGGGTCACAAAGTATTGAATAAGATGTTACAAACTGCAAATCTGATGAAATGTTTAGAAGGTAATAAAATGGCAGAGTTCATAACAGATCATCAGTAAGCACTTTGTTTTGTAAATTCATAAATTGTCATCAATGACATCACTTCCAATGTAAACACCACAACATCATCACTTCCAATGTAAACACCACAACATCATCACTTCCAATGTAAACACCACAACATCATCACTTCCAATGTAAACACCACAACATCATCACTTCCAATGTAAACACCACAACATCATCACTTCCAATGTAAACACCACAACATCATCACTTCCAATGTAAACACCACAACATCATCACTTCCAATGTAAACACCACAACATCATCACTTCCAATGTAAACACCACAACATCATCACTTCCAATGTAAACACCACAACATCATCACTTCCAATGTAAACACCACAACATCATCACTTCCAATATAAACACAACAACATCTTCACTTCCAATGTAAACACAACAACACTTCAGATGTAGACACAACTAATTTCAACATGTAAAATCTATGAGGCAGTAACAGCTTCTGCTTACAGAAACATTTTAAACTAATATTCATGGATTTTTCAGTTAGATCTACAAGGTTCAAGTAAGTTCATAATAAAAAAACTTTATTTGAAATAATTTTATTGTGGTTGCTATGAAAATTTTGTATAATTGGTAATTACAAAGATAGTGAAACAGGGAACATCTAAATTTATAATAACAATAATAATAATAAAAGAAATATCCCCCAATATTAATGCATCTGGTTATTTTTCGGGTTATTTCCTATTATTATGAATTATAAGACAAACAATTAAAAATAAAATTGTTTGCATCACTGAAGACAACGTGGCAATAATTATCAGAATGATAATAGGATCAATGAACTTATTGTAGTAACATTTGAGTATTTATCTGTTAATGAGATTTTCATTGACAGGTGGCCGGCCGGCAATAGATCAATCACAGATCGGAGAATAAACAAGTTAGTAATAAAGTATATACCTATAACATACGATCTGCAACTTTACTTTCTTTCTGTGCACACAACAAAGTACTTTCTTTCAAAAAAATCTTCCTTATGCAAAATTATTCTATACACGTACGAAAAGGTACTTCAGCACATGTTTTACGATACATAATAAATTCCGAGGGAATTCGAATGTGCATTCAAGTATTGTGAGAGTTATCTCCCTTAGAGCACTTGATCTTAACTTCCAATTTCTTTGTTTATTGTGCAAGTTCAAAGTCGGAACTAACTGATTTCAATGTGTGTGCACGGTTCACGTTTCCTTAATCTTGAAGTTCTTAATAAGTGTTAAAGTCGGAACTAACTGATTTCAATGTGTGTGCACGGTTCACGTTTCCTTAATCTTGAAGTTCTTAATAAGTGTTTGTGTTTTGTGATCGAGGTCTTCCTAGATTGGACAATACAACAACAACAACAAAAACAACAACAACAACAACAACAACAACTACAATTACTACTACTACTACTACTACTACTACTACTACTATATAATAATAATAATAATAATAATAATAATAATAATAATAATAATTTAATTTCTAATTTCGGGTACATCATACTGAATTACCATAAACTCACGAGATCGTTTTTCACGTCAGCACGTCAGTTATACTTGAATAAACTACACAAACTTAGCAAAAAAAACCCCGAAAAAACGCGTGTTCAAAACTTTTTTTATTGTAAATGATCTCTTTAACAATGAGGGTAAATTATTAAATTTTGAAGATTGCAAGACAAAGTTTATTTTAAATATTAATTACCTAAATTTTTACAAACCCATAAGTCCTCACCAAATTCTTGGAAAAAAATTCCTTAGAAAATGCAAATATAAATAGAATCGAACATATTGCAAATAAGTGCATTGATCTCTTAAAATCACACAGGAAAATAACAAAGGATTTTTATGAAATTTTTGTGGCTAATGTTAAAGGAGACCCGATCCATACTCAACTGTCATGGAATAAAAAACTTAATATCAACTTTGAGAGACATTCTCGGTATCAGATATATCAAATACCTTTTTATGTAACAGATGACTGCAAACTACAATCATTATAATTCAAGATAAATCATGGAATTTATTTAACCAATAGTAAATTGATAAAATGTAAACTAATTGACACTGAACTTTGTTATTTTTGCGGAGAAGTTAAAGAGACAACACAACATATTTTCTATGAATGTACATATACCAAAGAATATTATTTTTTAACCAAAAAAAACAACATCATTACGAAACTCCTAAAACGGCACCTGAATTCATATTTGATGTAGAAAATTCTAATCATGAAACCGCTTTACTTATGTCTTCTTATTACAAGATATTACTTGCACCTCTCAAGGATGAAAAAACTTCCACCAAACATTCATTCATGCCGGCTAGAAACTATAAGATACTACAAAAATTGATTTGATTTCGTCATTCCGATGAATACCCCTGGAAAGAGAGACCAAAAAATAAAACTTTGGAATGAAATTGACTCAATGTTGAATTATAATATTACTGTTCTGACACTTCAAACGAACAATCATCTTCTTAGAGTAACTTCAAGAAAAATTATAGGCAATTCTTGATAGAGTGCTACGTGGCATCATTTTTTCTCTTGCATGTGTTTTTATTCTTTAAATTAGTCAATTACTGGACAGTTTTGACACCGTACATTAATAAACTGTCGGGTCAAGTTGCAGACAATGTTATATGTATAAATATACACTGCATTGTAATTTAAATATGGATACATTCATTCATTCATTCTTTATTTAGTTCCTCTGTATAAGAGATTTATAGAATATAGAACATATACAAACTTTTGATATCTTCCTTTGCAAACGGGTTCTTTTCTATGGCAATAAATAAATAAATAAATAAATAAATAAATAAATAAATAAATAAATAAATAAATAAATAAATAAATAAATAAATCATATGCTGACCACAGAGTCACAAGGATGTCAAATTAGGGAAACTATTCAAAACCTACATGGGACCAGGGTGACCGGATCTTCAAAAGCTTGCGCCTACAAATCACATCAAATGTCTCTCATTGCCTACCCGCTCGGGTAGATCTCAGTTTGATAAAAATGTCAGTTCGCATGCCGAATGTTAATGGTAGCCACCGGTTTTATCCATCATCCAAAATTGACCGCCTTGATCATGATTGGTGAAAAAAGCTTGACTATGGCGTAAAATACCATTAATCTTCTCCGTTTCACTCAAAACCTACATAAAAATGTCTTGTCTCTCATAACGTTTAAAAAAGCCAGTATCAAACGTATCAAGTAAGTGTTGTACATAACATTTAAACATTTTTCTTAATGAAATAACCAAACTTTACTTATTGGCTGACCAATAATAAAACTGTTCTGTGTCAACGCTACTTTTCGCTCTTACTTAAAGAAGTAACAAACATATATTGTACATCTTCACAGTAGTTCATTACAGTATGATCAAATACAAACCAGGGAATCAAACAAAAATATTAAAATTGCACTCTAAGAAACATTAACTACATTTTTGACATAACAATACTGGGAACTTATTGAACTTATAAATATTAGGAATTCCATTTTTTGGTTTACAAAGAATATTAAGTCACGTGATAGTTTGATTATCCAATATTTACACATAATTTGATCAAATGGTTTTGTTGAGACCGGTAAAACTTCTATCGGATTTGAACACTTGAGTCAATACGCTGAGAAAACAGCAATGTTTGGGTATAGTAGATTAGTGTATTTTAATCACAAAGAGTGAAATTTGTCTATCACCGATATATTTAAAAACACCATAAAATTCAATTATATATATACACACTGTTTTTGATGATATTGACACATTACCCAACGATTTGTTTTTTAAGCGGCTTGTTTCATCTTTTATTTCGCTGTTTAAGTTTGATTTTAACCTGAATGGATTAGAACAAATAAATGAAGCAGTCCATCGCCTCCTAAAATCTATTGTGAAATGAAAAGATCAAAGAGATTCCGAGTAAAACTGATTCATATAAGTATAAACTTAAAATATCTTGACTTGTGGTATTTTCTAACACTTTCTATTGATTACTAGGTGATCTTTTTATCAAGTATAGAAGATTTGTTTTTATTTGGTAATATGACTTCTGTAGATTACTACAAGACGGTGTGAAATCTTGATGAGTTTTCTTAAGAATTTTTGACTAAGTTTACCGTTATCAAGACACCTTTTGTTGAATGGAATTACAAGAAAATAAATTAAGATTAGTTCTTGTAAACTGATTAGTGTTGGTTAATCTCCTTATTTCGCACGTGTTGCGATAATCAAGTTCATATAGAGTATAATATGATAACAGGTGCTCTTTCAGAAACCGTCAATATGCTGTTAATATTGCCCAGAGGAAAAAATATCGAGTAACCTTCCATTTATTTATTATTTATTTATTTATTTATTTATTTATTTATTTATTTATTTATTTAAAGTATTACTGGACTACTCGTTCCGCTGTAATTACGACTTGGGCATTACATTACCTTTTCCATGGCAATACTCGTTTCCTCGACTGAAAATAATCTGAATCATTTGTTTAATCATGTAAAAACATGAAAAGTTGTTTTCTCCGGCTAGTTGTTCTGACCAGATTATACGTATATCTACTCAATTCTTTCATAATTCACTGTGTCTTGAATAATTTATTAACACTTCTATAAATATTAAGTTCAAATAATAGATGACCTTTTAGTTTTTCCATACATTTGTTACTGGACATTCGGGTCATTACGTTCACAAATGTTTAGTGTCATTAAGTTTTTTTGACATAAATTGTGTAACTATAAAGGGGAATTGGGTCTGCGCCTGACATGTTCATGTTTGGAATTTTCGTTAAGTTTTGCTAACTTTATCATTCAGATCATGTACTTGTTCATTCATATGTCATATGTTTCAGACCGTTTGTGAAATATGTTGTTTTTTTTTGTTTTTTTTGTTTTGTTTTTTTTTTTATTGATAGAAACTATGATGTTGGAAAATTTGATTATTCAAATATTTACCAAAAATAAAATACAAAATACATGTAATGATAACTTAAAAATGGTAACATTAGGAGAGACACCAAATGTAACTTGAATCATTTGCTCTGTGCTGAGAACATTATATTTGGTACAAAACCCCGTATAAAACATATTTAAACAATTATTTACTGTCAACAATTATAATTAGAATATTTTAAGGTTTTTTATACTACAACCCGACAAAATATGTTATTTTTGGCTAGAAACATAAAAAGGATAAAAGTCATTGCACTAAGGCATTCTGATTTCAATAAAAAGCACGAAAATACGGGAGACTTGATTGTGTACAGAGTCTTGTTTTCTTGGTTTTTGTTGCAGGAGTACTGATGTGACCTTTTACAGATTTTTGGAGAAATTTTAAAGTGATGTAAGGTACTATTTGAAGGTCACACTTGTATTACATCCATAGGTTCGTAAATACGCATATTTAAAACTTAAAAATAGCCTTATTTTACCAAACAATGAATCGACAATTTCCATATGTAAATGTTGTCAATAAAAAAAATTAAGAAAACACCAATTTTTTTTTTATTTATTCAAGGACAAAATCGTGTATTTATTTAGCACATATTTGCTTTTTGTGCGACATTTGGTAGAGTATGGGGGTCATTTGAAAATTCTTCAATAACCTATACTTACCGCTAACTGCCATTGTCTGCTATAAAATAAATTTCATTTTTCTATTACTAAGTTTTTAATGGCAATATACCAATTATTATATAAAATTTGTTACATTAAAATCAGTTTTAATTGGTTTTTATACGTTACAGTTATTTATCAGCAGACGACAGTGACAGTTTCATTGATAATTACAGACGTTCCGCCATTAACATAATACTTAGTCATTGTTTTCTTCTTTTTTGTCATTTTAAAATTCAAACATTTTAAAAATAATTTGAAGTGTTATCGGCCTTGTCCATTATAACCCTTAACTTAAAAAGCCTCATTTGCTAACAACTTGTGACTACTGTAATCATGGACCACATCGTCAGTATATTTATATGACTTTATAGTCAAAAATAAAACATATTTGTTTAGAGATGAGCATGTTAAAAACGACTCTTTCTATTTACGCGTGACTTGAATGAGTTTTATTCTTGATTCAAACGATATGAACAAAATTTTATATCATTACCCAGCCCATCTCTAACTACTCACTTCTTCACATTATTCTACAGTCAAAGAACACTATTTAGAATTATTACATGAATTTTGAAAAGATTTAAATAGAAATGAAAAACATGGTGGCCAATTGACATTTGGAATTCGTTAAGTTATTAAAGTTTGTGTATAGACATTTCTCCTTCAAATGTTCGTAGTGAATATATTCTTTACCACTACTCAAATTAGGTGGCGTTTGAATGTTTATACTGACGTCTCGAGGATGTTGTGTGGTCTTCTTTCTAATTTCAAAAAAGGCTTTTGAAATTTTATCATAGCAAGTTTCAAAAGAAGGCATATAAATGAAATATTTGTCTGTTTGTTTACATATGATAATTATAAAGGAAACGATAATAAAGAACAAGTTAGAACTGATGTCTGCCACGGAATAGAACTTATATTAATTGACGAAATGTTGATCGTTTACAAATCGAACTTTAAATCACTTTTAACATACACTTTTCTGATTATTTAGATACCGGATACGACTACTGGAGTTGGAACACAGTAGTAGAGTTTGATCCCTATACAGGAACTGTATACAACAAAGCAAGTTGCTTACAAATAATTAGTTGACTCGGAGGTATTGCAAGCCTAGGGTTACTTAGGCCACCAAAACGTTTTATGATCGTTATTACAATAGTTGATAAGTATGGTCGCTATATCCGAAATTGTCCTGGATATATTTGTCGTCCTATGATTCCATGATTCTTTCATTCTCAAATTTAATTCAAACGTGGCGGGTGAAGCTACCTAGAAGGTGTGTACCCTTCCGGAGAATTCGGCCTCACTTACCCGGTGGACGTTCACGTGTTTAATTAGCTTTTGAACACGGATCTGTATGTTAGTGTTTATTCTATACAAAGGTACTCTGCTAAACAATGTTTATATCTCAATTCTCAAGCTCTCTTAACACTGATATGTGTTGTTTATGAATTTCAATCAAATCATTGGATATAATGACGTCATTGTGATTGATCACGATTGTTGCCTACAGTCTTGTACTGATTTCGAAAGCATTATTTCATTACTTAATGATTCCAATTACAGGTGTATTTCGACAAAGCTATCATGAAATCAGATGTATTGGTAACCTCTGGAAAAACTACATGTATTCGAATTTATAAAAAGCGAAATTTCAACATAACCTAATGGAACCTTCCAAAACATATAGCAATAACAGATGTATCTGACTAATGGTTGTCTTCTGAGAAATCACATTTATGTTCAACCTACTGGCAGCTATATCATTAGTAATCTGCTAATTATTTATGTATCATTTTATTATAAATTATCACATGGCACACACTATAGGCAACAATTTGAGTAATCGTTAAAACTAAACACAACTACCCTATCATGATAATTGTGTTTTATATAAGTATACGGTTAGTTTAAGTGTATAGAGTCGCTTGCAACATACTGCATACAAGAAACGATTTCGCATGTACCTGCTAAGCAACGTTTGAAATATACATAAACAGCTGTATGGAATCTCTAGAGAGAGCAACTGCTGTTGGGAAAAGTGAAGACCACGTGGCCTTACAGACCATTTAATAATTAACTATGCAAGATCAGATAATTTGTTTAGTAGGACCGAGTTAACATTCCATTTTATCGTAATAAATTGAAATGTGATTTAATTAGTTCTAAAATAAATAAACATCTTTATCTTTCGTCATTGTGTCACGGTGCCATCACCCTGACGTTACGTCTTGTGGTTTGATTAATGATTCAACTCTTTCACCTCGGCAGACCTGCGTTTTTTTTATTTTTAATGCTCAACATTGCAGATTTGCAAGAGGAAGTTTAAGCATCAATATTAAACAGCCTGTACTTATCACTAAGCATTTGTTTTGTGCATGGTTTAAACTTTTCTTTTTTTTAAATTTCATAAATATGTACAATGTAATTAAAAATAACCTAATGTCGGTAACTCATGCATGTCGGTTAGATGATTCGTTGTTCTGGAAAAAAAAACAAAGAAATTTTTTTCATACTTGTATGGTTAAGGCACACTTGTTGTAAAATAATGGAGTGTTAAGGGCATAACAAAAGGAACCAAAGCAATAAATACAATGGAGTGATTAGGGCATTACAAATGAACCAAAACCAATAAGTACAATGAAGTGATTAGGGCATTACAAATGAACCAAACCAATAAGTACAATGAAGTGATTAGGGCATCACAAATTAACCAAACCAAATTAGTAACACGATCGAACCAGGTACGGTCACAAACTAGTATTAATTTTGCCGATTTTACTACTGATTGCAATACACCAAAAATTACCTTGACTGATTTAAAGGGCAATGAGAACCTTTTAAATTTTCGCACAATATTCTCAAATAAAAAAAAATCTTTGTATGACAAATACGACACGTAAGATCTTGACAATGTTTGATGAACCAGTACCATATGTTATACAAATGTATTTCAAACCAGAAAAGTTACTATCTCGGATTTTATTGAGGTGTTCATCTCCTTGTACTTGATCATTATGAAATCTCAATTCTCAGTAGTTAACATCTGTAGACGTTCTTAAACAGAACAAGTTCTGAAGGAATTTACCAGTTTACGGAGTTTTCATAGTTAGTAACCCGTGACAACTTCACACGAATATTACCCGGATTTAAAACAGCTTATACAGTTATCTATAAAAAATTTGTATTGACAAAACTGTTTAGGAGCTGTGATAGATATTTGACTATATTAAATTCTTACAGAAAACACAGTAACCAAAGAGTTTTTAATTCCTTGTCATTGTTTTGTGTTTATGACAAAACACGACAATATACAAATCATCTCTTAAAGACAAATTCCAGAAAATCCAACCAAATCTATTTAAACTGGCGTGAAATATGTCCATATTAATGAAAAACCAGACATTTATTTCACATATATTAAAATTCTTAAGACCGACTAATTTTTGATTTGGAAATAAATATAAATAATTTGTTATCTCATAACTGTCGATGTTTAAAGATCTACGATTTTCTAAATTGGTCATATCTCGGGAACCCACAAAGGAGAACTGCTTAAAGTGTTCTAATGAACTCTTAAAGAACACCAAATACGCTGGAAATTAATAACTTTTCATTATTTAAAACTTGTTAAACGAACCTGAATTTGTGTACATAGAAAAAGAATCTTTTCACTGCACAGACAGCTAAAAATCAGTAAAACTGTAATGATATATTTACTTTACAACACCTGTGTAAACGTCGATACTTCATAGTTAAGATACATTTTTATTTCATTTTTCAATTCAATCGCTTTCTTCTTCAAAATTAACATATTGCACTCGTTAAAGGAGTATAACATTAATGCAAAAGAAAACATATACAATGTTTGAAGATAGCTGATCATTTCATTAAAACATTAAGATAATAATTTACAATATATTAACAAAATATGTTCGTCTTTCTTAAATTTAAAAAAAATAAAAATAAAGATGCAAAAAGGTAAATATACACTGTGATTCAGATCTTTATATAAAAAGTTTTTTTGAAAAAATAAATGTATGTGAAACTAAACTATTTCAGTTACTTATAAAGTATTATCGCTTTTCAGATATTGTCCATTTATATTTCTGACAAGCGGATGCTGGAATATTTCTCCTTTAGACCAAACACCATATGTACGCACAAACCATTCAGCATTTAACTTAGAAAACATATTTATCTATACCATTTGGCACAATCATTTCAAAAACAATGTGAAAAAAGAGTGGCTACGCTGAGTCTAACTCTTCTGAGTAACGTGTTATTGTCGTGCATCGCAAATATGAAGTGTAACTTAAAGTATAGATTTTAGCACATAATATCACAGCACAGTCATATAATATAGAATACTGATTGACATTGGCAAGGCGTTAGATAGGTGGTGGTGTCAACGGACTCCATGCATTGTTCCTACCGTTATCCCTGGTTGGCGATGAAAATGATGAGGAAATGTCACATATGTCAAATGAAGAGGATCCAACTGAATTTGTTAATGTCACATTCGGAATATTTGCCACTGTATTATTATTTGACGTTGGTAACGAATAAGGATTAGAAGTCCGAAGATAAGGCACAGTGCAATTCTGATTGGGTGATATATTGGTTCCAACTGGACTACCCATCCACATGCCATATTGTGACTGTTGAGCTGTAGTATTTGACTGATATATGCCATGGCTTCCCGAGGACATGTGTGGCCAGTTATCGGTTATATTTAAAACTGGAAGATTGGCGGTAACGTCCCTCGTCGAAAATCCTCCTGAAATATATAGATAAAATTACTTCAAAAATATGTTCAAAAATGTTTTTGAATTAATGAAAACAATTAATGGAATTTCATTTAAAACATCAACAACACATTTCCATACACATTTTTAAGAGCCGGATTCTAGTACAATTAAGGTTGCTGTTACAATCAAGGAAATGGGTTTACTTCAAAGAAACAGTTAATTTATTTTTCTATAATTTCTTATTTCGTTGTGTCGTAAATATTTAAAAGTTGAGGATTTTATTTTTTTTTTATTTATTTATTTTTTTTTAATTCTTATTTATTTTTTTTTTTTTTTATTTTTTTTTTTTTTTGCAATATTCTTATAGCTATTAAATGCGATTTCTAAAAATTTCGGCTATCGTGAAAACCACGAATGGTTTATAAGCGAGAGTTAAGTGTCTGGATTTCTCATCATTTTAATTACATATTTTGTGTGGAAATGTCATATATTTTTATTTTTATGAATTCTCGTACTATATTTTTTTTAATATTTATTATCATTCAGAAAAAAGAAAATGTAATATGACAGAAATACTGAATAAATATTTCCACTATTTGAAAGCAAACTTGTTGAAACATTTTTATCCTCCTGAATAATTTAAAACTTAATTTAATAGAAAACTGCACATACAAATTTTTTGACTAAACTATTAAATTTATTTTCTGAAGAAGATTTGTAGCAAAAGATATAACAGCCAAAAATAAATTTAAAAAATAAGGTAAAAAAAAAAATAAAAAGTATGAAAAAAAACTGTGTTCCCTTAATATAATTTTTAAAAGATAATAAAAAAAAGTTATAAGAGAAAATGATCTAGTAACGAATTTCATGTAGCCATAGGGCAGATTGTATTTACTTTTAAAGTGAACAACAATTATGACGAATAAGAAGACGACGGACATAAATATTTAATAACTAAAGTATTTTGAAGAAAAGAATTTCTTTATCAGGATAATTATCGGAAATGGTTCTTAAGTGTTTTACGACACAACCGGTCATAACCTTTAGTCAATCATGTCTTGTCCATTCTAATGGCATTACAATAGAGACGTGGAGATACTATGTCCCGACTAATAGATCAAATTTACGTGTATTAATTGCAGATTTCAAAGATACCGACTCTTACTTTATGGGGTATGGAAAAGACAGAAATTTTACGACCATAGGAACAAAACATTTGATATAACAATCTTGAAAATAAACTTGGGACAATAGTAAGAAAATCTCACATGATGGCGCTAACTAGGGGAGCATTCCTTAGCTCATAAAATAACTTAAGACGAAGATCTAAGGTGGGATACAATATGAAATAGCAATATTTGGTCTTTAGGAGATTGAAAAAGACCTCTTGAAACCCCATAAAATAATTAATAATGACATGATAATTGTTGAGAATTTGTCGGTTATTTGATTTTCAGATGGTTAGTCTCTATTAGTTTCAAACACCGACGTGTGTATAAAATTTATGTTTAAATCTCTTATAATTCCATTAATTCTTGAGATCAGAAGATTGCTGATTTAAATAAGTAAACATAAGACATTGATGTCTCCATTTTGGATTTGAGAATTACGGCAATAAAACTATCATCAAGTCAGATACACTGCGTTATAAACGGATATATTTTGAATATTGCTATTTAAAAATGATTAAATAATTGATTAAAGAAGTACCAAAAAAATAAAAAATTTGAAATATTCTTTTTATTAAAAAAATAAATAAAAAACGCAAGATATAGGAATAATTTCTATTATGTTACTTGATATTTTCATGTGATCATTTTCGAATTTTCATGAAATAAACAAAAAATAATAATTACTAGCACATGAATAAAGCAAAGAAGAAGATTACTTTATTGTTTGTAGTTTTGCCATTTGCTTATTTTCATTATTATATCATTTATTATTTGAAATTTATGAACCAAAAATGGTAACATTGTTCAATTTAAAAAGAAATATAAAAAGTCAACTGAAGTTTTTAATCAATTAAAATTAGTGTCTTAAATAACTGTTACTACACGTTTACTAAAAAAATTAATAAGTAAATAAAAATAAATAAGACATTTGAGGCTAATTGGAACACTATCCCAGATATATGTATAATTCTATATTGCTTTTTATAATTTTATTTTTTTTAAATTTGTTTTTATTATATTGTATGTATAAGGTTTTAATGAAATAAGTATAAATTTTGAGACAGGATGGCAATTTCTTAAAGGCATTTTTTTAAAAGAGAAAAAAATTTATGCGAATAACATGTTCATAAATATTGTTTATTTATTTATTTATTTATTTATTTATTTATCTATCTATCTATCTATCTATCTATCTATCTATCTATCTATCTATCTATCTATCTATCTATCTGTCTGTCTGTCTGTCTTTTATTTATTTATTTATTTATTTATTTATTTATTTATTTATCTTACCTCGGGGTGGAGATCTTCTCTGGTATGGGTGTGGATATGGGGCAGGACGAGCATTTCTCAGACTTAGTCGGTCACAGTGAGGATTCGACAAATTCAGTGCATTTGGAAACTGGTGTGCGGGAGGGGGAACAAGAGTGTGTCCACCTGGAGGTATATACCATGTCCCTGCTACTGAAACATAAAGAGAAACATATATAGATTTTACATTTCATTTACTAAGTGTATAATTAAAGAAAACATTATTATATAAATAATGTCGGTAACAAAACGCTTGAAGCAGAATATTGGTACGCTTTCCTTGAAAAAAATGTTGTTGTTGTTGTTGTTTGTTTGTTTGTTTGTTTATTATATTTATTTATTATTTTAATTAATAATTTTTGTTTTATTTTTTATCAAATTGTAGTTGAAAATTCAATAACTTGGTAATAGCCAATCAGATTAACGAAACAATAAAATAACAAATAAGACACAAAATAAGCAAATATTTAGATGAAAAATTTAAAACTCTCGAATAAGGGTACGGGATCTAAATAAACAATGGTATCTAGGCCTTGAGGGGCTCTGTTTTACAACCAACTCACATTTTTAAAATATTCAAGAAATAAATATCCAAAATTTAGAACAACAAACCCCAAAATCGTTTTTTTTAGAACAACAAAATGTGCATTCTATTTTTAAATACCGTAATTTTTGGTGTATAGGGTTTGGTTTTTTGCAGTTTATTTTTTTAACTCTAGCAAATACAAACAATCACACATTCATTTCTTTCGGTTTCATATGAACCTTTATTTTGTCGCATAGAATTTGGCGACTCTCAAAGTTTAGATTGCACTTCATGAATGTCATAAATGTATTTTTGCTGTCATTTATTAAAACCATTTGCTCTGAGAAAAATATTTTAAATTGGTATGATTTTATAAGTAAAACACGATACATTTACTGCTAACTATATTTCAAAATTTGATGAATATTTTACATATAACCCAAGTCAGACAGAAAGACATGATACACTGGTTCATCACTTCACCGTGGGTGGTACTCGTCTTAACGGTTTTATGGTGATGTTGAGTACCCATCCATTGACGTTAAATCGAGTGGAACCCTAATTCTGAAAAGTATCCGTTTCACGGTTGTAATAAAAATTGTGTTTGATGAAATAAACTGCGTTAATATGGCGTTAAATCTACTACTGGCATTATATAAGATATGCTCAATTATTTTTGACTTATTGCAAAAACAGAAATGAGTCAACAACAAATTCACATTATATTCTGAATTTTTAACTGAAAAAAATTAAAATTCCTAACATTACACAAGTTCACTGCTAGCGATTACATTGGAATATGAAAAAAGTCATTTATTTATTTATTTATTTATTTATTTATTTATTTATTTACACTAAATTATTTATTCTTATTGTACTGATTAATTTGAAAAGTTACTGAAATATCTAGGCACTTGCTATGACATACACTGAGATGTATTAAAAATTTTCAGAGTTAAACAAGATGAACATCCCCAATCAAACCGGAGATAGTGAGTTATTTGATTAAAATTATTGGTTCTAATCATCGGGTATTAAAAAAAACAACTTTTTATTTGAATATCAAACAATGTTCATGTCTGTTCAAAATATTTTTAATAATTTATTTAATATTCGACCGATGATAAAATACTAAATGTTTAAAAGGTTGCGTTGCTATGATACCTATATTCAGAAAATCCTACACGCTATATGTATAATATTAATTACAGATAGGAAGATTATCGTTTTTAAATGCCACGTGACTAAGAGCAATGGGCAAACTTTATTTCTACTTAAAGGTTATTGACTGGCCAATATTTCCAGATATTTGGAGTTGGATTTTAGCTCAAAATACGATAAGAAAAATATCATCTGAGAAGAAAGATTGAAGGACGAAATGAAAGTAACTGTCACATTTATTCCAAAAGTTCATTATGCAAATCACCTATCAGACAATTACATGATTTTATCATACATTATGTACGTAAAACACCGAGAGATTCCGTCGCTATCATCATTTTATATGGTCCAAGGATTTACAATTATTTTATATTTGGTTAAATTTGTTTGTTTTGTAAGTAATATCCAAATTTAATTTAAGTCTTTAAGCTTCTGTGAAATTCGCCGATGTCTTTAATAAAATGGCGCCCGTCTTTGAAGTGACTTACTAATTAAATTATTTCTCAAACATTCGTTCAAGTTTCATAAAAAGTGAATAAATAAAAGAAGATTACCACCTTTTGGTGTCATTTGCTCACGTCTTTAGAATATCTGTGTTTAGAGTCAATTTTCAGCTTAAACTATAAAGATGAAGGCGTATAAAATTGTATCGAACAAGATCCTACATCGTTTGTGAAAAACAAATAATAAATTGATAATTTCTCACTGATGTTATCGCGGGCGTTTAGCGATTACGTGACAAATTGGCGGAATTTCAGATGAACATCGGGTAGATATCGTATAGCTTATTTACTGCCCGATTCTCATCTATAGTGACTCTTATTTAACAGTATTTGATAACAGAATAAAGAAATCTCTGGCGCTTTCAGTAAATTCTGACAGGGTACCCGTTACTGATTTGAGGTTTGGTGTTGGGGACAAGAATTATCCCTTTCAAACTGAGGTTGAAAAATTACTAAGATAACATGTTTTGAAGATTTAACACCCATATCTCGCACCTGTGCTAATGTATTTATATCTTTCTTAAGTATAAATTATTTAATTGCGCCATTTATTCACACTTATTCATTAAACGTTTACATAAATTATCAGCGTTATGAATTAAAACTGATATCACGAATACTTGCAACTAGGCAATTGCCGTTCAATCTGTCAATGCCATGACCAAAAGTCAAAATTTATTTAAAATGTCTTTTTCTATGCCAAGATAAAAACCATTTTAAGATATGGAATAGGTACCATTAAAGTTTCACAAAACCGACATTAAGTTGCTGTGTTTAGTGCATTAGACTGAACGCAATTGAAAATTGTATTTTTTATAGACATATCGGCCTTCTTGTATTCAATGCAGTAGTTGTAAAATAAGACGGAAAGCAGCGTACAAATACCAACGGATCTCTTTTTCTATTGTCTTATCAAAGCCAAGACTTAGTTTAAAATCATTTGTTTTAATGTGTCTATCTTTGGGCATATTTATTATAATTGTTTTGTTCGACTCTTGTGATGTACTGGTTCTCGGTGACTTTGCGACATTTCCATGCAGTTTCAAGCAGTTACTGTTCCTTATCGAAAACGTTTTAATTATGGTGGCACAGAAATGACATGAAAAAAATATTTGTATACTGCGAAATAACGTAAGCATATGGTAATTTTCGCGAACGCACGCGATAAAAAAAATTTCGTGCCACCTCTGAGCTGTGGTGTTCAATTTACTCTTTTTGGTGTGCTGGGTCATGTTATGAATTTTTGAATTTTTTAAATTTAATTTATTAAAAAATTTATGACAACTGAATGAAATATTCAAAAATTTATGACATGACAACTGTCAAAGCGATTCAGGTATTTAAAAAATAGAAAAAAATCGGAAATGTTGGTAGTGACGCAAAGATGCAATCTGCCCAGGCTTACAACAATCGTAAAGGTTCGACTAATAATTAGTATTTAAAAGGCAACAAATACTAGTAATGAAAACACACCCGATAAAATGTGGGTAGACTAGTGGATAGGTAGGCATTTTCGAAAAATTTCAGACGTGCAATTTTAAAATTGATTTTTGTCACGATATCAAGTATTCGTCGAAGCCTTGTGTTCCGAATCCATTGCTCTTTTTAAACAGGCTTATCTTGTGTCTTGATTCTCTTGCTGTTTCAATTGTGCAGGTATTTACTGTTTTGCCCTTTGTCATTGATGGCGTGATTTTGTGATGTGTTTTTACTGCTCTGCCAAATGCCAATGATGGTGGATATCAGTCATGTGGTTTCCTGCTCCGCCTTTTGCAAATGGAAGGCTTTCTAAATCTTATTTTAAAATGATGATTTTGTGCGCCAGTATGTTTCCCGAATGTTTGAATTTAATGGATCATTTTGCATAAATTAAAGAAAATATCTAAATCCAATCGCAAAATGTCAAAAACAAAGCAAAGCCACCATTAACACACCTATATGTGTGTTGTATCTATATTTTAAGTACAGTTTTGTGTAGAACATTTAAAAAAATTAACTTACAATGTGACAAAGATCTTTGTTGACAATCTGTGGTGTCGTCCATAAAGTCCTTCTGATCCGGTCTACAACAAGAAGAATGGAACATCAAACAGGGGATACCAACAATAATACACTTATATCAATAGTACTCAAAACTTACAATAGACATTTAAACACACCGTAAAATGACTATAATTTCAAACTCAACTCAATGACATCAAAAAGACGCCATCATGATGAGAGTAACTAAACGTAAGTCAAGGACTTCATTAAAAATGTGTATGATAACAATATTAACAACAGAATTCATTTAAAACAGTAACAAGTAAGATAGTTTTAACAATGTCTTGAGCATAAACTATTTCGTAAGTGTACCGTCTCATCATTGCACAACACAATCATTGATTAAGCAATTAAAATAAATATTAAAGACGTTTAATTGTATTCCTTATTTTTCTCTTTCATTTTGAGTGAGTATTTTTAAACGGAAATTTTAAAATCGGTCGAATCATGTTTTAACACTATTATTATAAACCTTATTATTTAACCAATTTCCTCTCCATTCACAGATCTTACATTGCCCCGTAAATACTCGTATGGGGTTGTTTTTAATCATACTTGACAGTAGTAAAGACTGAATTTTTATATTTATCACATTTATCTGTAGTGTCATATACCACTTTTTGAATTTAATCATAAAAATACATTCGAAAAGTGGTATATGACAGTATGATAAGACTGCAGCGTTCAAAGAAGAGACAATAAATTTTGTTTAAAGATACATCTTCGCGGAATTTGCTTTTTAATATTGAACAAGTACTTTTTTCGTTTCTGGATTTTTCAGTAAAATTTACACGTATAATACCTTGATCTTTGTTCATATATTTACTGATTTACTGTCAATTTGCCAAAATGCCAAGACTTTGGACATTCACTCAATATAACTTGAAAAGAAAGGGTTTGAATATGCTAAAAGTATTCTTTGATTAAACACATATTCATTCTAAAAACCGTACATAATACGTATTTTACAGATGTTTAAAACAAACCAAATACCTGTTCAATAAATGAGTATACTTGTGTGGGAAAATTAAAGTTAAGAAATTGTACCAGGGAGAAATTTAGATAAATATAAAAGTATTTAATTTTTTATTATCTAATTATTTTTCAAAAGTTACCTTAGGGATTTAATTGAATGCTTACATTGTAAAGATAGTATAAACACGGCATTAACGTTATTTCCTGACAGAAAACACCACAGTTTAAAGTTACGTCAAAATGATTTTATAATTTTTTATTTACAGATTTAACCTTTGACATCTTCAAAAACTGTGAGAACAATAGAATGTTTACATTTTTGCCTTTTAATAGAATTTACGTATGTTTTTACAGCAATACTTTAAGGTCACTTATGTTTTAATCGAAAATTTGCAACACTATAATCTAAAATTAAAATCTTTTTTATTCATGGCAAATGGTCAATAATGTTTTTGATTTCTAATAACATCGGTCTTTTGATGGCCAATTGAACTTTCTTTGTTGTGATTGAAAGCCAATCGTCTAATTCAAATAAAAAATTCTATTTCATTCTACTTAATTCCCTCGTATAAATATACGATCGTTTCATGAACCATAAAAGCGTTTGAAGATGAAAGCACAAACAAACGAGTATTGCCACCACCTAGAACCTTAACACGAAACTGTTCTAAATTGTCTGCTGGTGTTACAATTTAAATAAAAGTAAAATATTTGACGTGAAAACTTAGCTGTCGGGACTAAATGTTCACTTACCTTTCTTTGGCGTCTAAAAACGCTTTGGCAAACGGGTTATGTTTTATTTTTAAAGCAGTAATCTGAAAAAAAGAAAGAAAAGAATTTAATAGAAAACTTCGGTTTCCGATTTTAAACAGAACATTAGAATTACAAATGCTTTGTGTTCGCACAATTATTTTGCTTGCGTAATTTCAGTAAATAAGTCCTTTATCCACCAAAAATGGGAATAAATATTTAAATAGACGGAATATTTGAACTCTAAATTAGTTTTACCTATCTAATTTCCTTTCTATAACAAGTTTGGTATCAGAATTTAATCTGTTTTTAAATTTTTATTTTAACTATAAAAATTAATTACAAAATCAAATAAATACAGAACTTGAAAGAAATTAAGAAAACTGTAAGTTTAAAAATGCAATCAAGAAAACAATTATGGATGATATCATTTATTTTTACAAAACATATTCACGGGTACTTTGGCACCTATCTTTGATTCATTGTTTTAAGAACTCTGCGGTGTTACTATTGACGCTCTTTGTTACACTCCCCGCCCCTCAAACAAAAGATGCCCTTTATTTCCAAACACATAGTAATAAGATGGATAAGAACTAGGTTTATTTTAAAGTGCACTTTATAGACATTTATCAATTAAGTTGAGCTGTCACTTTAAAATTCAGATTCTACTCGAAAGGGAAAAGAGGCATTGCGAACAAACGGCGACACTTCAATCGGCTTTTAATTTGAAAGCACTGCAACGTTTTAAAAAGACATCTGTAAATTTTTACCTTTTCATTAAGATGGGGGTATACATAACTAGAATATATAATTTCGTAAGTAAATTGAATCTTGATTGCACACGGATTGTTTAATTTTCATTCAGTAAGGCCATCATTAACACGTGTACACAAAACATGGGATAGTTAGGTGTAAGTTACGATTTAACTCCTCCCGAACATGATACAATATTGTCCTTTATTTTTTTTTACCCATTCAGGAGAGGTAAATATAATTAAAAATTTCTCCTCGTTTGATGGTGTTCATTTCTTTGATATATATTATATCAATTTCAATTAATATACTTTGTAAGTAAACATATCTTAACACTTGTTAAGCATGCAGTCATGTTTTTAATCTTGGGAGGTATCAATATAAATTTTATAATCTTTTGAATGTTTTAAGAACTTATAGTTTGTTTTAGAGTCTCAATGACAGATCCTCCCAATCAAATATTTATGCTCTACTATATACGGAAACAAAATTATAACATAGTTCACTAGTTCAATGTTATCTAATAAGTTTAGAGTGAAAAAAGCAACCAATTGATTTTTTTCATTTTCATTTGATTTTTTTAATTGATCATGCAGTGATTTTCCTCTTTGATAACCGGGATCCTCTGAAGCACTTATTACTAATAAAGACTATCAAAACTTTAAAATTCTCCTGATATTGCATACCAGGGAGAACCCTGTCTTCTTGCAATGTAAATAAATATCTTAACATACCACTTCTCCAGTAAAATTGGGTCGGGTTCTAAAATATGGTTAAATAAACATCTCCAATAAAACCGGGCCAAAAGCTAAGATTTGGCAGAGTGAGCATTTCGAATTAAACCGGGTCAGGCTATGAGATGCAGTAAAATGAACATTTCGAATAAAACCGTGTGATGCTCTAAGTTTTTAAGAGTAAACACTTCCAATTAAACTTGGTCGGGCTCTAGTAAAGTGTTTATGTCTAATAAAACTGGGTCAGGCCATTAGATGTGGTAGATTCCTCTTCTGTAACTCCATTTTTATTTATTTAAATCTCTACTTACTGTACTGTCATAAAGCATTTTTTTAATTTATTTAACGATAATTTAAAAAAAAAAATGCTTTATGATAGTACTTACAATTGTTAGTAAACAAAACACACTAGCGGATATAAAACTAAGCACTAAGCAATAACTAAGTTACTTACTAAGAACATTTTTGCATGACTTATTCTACTGATAACTAACTTATTTATAAAATTTATATATTTTATTTATATTATAACTTACTGGCACATATATCTAATGTAGAAAGACTAGCTAGTTTGATTTTAAAACCGTTTAAGACTAAGCTTACCTCTTCATTTTGGTATGCAGTTACAGCTATAAACTGTGTTTCTGGAAAACTAAAACTACTGATTCTCTTCTTCTGTGAATTTGTACTGTTTACTTTAACAAGATGTAACCTCGGCTCATATTTGTGTAGTGAATTCAACATTATCTGAAAGAAGAATTTTATCTGTAATAATAAAACATGCAAGGGTACGCGGCCTCTCAATTAACAAAGTAAAAAAATGTTACCGCCATTTAAAGGGGACGTTACTCCTTAATATCTCAGTCGGTCATGACGGAATTCAAACTTGATTAATATATTTGTTCCGTCAGAACAACAGAAAACGCTTACTGAAACTAAGCTGTGTAAGTATATCAGCAAACAGAATGCGGACATTTCCGGTACTAATAGTCACCTCTTTTAGTGACAACTTATGATTTAAAAACAAAGATCGGGAATTAAATTAATTTGTAATACTGTTAGATTTAACGCGCGTTATTTATCAAATTGAACAACTTTGAGCGTAGGAAAATCTTCATAAATACATTTTCTGAAACTAGCATATTGCAAAGCACATTATATTTATTGTTATCTCGCTATTATCTTACTGTGTGGTGATTTCTTTAAATTTTCTTGAAGGAAAAAAAACTGTTATTTCATTCAGATAATTCAACGACAGTTTTGTCATAATATGCGACATTCTGAATTTCTATCAAGTAAAATATTCAAAATGTCCCTTTTCAGGATTGTTGTCATATGCCAAACTTTGAATATTCTATCTTTTAAAAATTCAAAATTTCGCATATGACAGTTAAATTATCTGTATTTTGTCTTTGGAAATTCGAAGATTTTTTAAAATATATAATATATGTTTAGTTATTTATATATTTAAATACATATTCAAAAAAGGTGTTACATATATTTCAAAACTTCCTCTAAAATTTTTACTCTAAATCAAAGACATGAACATTTGACATATCCATGCATTATTGATTTTATGATAACTAAAAACGACGTGACTTGCCGTTGAATTTACTAGTTAAGTCGTCTTTTTGTTCCAAATCATGTTTAATTTTTTAATTCCTTGTATAAAAAATAAATGTACACATGACGCAAGGATAGAAATATTGAAGAAAATTGACTAACGGAAAGTTTTTTTTTTCTAAAAAAAATTCATGTAAAAATCCATTTAAGAGCTTAGTTAGATGAGTTTAACTGATAAAAATTACTGGAATTGGTTAAAGACAGAATCATGGTCAAAACTTCAAAAATAAATGACCGACAGAAAAGCTATGATGGCCGTAAATGTGACCACTTAGGACTGACCATTGAATATTAGATCCGTGTGTGTTTATGATATTGAAGTTCAGATTTTCTTTGATTCCAATACTTGACCCCCCAATCTCCGAAAATTTTAGATCCTAAGTGTTGACTTTGTGGAACATCAATAGATATTATAGACATCTGATGTGACTTTTATTAGCACTTTTAACTGAATTAGTTAAGCAAGAGTGTGTATAATTGATGGAGAAGTGAATCATTTTAATTTTAAGGTCATTTTATTTCAAACAAATCTTTCGAAGTTAAAACGAGATTTAACTTATGTGATTCTATTTTATTAAAAAAATCAAAAGTATCCATGGCACTTAGAAATAAGAAGAGCTCTAACTTTTCATATATTTAAAACAACGCAATCGGGAGAAAAGAAATATATACTTAATTTAAAAAAAAAACAAAACAAAACAAAAACAAAAAAACAAAAAAACGATTGAACAAGATCTCTCAAGTTTTTATTTATTTATTTATTTATTTATTTATTTATTTATTTATTTATTTATTTATTTATTTATTTTCATTCATTCATTCATTCATTCATTCATTCATTCATTCATTCATTCATTCATTCTAATACATTTTTCATTTGTGCAAACTTTTGAATTTTTTATTATTAAAAAAATCAAAGTTGATATGACATATACCATAGAAAATTTGCATCTTTTCTCATAAACTGCATTTCAAATTTTACTCAATATTTAAATTTTTTAATTGGATTTAAAATAAACTCAAAATGAATATTGAACTTTTAAATTATACATGTTATTACACTCTGTTTAATATTCATGGCTACATCTGATACCAAAGGTCAAATGTTACAGTTAGAAGAAAGGGTTGTATTAATTGTCGTTTGAAATTTAAAATAAATTGAAAGTATGTGGGAGACCATGGGTTACCAACTAAATGTCGTGGTTAGCGCCTGGTACATCTCAGAATACCATTTTTATTGATCTAAGTGATCGTTCGAAGTCGTTAATATTATCATCAGTGATCAGTATTTTTTATCACATATGTAGCTTACTCTTTGTTATTTTGACTTTTTGGCTAATGTCAAGTGTTTGCTCTCAACTTCCAATATATTATTTTTCACAGAAAAATAAAAATGTTATTCTTACCTGCCCACCTCCGTTGAGTTTATTGGTCAGTTTCACTTTACTAAAGGATACCACGTCCTTCATCCAATGTGCTCCAAAATTAGGGGAGTCGGGATGGATGTAAACACAGTTAGGTGCAGCCGGTTCGGCCTTTCCACCAGCTGCCCAGTCTCCATTCACATACTTCCATCTGTGGCTATCCACTTGGACAAAGTCCAATAACATGGTATACATGGCATTAGGGTCCAATCCCGATACACTGACCTTAAAAACGGGAAACATGCGCCTGAAATGTTGAAAAAAATAATTTTTAATTTTATTGTAAAACAGATGGATTTCTTAAAAATTTTTGTTATGTGAATATTGTGCAATTTAAAAAAGAAATGGAATTAACCATATCTTAATTTGAAAAAAAAAGTTTACAATCAGCTTTTATTTTTTTATTAATTAAAAATGTTCATACGTTTGAATTTTAGTTTAAAATTCAGGAATAACAATATTTAAATGAAATTAAAAAAAAAAAAAATAGATATAGAATATACTTTTTTCATTTTAACTATAATTATTAATTAGTGTGTATTTAGTCTGTTTTATGTAAAATAAAATAACAACCTTATATTTAAAAAAAATAAAATAATAAAAAAAAAAAACCAAACTAAAAATGGAATATTTACTGTATAATTCTGAATTTAAAATTTCAAGATGAGTTTTTTTAAAAAAAAAAAAAAATCTAATGCGTGATTCAAATTTAAACCCTTTGATATATTGAATGTGTAATTCTGTGTCAGGTTTTTTTTTATTCCTTATTTCTTTCAATTTTTATTATTTTTTTTTTCTCAAATGATATGTTATATCATAAAACTAATGTAAAATATTTACTGTATCATTTGATATTAATTTCCTTATAACTCTGAGTCACCAAGACTTTACGATATTCTATTCCTTGTTTTGACATAAAGTTATCATATTCTTCTACGATTTTCCACATAAATATTGATAATTTTTATTTCTCCTATCCTTAATAATGTGTTGTTAAAACGTCATAAAAAATACACAAATATGATTTAATATGTCTGTAAAATGATGTGTATTGAGGTCGGAAGACTAATGTACAGGGTGGTCCATCGAATAATTCACACTTGGATGGCGGACATGGTATAACACCTTGGTGATAACAGGCTCGTTTCAAACCATCATAAAATCTATACATGCGGGCATTATGTGTATCAATAAAGCTAAAAATAATGAAGTATGCAATACAAAAATATAATTCAATTCAAAATTAATATGTTTTAAATATTATTTTAAATTTAAAAATTAAACAATGGTTAAGATAAAAATATATATATTCGTGGGTAAGAAAAATTTAATGACCAAAAAGAGCATATTTTATAAAAAAGATAACTTATAATTATCCAACAAACATAAAGATTTGGAAAATTAATTTTTTGTTGAATCGGGAAAAATAAAATGCATTTGAATTTAATAATGATGATAATAATTACTGGAAAATATTTATATATCTATGATATAACTTTTAAAATTTGCCGAACGCCTAATTCGGAATTTGAGAGTAAGAAATCAAAAAGCAAAAATAGAATATTAATTTAGAAAATAACACAAACATGTTGCAAAATCTTAATATTAAAGATTATTTTTTATTTTAAAAAATCAATTTGCTTTTGATAATCAACATGCAAAATCAAGTATACACTTAAAAAACCTTTCATTCAAAATGGAAAAAAAAAATTATTACTAAAAAAAATTGTAGTCTTTCTCTTGATAGTGATCTTTTCGTTTAAACATGTTACAAAAACAATTTCTTAAAAACTTGATATTCAATTTAAAAAAAAAATTACAACACAGGAAGGCGAGACTTCAGCAAGCACATCTAAAGCAGGCCTAGGCTACCATTGGCAGATCTGAAGTTGGCTATCGTGGGCCGAAATGGTAACGTTCAGTTCATGATCCAGGAATCTCATTGATTTCATAACAATGTTAAATATTCAGTCAATAACTTCTTACATTAATCTAATATCCGGCTTTTTGTTAATTTTTATTGTCGGAATTTGAATAATTTTTGGAATCTTTTGTCCATATTATAAATATCGAGCAAAGTTGCCAAGTGTGGGCTCAGCAACATTCCAACAGACTAAGATCTCTATTGATTTTAATGGACAACACTTCGGTTTTTCATTTCTGACGTGGTTGTCCATATACATTTATAATGTATTTATACAATCAAAAATAATTTACTGTTGACATAAAAATATGAATCATATAAAATAAATTATATACAATCCCTGCTGAGTTACAAAATCGATCATAAGTTCCTCTATAAACGTTTACCGTGTATATCGATATTTTCCTGGCACAGTCTTACCGTTTTCGGACAATACATTTGTGAATTTTTCTTAGTACTTTTAAACTAGCATTAACGGACCATTTTTAGTGCCAACTCGGATGCCGCCACAAAAAACGATAAAAGTTTTTAAAGTTACGACATTTCATATTCCCATGTTCTGAGCAGAGTTGTGCGTGGAGACGTGGAATGGTCTTCAAACTTTGGAATTTCTAACTCCAGTAACATACACGATATTTAATTCAACTTTAAATATGTATGTACTTATGAATGGAAAATTTATAATTAAACATTGTCGCGTGAACTTTTATTTTAAAAATTAAAAACAAAAAGAATTTCTATTAAAATATTTTTTACCATCATCTTCTGAAAAAAGATGTTATGGATTTTCTTTCAATTGTGTAAATTCTTACCTTCCATTCTTAGTAACAATCATTTCATTAGTGTATTCCTTAAACCTGTTCCATAATTCTTTATCTTCTAATTTCACGTTTAATTGTCTTTCAGTTGGATCACCTTTTTCACTACCGACAGTCATTTCACTATCTACCGCATTTAGCAGGTGCGTGATATTTAATTGATTAGGTTTAGACTTACAGGTACTCTCTAAGTCAAGGAAGTTTGTTTCCTTCAAATCTTTGGTTGTCATTTTAAAATCGCACATTGTTGCTGATTCTAGCATTTGGAAATCATGTGTCAACGTTGAAGACTTAAAGCTAGGTACAAAGTGTTAAGAATCGTTTGACTGCGAACTGTAAAGTGTCTATGTGAATAACTGACACATGTTTACAAACTAACATTCGGGTATATGTATTAATCTACCCGTTTCTTTGATCTTGCCGACATTGTCGTTTACCTGTAACCAATCAGAAGTGTGTATACCAAATGTAGGCGGGGCTACGTGGTGCCTTATTGGCTAATTGAATTACTGAAATACTCATTCGCATCTTAATGTCACTTTGAGAATTTGATATCTCAAAAATATGATAAATTTATTAATTTGATGAAGAGATTTTCTCTTTGTAAAACCTATAATAAATAAATTTGCGATAATTAATTTATCAAATTTACTACAATTTTTTCATATCAATGTAAAATTAACAAAAAGAACGGTATAAAAACGACAAAAAATTTAATATTCTAATTTACTTTTCAAGAGCCTTATCAAAAGTACATTCTGTAAATATTAATACTGGATCTTAATGATTATATTTCCAGCAATTTACCATGGATACCGTCTCTATATCATAAGTTGTTATAGATTCGTTTTTTTTTTTTTTGTTTTTTTCTCGGTGTGTATACACTCAAGTTACGGTTATTTTTTGGATCAACTTAGTTCTAATTTTTTTTTTCAAAATCCCAGGATTTTGTTGTGCACATTTAGTTTCTATGATTTTTTTTTTTAAATTAGGATCTCAATGAATAAATGTACCTTTGACCTGCATTGGAAAAATTTAGTTGTTTTCGTTTACGGCTGTACTTGCAATGAAAAGTAGAAAAGTAATAGCTGCAGCATCTCACCTGTTTTATTCGCTTGTATTCTCACCATTTGCATGATGTTAAATTCAATATGTTTATTTTCTACCAATTTTCGTTTTTATCGGGAAAAATGAATTGGAAAAAATATCAAAAATAAGGAAATTTTTATTTTAAAGCTGATTTTCATTCAAACACGAAACCGTTTGGAATTCTTATTTTTCAAAAAGCTTTGAAACTTTAGCTCTGGATAATTTTGCATATCGGGAATGATATGGAACGGTTTTGAAAAAAGTCAAATTATATAGAAAATGTAACAGATTAAACTGAATTTTGTTTTCAGTACGTGTTTTATGAGCTATTTTTAAAGCAACGTTTTTAAAAAAATTCAGCAAAATAATGTACTCGACAGATAGTCAAAATTTTAAGAAACTTCAAACTCTAGTTTGCAAAGTTATCTTGTTCTTATTGTTGATTTTACAATAATTTGTGGCAATTGATTTGTAAGTTGTTTTTAAAAAAGATCATACATAAATAGTATATATATATACTAGTATATATATAAAATAATTATAAATTTAACTGATCACAATAAATAAATAAATAAATAAATAAATAAATAAATAAATAAATAAATAAATAAATAAATAAATAAATAAATAAATAAATAAATAAATAAATAAATAAATAAATAATAATGATGATGATGATGATGATACAATGTAATAGTAATTATAATAATAATAATGCAATTCATTAACATGCTAAGGTTTTTCAAGAAATAATGAACTCATTACGATAAAAATTAGAATTCTGTTATGGTGATTTATAAAATGATTAATTTGAAGAAGCCAAAATATTTGACTTTTTCAATAATCATCAGTTTTTAGCTGTTACTTGACCAAAAAAAATATTTCCTAAAAATTAGCGCATAGCATGTATATATGTTTAACACCACTCTCGACCAACACACACACACACACACACACACTATATATATATATATATATATATATATATATATATATATATATATATATATATATATATATATTTATATTATATATTTTACTACAATTTTTAAAATTTATTATAAATTAAAATATTCAAAATATGACATGCTATTAAACAAATTTCTAATACTTATTTCACCTTCGAACAACAATATTATTGCAATTCACTAAAATGACAAAAATATATATATGTATAAAACTGTCTTGTACTTGTTTGAAATTTTTTAAAATTGTCATGTGCTGATTCTGAATCTTTATTAAAATAATGCATTCAAAATCAGCACATGACAATGTAATACAAAAAAGAAAAAACAACAAAAAAAAAAAAAAAAAAAAAAAATTCTTTCAATTGTAATAGAATCAGACACTATAAACATAAAACATTATCCAAGTGTAATTTTTTCAATAATTCTAATGTGTAGTATTTTGTTATTATTATTATTATTATTATTATTATTATTATTATTATTATTATTATTATTATTATCATTTCATACTTTTTAAAACTTTTATTCTTTTCATATATTTTCTTTTATTTTTTTATCCTGAAAGGTTAATTATAATAAATAATTCAATAAAATATATAAACAATAATTAAATGATTGACTAAACAAATTAACAGAAAAACAAAAACCGAAGTAAGTAAAAGGTGTCCACTCCTTCACATATCTTTTTCAGCGACAAAATTCTGAATTAAATTAAGGATTTTTAGTTGATTTTGAACAACAGCGACATCTCATGATGAATATACAATAAGTGTCAATAATTCACAAACAAAAACAGGTAAATTATTGGTTTTGTTCTGTCACTGATTAGATTAATTCCAGGTAATATTGACAAGCCGTGAATTTTCACTCGTCTTTCATAAATAGACGGAAAGACTGAAAACAAAATTGTTAGAATAACAATATCAGAGATATCCAGATTTTTACGTTTATCTAACGATTTAAATTTAAAAACGACACATTTCGCATAAATATACTGACATATGGTTTTTATATCTGTGTTTCAAAATAAAGTAGAAGCTAAGGGAATATCTGTAGAAATGAAGGATATATCCCCGTGAGAATATAACTGGATGGGAAAGTAAAGAACTGTGTTTCTGTCCTAATTGTTCCACAATTTCACAGGTTTTTGTCTATAAACAGTCAATTGTTGATAGGTTTTTCAGTAATTTGTTTGGAAATTGTCGTAAATAATGGTATTATGATGGTGTGATATATTGATTAACATTTAAACAATTTTCACGTTTTTGTGAAAAATCGGTACGTTTGAATTTGAAGGATATACCCGTGAAAATATACACCTGTAAATATTTAAATTTAATTCCAACTTAATTTATATGAATTCTCTCTATTTTGAAAAATAAATCTAATGAAAACTCTGTTCCGAAACATTTCTTGGATAGTAACTCTCTCTCTCTCTCTCTCTCTCTCTCTCTCTCTCTCTCTCTCTCTCTCTCTCCGATTATTAAATGCAAAATTTAACTTTCAAATGTCGTATTTCTTACTTTTTAAACCCCCTATCTTAACTACTTTTGAATTTGTATCAGTAATACATTCAGAAAGTAGTACTGTAGCACGTCTTGACCGTCGAGTCGCATTTGTATTTAAAAAGTACCGTGGTTCATTTTATTTCTGCTAAAATAAAACTACTCAGTAAAAAATCACAAACTTTCTACTCTCTCTAAAAGTCTTTATTTTCCCTTTATATTAATTAAATAAATGACCATAATAGATAAAAGACTTTGAAGGAAAATAATCCAGATTTTTATGTATCATTTCTCGGCTATTAAAACTCTTTTATAGATTGCATTTTATGTTTATCTAAATTTGAATCAAGGAGTAAAATTAAATAGTAAACAATATAAATACAATCCCGTATGCAAATGAGTTACAATATAACAACAATATTTCTAACAATATCTTGTAACTAAAGTCAAGTTCAATCGAAAAGTGTGACGCACAACGCGTTTCATTTCTTCCTTGCTAACAACAATTAAAACAAAATTTCTAAACAAATAAACACATTTAAATTTTACAACCGACCACACGGGAGTTGGGGTCTATCTTAATCGGATAATATTACCTAGAATACCAGGTGTACATCAGGTATCTAATACACAGATAACGTGGGGAAGGTGTTTAAGGGATTTCCAGGTGATCCCATGTTTCTGAGAATCACGATTACATCAAATAGACAAGTACCGACGTCTTTTTAACTTCAAATAAATCAGAAAATTACACACATTAATTTTATTAGGTCCAACAAAATTATATTGACTTTAAATTGTCCAGTTTATGACCCTAGTTATAGGTGCGGATGCTGCGGTCAGTGATGGACCTTGAAAATCTTTAGATATCTACAGCGATTTCCTGTGACGCAACATCAGAGGGGGTTCCACGTTTTAGCCAGACTTTTGAAGTGTGGTATATGACACCCCTGTAAGATAGTAAATAGTAATTAATTGTCAATTTAAGGGGCATTAACAATGAAATAAATTTGTAAACTGGTGTAATTTTATAGAAAATCACCGTGTAAAACCGCGGGAGTCCTACATGTGGAAGAGAAGCCTCTGAAACCAATTAACTCATCTAGTATTTACACCGTACGGTTATTTGTCTTCAACTATGAAGGAAGCAAAAACTTTATGATTAATATTGAATAAAGACAACGGAATCGAACAACTATTAGAAAATAAAAAAGACTCACTTTTGCACCTTCCACTCAAATTGTAAAAATGTCCGGAAAAGCCCAAAAAAAAAAAAAAAAAAAAAATATATATATATATATATATATATATATATATATATATATATATATATATATATAAAATTTTATATATAATTTTATAAGGTCAGTGGGGACAAAATAAAGTCCTACTGATAAAAACTCTTCTGTATTTCGTGATTTATTTGCAGCAGTGTAATGATTTTTTTAACATGATTATGAAATTTTTGCTTCTCTCGACCTGATCTCTATGTATAAGTTGAAGTTTGGTATATATATATATATATATATTATCAGTATAAGTTCAACGTGATGAGCTTTACCGCGGCATCAGTTATTTCTCTTTTTGTGTTAACCAAGTTTTGTTGACATAGCTGTTATTGTCAAGTACAAGTTTTTCGGATACATTTTTCTAGATTGAAACGATGATGTGTCCTACTGAAAAAATGGGTAAACTAATACTGCATATGGTTTTTGAAAAAAAATGAAGATTTGTGCTTTATTGAAACAAAGATTCACCACATAGACTTAAATGGGAATTAAGGTTTGAGTGAGAAAAATACATTGCATGGAAGTAGTTAAAAATACTTTATGAAAACACTCAAGCACTGTTCAAATAAAGTGATTATAGGAGACTATAAGTTTATCCAATCCCCTCCTCCCTGTTTTTTACATACTGTCGTATACCAGTTTGGAATTTAATCATAAAATACATTCAAATATTGTTTATTTATTTACCATTTTTAATGTATTTTATGATTAAATTAAAAAATCGACAATATCAGTAAAGTTTTGTCTACAATATTAATATTTTCAGCCACATTATCATAAACTACAACTTGTAACAATCTCGGACCAAACCACAAAAAGACATTTGAAACTTTGTTAGTGAACATCCTACAGTAGTTTGGTAACGTCAAATCTTTTAAAAAATCAGTTCACCTACAGAAAGTTTGCGATTTTCCTCCTACACTCCAAAATTACCGCGACAATAAACCTTACTCTATCATTCTAAATCTATTCTATTCTTTTTAAAACCAAATACCTTACGGTATATAGGTACATATTTAAAATCATAAATATAAACATCAAGGTGGACAAATACATAATAATATTAAAGAATTACATTAAATACATACATTTGTGAAAGTGGCTACCAAATAAAACTGCTTACACGATACTGACTCAACGTTATGTCAAAGTAAACAAGGATAAAAATTGACGTTTTGTAGAATGACGCTGATCACTCCAAATACTTTGGTGTATGGATACTTTTTTAAAGCTAAGTTGTAATGCATTCCAAACTTACAAACATTAAACGTAGCTGGTATGTTTGTTGTTTTTAAGAAGTTCAAATTATTGAATGCATTATTTAATAGAAATTCAAAATCAGCACATGACAGTGTCATATTATAAATTTTTGAATTTTCTAAATGAAATATTCAAAAATTTATAATATGACAACAGTACTTCCAAAAGGTTTGTAACAAACACTCAATATCGCAGTTTTCTTGTTTGATATTCAATTCCATTTATTTATTTATTTATTTATTTATTTATTTATTTATTTATTTATTTATACATCTACAGTATGTTTCCACTGGAACACGTACAGCAGTAGTGGTCACAGTTTACATCTTAAAGTGTTTTTGGAGTGATGTAAAGGTAGATTATGTCTCACGCTAGATCTTTAACTTGCTCAGACCTGAAGCCGGTACAACATTGGTCAGAGTCATCGGATCTGAAGCCGATTCAACAGTGGCCAGAGTCGTCCGACCTGAAGCCGGTACAACAGTGGTCAGAGTCGTCGGATCTGAAGCCGGTACAACAGTGGTCAGAGTCATCGGATCTGAAGCCGGTTCAACAGTGGTCAGAGTCATCGGACCTGAAGCCGGTACAACAGTGGTCAGAGTCGTCGGACCTGAAGCCGATTCAACAGTGGACAGAGTCGTCGGACCTGAAGCCGGTACAACAGTGGTCAGAGTCGTCGGATCTGAAGCCGGTACAACAGTGGTCAGAGTCGTCGGATCTGAAGCCGGTACAACAGTGGTCAGAGTCGTCGGACCTGAAGCCGGTACAACAGTGGCCAGAGTCGTCGGACCTGAAGCCGATTCAACAGTGGCCAGAGTCGTCGGACCTGAAGCCGGTACAACAGTGGTCAGAGTCGTCGGAATGAAGCCGGTACAACAGTGGTCAGAGTCATCGGAATGAAGCCGGTACAACAGTGGTCAGAGTCGTCGGACCTGAAGTCGGTACAACAGTGGTCAGAGTCGTCGGACCTGAAGCCGATTCAACAGTGGCCAGAGTCGTCGGACCTGAAGCCGGTACAACAGTGGTCAGAGTCCTCGGACCTGAAGCCGGTACAACAGTGGTCAGAGTCGTCGGACCTGAAGCCGATTCAACAGTGGCCAGAGTCGTCAGACCTGAAGCCGGTACAACAGTGGTCAGAGTCGTCGGACCTGAAGCCGGTACAACAGTGGTCAGAGTCGTCGGACCTGAAGCCGGTACAACAGTGGTCAGAGTCCTCGGATCTGAAGCCGGTACAACAGTGGTTAGAGTCGTTGGACCTGAAGCCGGTACAACAGTGGTCAGAGTCGTCGGATCTGAAGCCGGTACAACAGTGGTCAGAGTCGTCGGGCCTGAAGCGGGTACAACAGTGGCCAGAGTCGTCGGACCTGAAGCCGGTACAACAGTTGTCAGAGTCGTCCGACCTGAAGCCGGTACAACAGTGGTCAGAGTCGTCGGATCTGAAGCCGTTACAACAGTGGTCAGAGTCATCGGATCTGAAGCCGGTTCAACAGTGGTCAGAGTCATCGGACCTGAAGCCGGTACAACAGTGGTCAGAGTCGTCGGACCTGAAGCCGATTCAACAGTGGACAGAGTCGTCGGACCTGAAGCCGGTACAACAGTGGTCAGAGTCGTCGGATCTGAAGCCGGTACACAGTGGTCAGAGTCGTCGGATCTGAGCCGGTACAACAGTGGTCAGAGTCGTCGGACCTGAAGCCGGTACAACAGTGGCCAGAGTCGTCGGACCTGAAGCCGATTCAACAGGGCCAGAGTCGTCGGAATGAAGCCGTACAACAGTGGTCAGAGTCATCGGAATGAAGCCGGTACAACAGTGGTCAGAGTCGTCGGACCTGAAGTCGGTACAACAGTGGTCAGAGTCGTCGGACCTGAAGCCGATTCAACAGTGGCCAGAGTCGTCGGACCTGAAGCCGGTACAACAGTGGTCAGAGTCCTCGGACCTGAAGCCGGTACAACAGTGGTCAGAGTCGTCGGACCTGAAGCCGATTCAACAGTGGCCAGAGTCGTCAGACCTGAAGCCGGTACAACAGTGGTCAGAGTCCTCGGACCTGAAGCCGGTACAACAGTGGTCAGAGTCGTCGGACCTGAAGCCGGTACAACAGTGGTCAGAGTCCTCGGATCTGAAGCCGGTACAACAGTGGTTAGAGTCGTTGGACCTGAAGCCGGTACAACAGTGGTCAGAGTCGTCGGATCTGAAGCCGGTACAACAGTGGTCAGAGTCGTCGGGCCTGAAGCGGGTACAACAGTGGCCAGAGTCGTCGGACCTGAAGCCGGTACAACAGTTGTCAGAGTCGTCAGACCTGAAGCCGGTACAACAGTGGTCAGAGTCGTCGGACCTGAAGCCGATTCAACAGTGGCCACAGTCGTCGGGCCTGAAGCCGGTACAACAGTGGCCAGAGTCGTCGGACCTGAAGCCGGTACAACAGTTGTCAGAGTCGTCAGACCTGAAGCCGGTACAACAGTGGTCAGAGTCGTCGGACCTGAAGCCGGTACACCAGTGGCCAGAGTCGTCGGACCTGAAGCCGGTACAACAGTGGTCAGGGTCGTCGGACCTGAAGCCTGTACAACAGTGGTCAGAGTCGTCGGATCTGAAGCCGGTACAACAGTGGTCAGAGTCGTCGGACCTGAAGCCGATTCAACAGTGGCCAGAGTCGTCGGACCTGAAGCCGGTACAACAGTGGTCAGAGTCGTCGGACCTGAAGCCGGTACAACAGTGGTCAGAGTCATCGGACCTGAAGCCGGTACAACAGTGGTCAGAGTCGTCGGACCTGAAGTCGGTACAACAGTGGTCAGAGTCGTCGGACATGAAGCCGATTCAACAGTGGCCAGAGTCGTCGGACCTGAAGCCGGTACAACAGTGGTCAGAGTCGTCGGACCTGAAGCCGGTACAACAGTGGTCAGACTCGTCGGACCTGAAGCCGGTACAACAGTGGTCAGAGTCGTCGGGCCTGAAGCCGGCACAACAGTGGCCAGAGTCGTCGGACCTGAAGCCGGTACAACAGTGGTCAGAGTCATTCTAGTACTTCAATTAAGAATGGGCTACATCTATGCAAGCCATTAGTGTTTCCTGTTTTCCTTTTTTTTTGTTTTTAGCTCACCTGACCAAAAAATGCTCATGTTAGCTATTGGTATAAATAGAGGCAGACCCTCCGTTGTCCGTCGTCCGTCCGTCAACAATTGTTCAAACGACTTCTTCTCAGAAACTACTGGTCACATTTTGTTTAAACTTGGTCAAAAGCATCTATAGAACATTGCCTTTCAGATTTGTGTTTTTGGTTGCCATAGCTACCAAATGTGGGTCACCATGACCTACATAGTTAAAAACCTAAAAAAATCTTCTTCTCCAAAACCACTTCACTGAGATAAAATCTGATGTGATATTTGGCATCTACGGCATCTTATATACCAAGTTTGTGAATTTCAATAATTTTTGTGAAAAATTAGGTTACGTGTTTTTGCTGTTATTTTTTGTATATTGTAAATAGTACTTTTTTTTTTTTTTTTTTTTTTTTTTTTTTTTTTTTTTTTTTTTACAAAAATTACAATAATGAATAAATGTAGGTGAACTCTTTTTCCAAACATCATTTTCTTATGTGAAGAAACATATGTTTGACAATTTTCATGAAATTCTGTAAATTACAAGTCGCTTTTTTCGTCCTTTTTTATTATCAATTCTAGCAACCGAAGGGTCGAGGGTTCAAATCCCAGAGGGGCCACTTTTTTTTAAAAATTTTTTTATTTATTTTTTTTTTCTGATTTTTTTGACTTACAATGGTGCATGGAAGAGATTTTATGAATTTTTACTTTTTAGTGTAATTATTATTATTATTATTATTTTTTTTTTTTTTGGAAATACATGTGATACTGCAACCCAAGGGTCGAGGGTTCAAATCCCAGTGGAGCCACTTTTTTTTTTTTTTTTTTTTTTTTTTTTTTTTTTTTTTTTTTTTTTTATATTCAGAATTTTTTATGACTTACAATGGTGCATGGAAGAAATTTTATGAATCTTTACTTCTTAGGTTGCCATAGCTACATTGACCTAAAATGTTGAAAACCTAAAAAAAATTTCTTCTCCAAAATCACTTCACTGAGATAAAATCTGATGTGATATTTGGCATCTAAAGCATCTTATAAACCAAGTTTGTGAATTCCAACAATTTTGTGAAAAATTAGGTTACATGTTTTTGTGTTTATTTTTATACATTGTAAATAGTACTCTTTTTTTACCAAAATTACAATATTAATAAATTTAGGTGAATTCTTTTTCCAAACATCATTTTCTTATGTGAAGAAACATATGTTTAACAATTTTTATGAAATTCTGTAAAATACAAGTCGCTTTTTTCGACCTTTTTTTTCAATTCTAGCAACCAAAGGGTCGAGGTTTCAAATCCCAGTCAGGCAACTTTTTTTTTTAAAATTTTTTTTAATTTTAATTTTTTTAATTTCTGAATTTTGTGACTTACAATGGTACATGGAAGAGATGTTATGAATTTTTACTTTTTAGTGAATTATTATTTTTGAAATACATGTGATACTGATATGTAGATTTAGCTAAAACCTTGAATTTTTTTTTTTTTTTTTTTTTTTTTTTTTTTTTTTTTTTTTTTTTGTTTGTTTTACAAAATCATTGTCATGCGACATTATTTAAATTAATTGAACAATTTTTTAAAAATAATTTGCAGTTGAATTTTACAATTTCTTTTTTAAATATTTTAATTAATTTGTCAAATCTGTAAAGTCTTAAATCTGGATCTGAAAATTGCTCAAGTGAGCTTTTGTTATGGATAGGAACTCTGCCATCCATCCATACATCCATCAAAAGACTTCTTCTCAGACACTACTGGTCACATTTCATTCATATTAGTCAATAGCACCTTTAAAGCATTGCCATTCTCATTTGTGTTTCTGGTCGCTTTGGCTACCAAAAGTAGGTCACAGTGACCTATATAGCTAAAAACCAAAACAATAAAAATAATGTTATCTGAAACCACTTCTATTGAGGCAACATGTTATGACTTAACCAGGTATTATCAAGACATACCAGTTACATTTAAACTCAGGTGAGCAAATTAGGGCCATCTTGGGTCTCTTGTTTTTTTTTTTTTTTTGGTTTTTTTATTTATTTTTTAATTTTTTATTTATTTATTTATTTATTTATTTATTTATTTATTTATCTATTTATTTATTTATTTATTTTGATAATCTGATTATTTATTTCAAAAGCTAGCTCGTTTTATCGTATTCGTAATCATCATTCAAAGACTTACAGGGTTACAGTATGTAGCACTGGGTCAGTGACGATCTGCTTATGAAATGTGCTCAGCAATTCCAATGCTGTTATAAGGACAACAGCAAGGTTTCCTTTTGTTCAGATTCGTACTTTGAACAGTGTATCCCTGTTAGCATTTGAACTCTTGACGGAATCCTCCATTTGTGTAGTAAACATTGGCTTTTCAATTTGATGAAACGTTTGTGGCTTATTCTATTGATGCTTCAATAATGCATTAGTAAAGGATAGATATATAATAAAACATAAAATCTTAACCCATTTCTCTTATCAGGACACTAATAGGAGAAGTCATTGTTTTATAAGATAATATCATAACAGTAAGGATGTAATAAAAAGATAGTAGAAAAATGAAACCAAGAAAGCTGCAAAAACGGAAACATTGAAAAAAAGCCTCAAATGTTCCTGTATTTTAAAATTAAATTAATTCAATTTTCAGACACATAAACATCCTGAAACATCAAGATGACGACAAATGTAATTATAACACAACAAACATTCTTCTATTTCAATTACAAAATAAGTCTGTGATTTAAAAAAAATGCAATTTAAAAATGAAGTTTATATAAAGTTGAACGTTTATATTTCAGGCTGTTAATCAGATCGATGCGTTTGTATAATGATATCTCATTCTATACTGAAACATTGAGATAAACTTAGGAGACAATTTATGGTATAGACGAAATACGAGTATTAATTGGACGACAGAGAGCCAGAGATATCATCTGTATTCCTTGTTAAAAATGAAGTTTTAACAATATTTCACGGCGTAATCGGGGAGAGATAGCTGTTTCTACACTTGGGTGGTTAAGAGTTTTATCAAACGGGTATATAAAAATGATTTTATTAAATCTTGCAGACAATGACGATCATCTGATGGGTGGTCGGACACATTTAAACCTTATTGTCGACAAATGACTTTTGAATTAAGGACTATTTGGCTATCAAACATATTCATCTAGTGTTAATGACTCAAAATATACTTTATACGCTTATTTGATTTGTTAAATTGTCAGTCAGGATAAAGAGGACCCTTCATTTCAAATATCACTTAATTATTTGATACGTCGTGGTTTGATATTGGTGTAGTTAAGTCAATTTCACAATAAACTATGTAAGTTTTACGGTTTGACAGTCTTGTTTAGGGCTGGGATTGCTCTGTCGCCTTACATTACGATTATGTATAAATTATATTTGTTAAATGGTTTTGAGTTTTGTGTGTGGGACGAGATTGTTCTCACACAAAATAGACTTATTATACCTTTAATGGAAGTGTAATCTCTGCCCTGTTTTATCCAGTATAGCATTTATTACATTTTGAGGTTTTATCTCTTGTTGCACCATAACCAGAAAATTAATATTTCTACCTGTAAAAGTAGAACGTTTCAAACAAATGTTGTTGTGTGACAATTGTGATCCATGCTGTATTATATACTCTCTCGACTCGGGCATCTTAAAGCACGTGTTTACTGTAGTTGTACATATTGTTGTTGATACCTTTTTTCTTCTTGTTTTTGTTGTTTTGTTGTTTTCGTTGTTGAATTTCTCGTTGCTTTCATTGTTGTTGTTGTAAATGTTTGATGTCTGGTTGTTCTTGTTGTTACTGGTTTGTTGTGGCTTTGTTGTCAGATTTTCTTCACTTTTTTATTAGTTTCAGTTAACCACCTTTGTTTATTTCTTTCTCTTTCGTAAATAATCGGGTAACATCGCCATCAATATTGCTTATTCTACAGCTACTGCCGCTGATTAAAACGAAGAATATGATAATGGTAGTAAATGTACTTCTGCTATCGTAACTTATTACTTTTCATTACACGGTTTGATAAACAAATAAGCACTTATTTACAATGCAGCCCTTAGCATTTAGTTCTAGTTAAAACAATATTTATTATTAACGAACAGCAAGCAAGAAGAAACAAAACAAGCTGTAAACAGGAAACAAGCTTAAGGTTACATAAACCCGCCTCCAGCATTTAGTAGTACATTCGTGCTGTAATGTACTGAATTTTAAATATTTCTTTTAGTAAAAACTGAAAAATACTGTACCTGACAGTGCTCAGTCATATGCTACTTTTGAATTGTCATCTGCTTACTTTAAATGTATTATTTCATAAAAATTCAAAAGTAGCACATGGCAGTGCTATATTTCACTCGACATATTTTTCTATAATAAAAAAATTTAACGAATAATATATACCTGTCAGATCGTAACTTGTTGTTTTTTAAATAATTCTTATTTTTTAAATTCTAAATGTGTCCATTTATGGATCATTGATTAAAAAGCACGTTGAATTGTAAGCGGTCTCTACAGTAGCTCTACAAAGCCATTGACCATGGTCATCGAATCCGGTTTCTGTATAAAATCGGAAGTTTTATAATCATTGGTGTAAATAGAATGAATGTGTGATTGTCTCTTCTTGTCACGTTTGTCGCTTGTAAGTTTATAACTGTGGTTTCCTTGGTAATTGTCAAGTACCGTGAATATACATTTTTCAGCTATACTTTGGTTTTTTAAAATCAAACGTGATGAAACAAAACAGTTTTCATTTATTCCATGAGATGTTTAGTCGTATCTCATGAACGATACACAATTCATGAATAATGAATTTACACCGAAAAATCCTTATTTCCTAAAAAGCGTTTTGATGCCTTTGACAACCGGAATCCATCCGATTTGTAAAATATTAAAAACCCAAGACCAGTGATTGAATGTGGATAAGAAGAGCTAATTGTGTTATTAAATTTCAAACAAATAATTCATCATACATTTAATTATATATATATATATATATATATATATATATATATATATATATATATATATATATATATTAACAGATTAACAGCATAAATTTGTTTATACAAATATAATGTGCTACTTTTTAGTTTTTATGAAATAATAATAGTGATACTCAAGTTTTAAAGTATGATGTGAAAAAATCCAAAGTATCACATAACACAAAATTAATTATAGCAGTATTTCATCAAGAATTTTAGTTGTTCATTTAAAAAAAATAAATAATAATAATAATAATAATAATAATAATAATAATGATGATGATGATGATAAGAAGAAGAAGAAGAAGAAGAAGAAGAAGAAGAAGAAGAAGAAGAAATATAACAAGAATAACAATTTAATAATTTATTATTATTATTATTATTAAACATTCGTTTTGTGTACTCAATGTGAGTGATATAAAACAAGACGTCGAACACGGATATTTCGATCCCGTATATTTTTTCGGCGATACTGAGAGCTTGATCTTGACTGATAACACAGACTCGTTATATTTGTGTGTCGCGTTTGTCAAAGAGAATCACTTTCTTCTTCACTACTAACTTATTTGCACACATAATTTTCTCTAGTGGCCGCCGCCCGGGATAAATATTTGTCTGGACACCCTAATGACATTAACCTTTATCCTCTTATTAATCCTCTCAAAAGTGTTCATTCTCAGATAAAAAGTTACACATAACACGGGTATCTATTTATTTAAGAGAGTTATTGAAATAGATCAGTATATGATATTATTTAGATATTCAAATAATCCATGTTGAAATACGACTCTTCAAGAAGCATTCTTTCATCAACTATTTTCAGTTAAGCGAAATGTCATTATTTTTTTATATAACAAACTTAATAATAAATTGATATTTTTATGTGATATTGTTAGCGAGATTATGCTGGGTCAGTTTGGAATTTCCAAGATAGTTTCAGTTTATTGTTGTAGTTAGGATCTCGGCTTTGATTTATCAACATGTTCAACCTTTTTTAAAAAAAATTATTGATGCACACAAATGCATAGATTAGCAATATGACAAGTCTTTCCCAAATATTCGATACTACGAAATCCGGTAATTGTTACTTTTATAATACGTACGAGTAATTTATCTCATAATCAATTATTAAAACCAAAGTTTTTTTTATAATTTATTATTTATTTATTTATTTATTTATTTATTTATTTATTTATTTATCTTTTTTTTTTTATTTTTTTTTTTGGAAAAGTGTATGCTATTTTTATTTATTTGAAAACAAAAGATCATTAATTAAAATCAATTTATAAATTTTTCACAAGACCATCAAATTATTTCGGCTATACTATTATATACTACTTACAAGCTACAAGACTAGACGAGTTGCTTCCCTTTAAGAAGGCGTAAAACTCGTTTCGTTAAATTCATAAACTTTGATTTCGTTTTGTAAAAGTTTTTAAATTCTAATCTGTAATTTTTATAGTACCTATTTTAAGTCTACTTCCGGTGAGAAAAAATAAGGAAAACGTGATGTTTGAGAAAGAAATGCAAGAGCTGGAACAAGCCACACAAATTGTGTTGGTAAGAATATCTTATGAGATTCAAACAAATTTATTTCCACAAAAGTATAAGTACAAATACACTTCTTATATTATACGTTGTCATTAACAAATTGAGTAAGAGCGACTATTTCCTTTGGGTGCCTGTGGAATGGTTTTTAAAGCAAAAAATTCTTAAAATATCAAATATTTATATCTTATGTTGAATTTTAAATGCTTTAAAAAATTCTAATTTCTATGTTATACATTGATATGTTGATAAAAATTGGATATTTTAAAGAATTTTTATTTTTGCTTTAAAATCCTTCCATACTATGATTCACCTATGCCATTTACTAGAAGTAGCCTAATTCAGAATATTATTCAGATATTGCAAACCAGTAGGTATAAAAAGTAAACGGGAGTATACAGGAGTAAATGGGAGAAATAAAATAAAAATTAATTAATTGACATATTGTGCCGTTCATTAGATGAAGTTTTAAAAAATGAACAAATTTAAAAAAAAATTATGACTCTAGCATGATTTTTAACGATTTTACGGCGAAAATATTTATGCATATGTATGATACTGTTCACGGGATACACATTAGACAGGAGTAAACGGGAGAAATTATAGAGAAGTTAATCAACATATTTTGTCTACAGGTAGGTTCAGTACATGTGGTTCAAAAAAATAAAGTAAAAAAAGAATTATGACTCTAGCAGGGGTCCACAAACAGGTCATATTTGCCAGGACATGTCCTGACAAAAAATATTTTTGTCCTATGTGAAAAATCACTTGTCGGACATTTTTGGTTAATAATAGAATTCAGTTAATTGGTCACAGTAAATTTATACGTTTGTCGGTCATTATTTTTACTCTCGAGTATCGTTTGCAATCACCTGTCAACCGTTTTCAATAACTACTACAGATCTAATAATTCGGCTTTTGTTTATTAATCAGTTAGAATCCATGGTCTCAATCTGTTCCTTTTGTTTCATCGTCCAAACTCTCATTAATGTTGTTGTTAAGTTGTTTATTAAGTAATCACATTGCTTGACAGTCAGAAGCTATAAACAGCTGATAATGAGGGTTGAACCTTGAAGGTCATGGTCGTCCGACTATATCAAGGAGGTTCCACGTGGGATGTCAAATAAGACTACAAAGCTCATCGTATGGTCTTGGCAAACTGTTTAGTTATTAAAAAGTCTAAATACAATCAAAGAGGTCTCGAAATAAGTTCAGTAAAGTTCGTGTAACTTCCGAAAAACGAAAATGCACGATTGTCAATAAACAAAGATGGCTATCAAACCTTGTGTCGTCAACACCGACAGTACAAAAATCGACAATATGTGGACACATGAGCCTGACCACATGTACCTAAGTAAGCTCTATGTAGTAGTTAAATTCTTTTATTATCTATTTGAAATTAAAAATTAAAATCTTTTTAAAATACATCGACAATAACAACGGTGGTACGTTTTTTGTTTTTGTTTTTCCGAAGTTACACGATTTTTTTTGCATTACACAGCATCGGTGGTACGGTTGCTTTGAAAAATGTCCGACACTCCAGTCAAAGTTTTCTGGAGCCCTGGACTCTAGGTAAGATTTTAAGTATTTTACAGCTAAAATTGTTGATCGCAGTCATAACTACTTAGTGTCAAAGAGAGGTAACTCTTGTTAACTGTGGGTGTCATGACATGATTATTCAACTGTATAATTTTATAGTCAGGATTTATATTGTAAGAGCGATTTATTTTGTTACTTAATCATAATAATAAAATTAATAAATGGTAATGCAGGCTGTTGTACAAAAATAAAAATAACAGGATTTAATTCCACTGACCAAAAATTATCCTTTTCACAATATTTGCGAAAAATAACTATTTATCACAAAAATAAGTTTTAACTTGTGTGAATATATTATTAATTTTAGTACTGTGACGAGTACCCAGGTACCCGTTCACGGTTAGGGTAATGACTGTACCCAGGTAACAAATTGTTTACCCGTTACCCATTAAAGAATGTATCATTGTTGTTGACCTAAAATAAAATGTATACAAGTTCAATTAAACTCTTGAATTTCATTCAAAATGACACTTGGCATGTCAGTAATCGCACATACACGAGGTAAGTATCAGGACCACCTTGAGCAACTACATTTAACTCAGTAATACAAACTACGGTTCCAGACGGCAATGTTGATACTCCGGTAATATCCCTCCTATTATCGTGGAACCATTTGAAAGTTGTTTCAAGCAGATTTCATACATTTACTATTTTAAATATTTTGTGACTTTATTCAATAAAATTAACAAAACAATGAAAGTTATTGATTCTATTTAACCTTGCAAGACAAAACCTATGGGGTGTAACTCGTTTGAGCATTGCGCATGCATATTTAAGGTTTCATCAGAGAGGCAGGATTCAGCGGTAGGTTACTATAAATATACGTACAAGATGCCGATTTCTGCAGGATTAATCTGCAATTTACAGCATTGGTTTACTGTAAAATCATCTATATAGATTAATAATCATTATTTAATAGTAATGTTTATTCTGGTTATTTATTCATGGTTTTTGAAATAGATTCTTAATTGAAATGTGTGGAAGTTAAAAAGATCCGGTACTCGGTACCGGGTCGGGTGCAAGATTTTGGGTATCCGGGTACAGAATTCTCTACCCGTCTCAGCCCTAATTAATTTATCATCAAATTTAATTTAAAAGCAATATATTATTAAATTATGATGGTTCAACCAGGTAAATTACTTCATTTAATTTGATGTTCTGAATCAATAAGATTATCTGACAAGTTGTTGCACTTATTATCACTCACTCAATCAATCAAATGAACAGAGAAGAAAGAATGAAAGATAAAGATTTGGACTATCAGCATTATCATTTAATTTCCAGTGATACTGAACATAAAATAATGAAATACAATAAAAAACTTAAACCATTTTTATTTATTTTTCTGATTTATTAAATATCATTTTATTAATATCATTATTATTAAAAATAATAAATGAACTTAATATTCAGTAGTGTTACCTAAAAAAAGGAAATTGAACATGTACAGTTAATTTTAATATGACTAGTTCCTGAAACTGTTTAAAGCTGCATTAAGTTTTTCAATATTCTGAATTTTTTTTGATTTTCTAAAAATATATGTATTTTTTTAAAAAAATAGATAACTTCTAATCACGATCGATGATATTCATTTTCTAAAATTTCATTTCTGTTAGCTGTAAATAAACGGAATCATCTATCGGGTTGGTCAATGTTTAACAATGATTATTATGAGCTTGAAGTATGCGCATGGATGTACGGGGACTCCAGTGAATCGAAAGTGAAACTTGACAAATTGTATTAATTGTCCGTCATTAATATCCAAATGTATTCACAATGGTGTCATGTATCCCTTACTAAGTCCCAAATGACAAATTCAATGAAGTTCTATGTTTAATTTATTGTATTTCACCGTTTTTTAAGTTGTGTTTAAATGCCACAGTTTTTTTTATGATGTAACCATGTTCTAATATTAGATCCCACATGCTACATCTCGCTGTTATTTCTCTATTTATTCAAGCTTTTATCGTTGAACAAAATGTAACATTGGTCATTAGGAAACATCATTTATTAGATCAGCACTGTTTTAATTTTTTTCCTAGGAAAACTTAATGCAGCTTTAAAACACACAATAAGAAAGTATAAAGTGATGATTCCATCAGAGTTGTTTTTTGTTTAAAACATTCTATGTCTCATTGACATCCAATGATAACTCTAAAACACCTTTTAATGAATGAAATGACATAGATGCTTAAAGCTTAATATATAGCATCAGTACATAAAGTTTAGGGAAGCCATTTTACTTTGATACACATTCAAGGTCATGGTAACCTGAAGGATTTTTACTACTGAAACATCTTGTTATGAACTAAAATGACAAGAAGATGGAAACTTCATATACAGCATCAGTGAATAAATCTCTAACAATTTGTGAAGCTTGTTGATCTTTTTGACATAATTTTATTTCATCGTCCACATGTCTTCTGGTGAGTGGTTAAAGACTGATTGTTAAGTCATCTAACTGCTTTTCCTAAAATGTATTGAATCTCTTAAAGAATGATTTTATATATGTATTGTAGGCACCACCAAATGTTGTAACATCAGAACAGAGACATGCTGCAGAGAACATTATATTGGAATTCAGAAAAACCAAGCTTCCTTATAACACCTGTAGATTTATACTAGGTATAAGTTTTAATATGATTAATCTAAAGAACAATATTTTTACTGCATTGATGTGATAACTTAATCAATTTGTTAGACCCAGTCTGTCATTTTACACTGCACAACCTGTATATACATCTATGTTTGATTGAATAAATACATGTGTATTCAATTTATATACATTGTTGGCAATATTCATTTAGCATATTCAGAATAATGTAACTATTATAATAGCACCTAAAAACTGTCTTCACATTTATAATATTATGTGTAACAGGGGTAGAATCACATGACAAATTCATTTCACACAGTGTCCTGGCTGAGGATTGAACCTTGCCCTTCATGTAAGTCAGCACTCTTCCACAAGGCTTAAATATCAAAAGTTGTACAGATGACTTTGATGATTTCCTTAATTTTGTTTTTGCAGAGAACAGTACCTGCGACTATGTTTTGTTTCAAGCAGCCACTACAGTTAAGGAGAGTGTTATTAGAGAATGGTCACTGTTATCAGCAGAAGATATTGAATCACTGCGTTCGTTCTTACTGCGGTTTATCACTCAGCACATCACGTAAGATCAGTTCTTTTAAAAAAACTTTTTTTTTTAATTTATGGAAAAAAAACACAAATATTATTTGCTCTTTATTGTTTAGTTTACAATTTCAATTGTAGTTATATAAAGACCTAATGATAGTGGTTTTAAGAAAACTTATTTTCAGGAAAAATGCAATTTTGTCACAATTTCAAATTCAGTATCTTAAATGAAATATTACCTAATCTGTAACAAGTGTGTCTCATGGATACTTGTAACTACCCCAGCATATAGAACTGTAGAGACTTTCAGTTGAAAAAAAATTGAAAAGGTTTAAAGTACAGACAGATACTAGTACAGACTATGTAAAATAAGAGTAACAGAATAACTTAAAATTCACTTGACCATTCATCTCCATAGTTACTTATGTAATGACCAGATACATAATATTTTCAGATTACAGAGTTATGTACGTGAACAGATATTACAAACTGTAGCTGTTATACTAAAACGAGGAACAATTGATACTAAGGGAGCCAGTAGAGACAGTTTATTTGAGGATGTCACACAGTTAGTTGCTAGTGGCAATGTTACCATGGTAATTATATTGTTAATTATGTAGATACTAATACTGGTATAAGTGTAAACAATACACAAATGAAAGTAAATTTATGATAGAAATTTAGATATTGTTGTAAATTCTTAATTATTTGTGGCAAGACATTTTGAAACAATTTTTTTTTCATAATATGTAAAACGTGTTTGTATAAGTATTTTATATGTTCTCACAATTTATTTATTGTTTTTGTCATTTCATAAAAGTTAAACATGAAACATGAAAGATTTTAAAACATGATTTTGCATGTTCTTTATTTATTGTTTTGTGAATAAGTTTTGTTAAATTAAAACATGAATTGCTATTTACTTACTAATACAATGACATTATACAAGTTCTTTTTAAATTTTAGAAACTTAAAGTTATAAATAAATTTCTTTGTTTTTTTTTTCAGCAATTAGTTGCCTGTTCCATGTTAACAGCACTTTTAAATGAGTATTCCAGCTCTAGTAGGACAAGTAGTGTTGGTTTTACATGGGAATTTCACACAAGATGTAAAAGGGCTTTTGAGGTAAACAAAAAATATAGTTTCCTGGTCTGGACATATGTAACCTTGAAAGAGTTCGATATTGTTGTAGAGTGTAAAAAGTTATCTTGTTTTAACACACTGTTTTGTACATGAAGAGGGGCAGATATGTTCAATGATATCTCAATATATTTTCCAAATACCAAGTAAACACAATTGTGCTTGTTTTCAATGTGATTGTCTAATTTTGTTTTCACTTTTTTTTTTTACCGTGATTAATATTTGAACACCCTACATGCATTGCCAATCTTAACTTGTTATACATTTTTAAAACTGGTCATGTAATTACAGACTGAAAAAAATCTAAACAAAATTAAATTGTTAAAATATCATTCTGCTAATGCTGTCACAGTGTTTTCAGTGAAATTAGTGCATTTTTTTTGGTTTTTTTTTTTTTTTTTTTTCATTTTTATTTATTTACTAGTATTTATTTTTTCTAATTTTCCATGATTTTAAGCAAATTTTATGAAAGCTAATTTTCAAAATTCTTCATGGTTTTTATATTAAACAAATTGTTCTTTTTTATTCTACATTTATACACATATTTTGTTTTAGATCTTATAAACTAAACAATTTTGACCCTTTTTCAATTTTATTTTAGGAAAATGACCTAAAAAGAGTGTTTCTATTTGCTTTACAAGTTTTATATGAGCTTGATAAACAGCCGACACCTCTAGCTAGAGAAGCTGTAGCAGTGTTAAATAGACTTCTATCTATAGCTGAACAAGTTTTATGTTGGGAATTTACACCAAAGACCAGTATCCTTACCTATAAAATATCTTCAGAAGGTTTATTTTTATTTCTCTGTGAAAACATCAGGATCATTGTTTCATATTGCAGTAATACATGCCATTTTCTAAAGGGTCTGTAAGATTATATATGTACTCATATATGAAATTACCCATAAATTTCAGGCAAAAAAAAAAATGGTATTTGGTCATTGTATCAAATCTTGTTTTTGTACTGAAAATGCATACTTGAGTTGGTCACATGACAGGAATTAATGTTATCCCGTGGTCTTGGAAAAAATGTGACCAGGCTGACTGTGTTTTTCTATGTATGAGAATAATAGGCATGATTAACAAGTTAACAACAAGATTAATTGATGTCACTAAACAATTGATAATTTGAGGTGAACTGGTAGGTAAATGGGGTGGTTACATATCTACATGTACAGAATTTTAAACAGGACTTAATAACAGATCCTTAAGATATAATTTAGGACACATATGGTATTTAAAAAATTCAAAATATGTGCTTTTTACACCTATAAGTTTTTACCTACAAATTAAAATTTATTTTCATGCATTTTTTTCAAATATTATCCTTAATTCACCATTAAGTTATACGAAGACATATTGGATCATTTGAAATGAACCAGAATGCACCATTAAAACCGAATTCAAAATGGCGACAAACGCTGTTAGATAAGAACATGGTGGATCTGTTTTTCAGGGTAAGTAACTGAAGTCTGTTGTATTTTATTTTAATGTTGATAGAAGTATATAATGTATTGTATTTCCTATCATCCTATTGTCATATTTGTTAGTGTCTTATTACCAAAGTCAAATGAAGTGACTTTTTTTGTTAGTCTGCCTTCAAATTAAAGTAGAAATTGTGTTTCAAGTGTATGTGTCATTGTTAAAATCTAACAAACTAAGATTGGTTTAACTAATATTTTCCTATTCATTGCTGTATGTTGAAATTTCTGGTAAAAGGTATTCAACTGTTGTAGATGTCATTTTCAGACAACACTTCATGGCATACACAATTTCACATTGCTCAATTCCACATATGCTGATGATTGTATAGATACTGACATATATATATACGCTGTGAGTTTTATCTTGTTGTTGACTGTATGCCATTCAGGGGACGTTCTTGTAGTTGTGCATTAGACTGTGTCCTGTTCAAGAGAAGCTTTTTTAACATGGAAATTTAAACACAAACCAGCCTGTCAAGTCTAGATTCTAAACAAACTTAAACTCATTGGTCTGTCATATACGTTAGATTCTGCATAGAGTTTTATTTATTGGCAAATCTGAAGGATAGGTTACAATTTTAGAAATACACTCATCTGTTTGATTTTTATAGATGCACAAGAAAGTTCGTCACAACTCGGACATGGCTCACCATTCAATGCAGTGTTTATCACAGCTAGCTTCACTTAATGGACCTATTTTTCCTGATGACAAAGCCAGACATGAATATCTTAATTCATTTATAGCAGGATTCATACAATTACTAACTAGGTAAATGATTAATACATTTTAAAATAAACGTGTAATTAAAAGAGATTTTGTCATACTCCCTCATCCAAGTGTTCCTTTTTTAACCATTGGTTTTATACCCTTCCTTCAAAAAGTTTGAGATAGCCAAGATATACCTGTTTTTGTTCACAAGTGACAGACACATGGATTTGTCTGAAGATTGTACTGATTATATTTTATTCTGTACCTAGTACATTCCCTGAAGTGTGTCACCAAAATCAAACTTTAAACTCTTTTAAATTATTTTGTTTCACTTTATTATGTTTTAAAAAAATGTTTGTCATAGCAACTAGACTTCATATTGTTTTGAATAGGATAAATATCAAGTATGAAAGGATGGCAACTTGTTGTTGGTTTTGAAAGCTATAAATCAAATTTATGCACCCATGCATGGAGTGTATAAGAGTGTATATCTGTCATAATGTCCCCGGATAATGTGAACTTGTACTTGGTTATGATGATCTTGACTTATGTGATCTGTTTTTATTACAGCTCTGAATTGCAGGATTTTGAATATTTTGGAATTTCCAATATTTTCAAAAACTTAGTAATGTTGTTTCCATTGCCTTGTTTTATGGCATTACCTAAAGAATTGATGGAAGCATTTATTGATCAGCTTACAAGATTGACATGTGCAGCCGGACGAGAAGCTGCACTGGAAGAGGCTGTAAGTAACACATACATGTTTACTTTTGTATATATACATAAAAGGGTCATCATGTGCTATTATAAACTTGTGATTAGAAACCATGTCAAATGATAGATAGATAGGTAGACAGATATAAAGATAGATAGAAAGATAGATAGATAGATAAGAGAGAGAGAGAAAGAGAGATAGATGATAGATAGGTGGTGGATAAGTAGATAGATAAATAGATAGATAGATAGATAGATAGGTGGTAGATAGATAGAAAGATAGATAGTTTAAAAACTGAAGCCCAATGCTAAGGCATATATGGCACCCTTAGTGTCCATTGATTTCTTAATACAAGGATAAAGCTTAAGCAATATCAATGTAGTGGGTAGAAGTTTGATATAAAGAAAAATCTGACTAGGAAGTGTGTGCTTTATTCAACAAGTGAGCTGTTCAAGCCCTTTGCAGTCTCTTGTTTTATCACTTAATTTGTTGTTGTTTAATGTCACATCAGCAATTGTTTTAGCTATTTGCGATGAGAACAAGGTTCTTAATCTTTATGGATCAATCTAAGAACAAGTTCATGTATGCGTGTGATGTGTGTATGTCTGTCGGCTGTATGCGTGTATGCTTGTGTGATATGTGTATGTCTGTCAGCTGTATGCTTGTGTGATATGTGTATGTCTGTCGGCTGTATGCTAGTGTGATGTGTGTATGTATGTCTGTCGGCTGTATGCTAGTGTGATGTGTGTATGTATGTCAACTGTTTGCTAATGTGATGTGTGTATGTCTGTCGGCTGTATGCTAGTGTGATGTGTGTATGTCTGTCGGCTGTATGCTAGTGTGATGTGTGTATGTCTCAACTGTATGCTAGTGTGATGTGTGTGTCTGTCGGCTGTATGCTAGTGTGATGTGTGTATGTCTGTCGGCTGTATGCTAGTGTGATGTGTGTATGTCTGTCAACTGTATGCTAGTGTGATGTGTGTATGTATGTCAACTGTATGCTAATGTGATGTGTGTATGTCTGTCGGCTGTATGCTAGAGTGATGTGTGTATGTCTGTCAACTGTATGCTAGTGTGATGTGTGTATGTCTGTCAACTGTATGCTAGTGTGATGTGTGTATGTCTGTCGGCTGTATGCTAGTGTGATGTGTGTATGTCTGTCGGCTGTATGCTAGTGTCCACTCGGGTCAACTTTTTGTTAAGGTGTTAGCTCACCAAGTGCAAGGCAAGGAAGCAATATTTCACATTTTAAAGTCTTATGTATGACCCGACTAGGGTTTGGGCCCATGACCTCTTGAGGCTGACGCTCTGCCACTGAGGCGGTCACTTAGATTGAAATTTTATTATCTGTTTTATGTTCAGTTACATAGAGATGACACAGTTCATATGGAAGCATTTGAGAAGTTGTTAGAAACATGGATGGAATTAATACAACTGATGAAGGACATGTCACTTGATGGTATACGGCCGCGAGCTGTAGAAGTATTTAATACATATGTACAGTGTCATATCAGTGCACCTGAAGGAACAAGAACACAGGTAAGATAAAGGTTTATTATCTGTCATTTGTATAGTTTTGCATTCTAGTTAGGCTTCTATAAATATAGTAAATAGGTATCTAAAATCAGATAGTGTTGCAGACACTATATACATGTATATTATAAGCATCCTTTTATAAAGTTTTATATGTGGCTTTTCACAAATTGCAGAACAGCTGATTTCACATTTCTAATGAGGGCCTTAGTTAGCTTCAATTTCAAATTATTAATGACCATATGCAGAGCTTTTTGATGTGTTTTTCTTACAGCAAGGGATGGATGCTACAACAGAGGAAGATGAAATTGACGAGATAGAGGAGGATGACCGTGATAGGTTCGCTGACCAGTTGTGTAGTATTGGGGTACTTGGTAGAATGGTTCCACAACACAGTATTCCACTCCTAGCAAAGTAAGTAAAGGGGTACTTGGTAGAATGGTTTCACAACACAGTATTTCACTGCTAGCAAAAAAGGTAAAGGGGTACTTGGTAGAATGGTTCCACAACACAGTATTCCACTGCTAGCAAAGTAAGGAAAGGGGTACTTGGTAGAATGGTTCCACAACACAGTATTCCACTCCTAGCAAAGTAAGGAAAGGGTACTTGGTAGAATGGTTCAACAACACAGTAATACACTCCTAGCAAAGTAAGTAAAGGGGTACTTGGTAGAATGGTTCAACAACACAGTATTACACTCCTAGCAAAGTAAGGAAAGGGGTACTTGGTAGAATGGTTCAACAACACAGTATTACACTCCTAGCAAAGTAAGTAAAGGGGTACTTGGTAGAATGGTTCAACAACACAGTATTACACTCCTTGTAGAGTAAGTATGGTACAAGATCTTCTATGAATCACAAAGGTAAACCAGTCTCAGTCATAGACAAGTAATAATTACGATTATTTACAGTAGTGCTAGGTTGTTAAAACAACAGATTTAAGTGTAAAAATTTTAGGGCAGTAAGGATTGTTTAGGAAAAAAACATGTTTATTACATTAATGATAGTCAAACCTTTATCATGAATGTAAGTTATTTACAAAATACATGTAGTTTCATTTTTCAATATTTATGAGGGGTACATGTATTCCCTTGCTATTTTTATGATTTTTCATATGCATCTTATTTGTTATGAAAAACATTATTCAAAACAATAGCAGGACAAATTTTTATCACTTTTAGCAAAGTACAAGTATGCTTAGGTGTACTTCTTATAATGATTTAACAATAGTTTTCCAAATCTATCATAGTATGTGTAAGGATACTAAGTTAAAACGTTCCACAACTCCTAGCTAGGTATATATAGGGGTATCAGATATCAAGGTACCAGTGCATTCTATTCCTAGCAATATACTATAGTATAAAATACTTAAAACATGATTGATTAGTAATGGAAGACAACTGCATGGAATTTTGTTGTGTACATTTTGTTAAAAAAATACAGGTATTCAAAATTAATTCACTTTTCCATTGATTATAATTTTCAGGGTTTTGGAGGACAGAATTAGTCGTCTACATGGTCACTTACAAAGAATGTTACACTTACAGCATCAGCAGCAAACAGCAGTTGGTAGTCATGGTGATGCGTTAAACACAGCACATATAAATATTTTACATGAAGATATCCATTGGATAGTTCTGGTTGCTGGTAGGTTTTTCCATTTTACTTTGATCCATAGTTTGTTAGGTCTTGTTGAACAGACTTTCTTATAATTTTGTGACAATATGGTAACTTTCATGTCTCTATATTCAGACACACAACAAGCAAAAATTATTGAAATGCTTGTATCGTTTTTGATTTAGACATTAATCTTTGCTTTTCTTTAATTTCTACAACATTTCAGCACATGTATTGACAGAAGAGGCTGAGGGTGAAACTCCTATGATACCTACAGATATAATGCAGTTTTCCATGGGACAAGCTTCTACAGTGGATATAAATACTACATTAAAAGTTCTAGCATCCCCCGGAGAAAGAGTTGATGCCATTCCAGGAGGTATTCAGGGTACAGATCCAGTAGTCAGGTATTCTAATTATTTTTTTTTTCACTGTTTAGACTAAAAAGCTCTACAAATTCCAGTTGCACAATCAACAGACTTTTTTCTTTATACCAGTAAATCATTCCTACTTCTAGTCCCATAGATGTGCAAATTGAAAATTGGAAGTAGATTTTAAACATTACTGGTCTAAGATCAATGGGTCACAAAAATATTTCAATTTTGCTATTATAAGCAATATTTATGTATTTTACTTATTTTAGCTTACTGTTTATTCAATGAAGACGTAAGGCTATAAAGGAGTTACTATTGTGAATTTGTCAAAAGCTTAGCAATTCACTTATAGTGTTTGCCTGATGTATGCCAGTCTGATGTTTAAAAAATTATGTTGTTATATCCTGTGCCAGTTCAGTGTTGGTGATTTTTTAATCAGCGGCCTGATTAAGTGCTTAACTTGTGTCTCATTTCTTATTTTCTCTTTTGTTGTTGCATGTTAAGGATTAATTCAGATACAATAAACAGGGTCCATCTACAATAAACAGGGTCCATCAAATCCCAAAATGGTAAATGTAGTATTTAAATTAGCTGAATTTGACAACATTGTCTGACTTTTGCCAGGTGTATGATGTTTATCTGCAAATTTCTCATGAGAGGAGTAATGATAACAATAATGATACTGAGAATCTGCAAAAGTAATAGAATTTTCTGAAATTGAATTTATGTACCTATATATCTTATGCAGGTTGATATCAGCAGTGTTTAGGTTATGCGAGGTAGAGAAGAGAGCTATAGAAGCCAATCTTTCAGCTTGTTTAAGTCCTCAAGTTAGCAGTACTGTGATATGGTTTCTATGCAGATGGGTTGTATCGTATCTATTACCAGATGAAAATTATTATTCACAGGTAAGATTTAGCTATTTGCCTGAATATTACAAATCATAACATTAAAGTTTCAGCAGCTAAGGTTTCCATGTGGGTAGTCAAATGTTTCACTGTTTTGAGAATGTCAGTAGCCAATGTTTCACTGCTTTGAGAGTCAGTAGTCAATGTTTTACTGTTTTGAGAATGTCAGTAGCCAATGTTTCACTGCTTTGAGAGTCAGTAGTCAATGTTTCATTGTTATGAGAATGTCAGAAGTCAATGTTTCAGTGATATTAGAATGTCAGAAGTCAATGTTTCAGTGTTATGAGAATGTCAGAAGTCAAATGTTTCAGTGTTTTAAAAAATGTTAGTAGTCGATGTTTCAGTGTTTTGAGAATGTCAGTAGTCAGTGTTTCACTGTTTTGAGAATGTCCGTAGTCAATGTTTCACTGTTTTTGGAATGTCAGAAGTTAAAGGTTCTGTGTTAATAGAATGTCAGAAGTCAATGTTTCATTGTTATGAGAATATCAGAAGTCAATGTTTCAGTGTTATGAGAATGTCAGTAGTCAAATGTTTCAGTGTTTCAAAAAATGTCAGTAGTCGAAGTTTCATTGTTTTGAGAATGTCAGTAGTCAATGTTTCACTGTTTTGAAAATGTCGGTAGTCAATGTTTCACTGTTTTTGGAATGTCAGAAGTTAAAGGTTCTGTGTTAAAAGAATGTCAGAAGTCAATGTTTCATTGTTATGAGAATATCAGAAGTCAATGTTTCAGTGTTATGAGAATGTCAGAAGTCAAATGTTTCAGTGTTTTAAAAAATGTCAGTAGTCGATGTTTCAGTGTTTTGAGAATGTCAGTAGTCAATGTTTCACTGTTTTTGAGAATGTCCGTAGTCAATGTTTCACTGTTTTTGGAATGTCAGAAGTTAAAGGTTCTGTGTTTTGAGGATGTCAGAAGTCAATGTTTCAGTGTTATGAGAATATCAGAAGTCAATGTTTCAGTGTTTTATTAAAAAATGTCTGTAGTCAATGTTTCACTGTTTTGAGAATGTCATTAGTCAGTGTTTCATTTCTGTTTTGAGAATGTCAATAGTCAATGTTTCACTGTTTTTTGAATGTCAGTAGTCAATGTTTCACTGTTTTTTTAATGTCAGTAGTCAATGTTTCACTCTTTTTTTGAAAGTCAATAAAATGTTTCAGTATTTTGAGAATGTTAATGTTTCAATGTTTTAAAAAATGTCAGTAGTCGATGTTTCACTGATTTGAGAATGTCAGTAGCCAATGTTTCACTGTTTTGAAAATGTCAATAGTCAGTGTTTCACTGTTTTGATAATGTCAGTAGTCAATGTTTCACTCTTTTTTTGAAAGTCAATAGTCAATGTTTCACTGCTTTGAGAATGTCAGTAGTCAAATGTTTCAGTGTTTTGAGAATGTTAATGTTTCAATGTTCTAAAAAATGTCAGTAGTCGATGTTTCAGTGTTTTGAGAATGTCAGCAGTTTAAAGTGTTTTTTTTCCTGTATGTGCAGAAAGGCTCTGGTGTTTTTGCACAGATCTGGTTTACAAACCGCATTTTAAATGAAGAAAGAACTAAAAATAAACTCATCCATTTGTTATGATTTACATATTGGAATACCCATAACCACCAAGTCATCCATCTGATGTCCTGCAGTCGGATGTTCTGTTTATAAATATTATGTTTGGTTGTTAAATATTTTTATATTAAAAAGCATAAATAAAGGTTATACATTAAATTTATCCTAAATTACAATACAGCCACCTTGTCACCTTCTTTCTGATGTTCAGCAGTCAAATATTCAGTTTGTGAGTATTATGTTTGGTGGTCAGATATTGTTATAATAATAAAAAGCATGAATTCAGTTTATATATGCACAAGGTAATGGGTAAAATAAAGGTTTTTGTATGAGGAATTCAACTCAGTAACAAGACCCTTATGGAAAATAAGGCACTGATAGAAAAGGAAAGTTGAAAATAAGCTACCACATAATATCCAATCTGTCTCTACTCTCTCTTTCTGTCCATAAATAAGTAACTGCACCATGTTTTTCCACTAATACTGACAGTTATTGATAAACATGTTGATCTAACATCACTCATTGATTTTTCTAATTTACACATTCTTACTTATTTGTTTTGTTATCTTTTCACAGCATGATTTTATAATGAGATAATGGAGTAAATTCAAAATTCAAAAAAAATCAGCCATGGTGATGTAATGTCGTCAAGTCTTGTTCATTGCCATTTAAAAATAATATGTATGAAATTGCTTAGTTACAGAAATACAATGTATATTCATATATGCTTCATTATTTACAATATAGCTTGCAAGATAAATATTTATAAAAATGTATACATATGTATATATCAGTACATCTAAATCTATACATGTATTATCTTTATATTGCTGAGCTACTTTTTGATTTAGATGTCAACATTAATAATATCCGACATTGTATATTAGCTCAAGAAGTTTAAACAATGTTTCATTATATAGATGTACTAGTCACCTGTCTGCCTCTGAACATGAATTTGCTATTTTATTTGGCCTCCTAAAACATCTGCACTGTCATTTAATGTTGTTCTTTTTTACCTGAATATGCTACTTGTGTTTATATGTTAACTGTATACAATAGCTACCTTCTCATAAAGACCATAACATAGAGTGCCTGAAACTATCTTTATTACAGCAGGGACTGTATTTGGTACAACAAGATTGAGGTACCTTACTAAATTCTATTTTACATGTACATTATTTACAGATTAGCCATGCTCTACTTTCTGCATTTGGAAGAGATACAGATGGAGCTCAATGGACAGTGACCTTTCTGTTAGAAAAAATATTAGCAAACATGATAGTTTGGAATTCTGAAGAAAAACTTGTAACTGACACTATGCAATTGTTAAATTCACTGGTGGAATCAAGGTCAAGGTAATTGAGATATACCCACTCACTTTTATGTACAAACCATAAATACACAAACAGCTGATCATCATACCACAAACTAACAACAATAACCACACCCAGGAATTAACAACAATAACCACACCCTGGAATTAACAACAATAACCACACCCAGGAATTATATCAACAACAACCAGAACTCAGCACTCAATAACCACAACCAGATATTAACATCAATAACCACACCCAGGAATTATATCAACAACAACCAGAACTCAGCACTCAATAACCACAACAAGATATTAACACCAAAAACCACACCCAGGAATTAACAACAATAACCAGAACTCAGTACCAAATAACCACACCCAGAACTTAACACCAATAACCACACCCAGAACTTAACAACAATAACCACACCCAGGAATTTACAACAATAACCACACCATGGAATTAACAACAATAACCAGAACTCATTACCAAATAACCACAACCAGAACTTAACACCAATAACCACACCCAGGACTTAACAATAGTAACCACACTCAGGAATTAACAACAATAACCACACCCAGAACTTAACACCAATATTTACACCCAGAACTTAACAACAATAACCAAACCCAGGACTTAACAACAATAACCATACCCAGAACTTAACAACAATAACCACACCCAGAACTTAACACCAATATTTACACCCAGAACTTAACAACAATAACCATGCCCAGAACTTAACAACAATAATCACACCCAGGACTCAACACCAGTAACCACACCCAGAATTCAACACCAAGAACCATACCCAGAACTCAGCACCAATAACCACACCCAGGACTCAACACCAATAACCATACCCAGGACTCAACACCAATAACCATACCCAGACCTCAACACCAGTAACCATACCAAGACTTCAACACCAGTAACCATACCCAGAACTCAACATCAATAACCACAATCACAAAACTCAACAACTATAACCACTTCAGTACACAACACCAAAAAACACCTAAAAATGGACCAACACTAACAACTCAACACCCATAGCAACAGCCACAAACCAACATTTATAGCCCAATATCCATAGCCACACCTACAACACCATTTACCACATCAGAACTCAAAACATCCACATCCAAAGCACCCTACCCTTAGCTACACCCGCAACCCAACAACCAGCACCAGTAACCACATCTGAAACTTAAAGACCATAGTCATTCCCACAACTCAACACTCATAGCTACACCCGCAACCCAATATCCAGCACCAGAAACCACATCTGAAACTTAAAGGCCATAGTCATTCCCACAACCCAACACTCATAGCTACACCCACAACCCAATACCCATAACCACACCCACAAACTGTAACTTTCTCTCTCTGTTAATTGTTTAGAATTTGAAATTTCTATTTTTATTTTCACAAGCATGATAGTGGTTGCTGCGGCTGAGTGGTTTAGCATTAGCCTTCAAAATCTAAAGTGTCTCATAGCTGTGTTAGATGCAGTTGATAGAAGTGGTTGTTTTTACCTTGTTATAGATCTCTACTGGTTGGCTTTGTGTCAGTATAAGATACTTAGTGTTATGTTCATTTGCAACATGGCAGACAAGTGTACTAGTACTCTGTAGTACCAAACTGTTGTTATCTTGAACAAAGCAGATCAGAGACACTTGTGCAAAACTCATACATCACATGAACTTGTGTTTAGATAAATCTTTGAGTGGAGTAATGGTGTTTTATGCCCCAGTCAAGATTCTTTCCCTTATTTCAAGGTTGGCAGTTCTGGGATGGTGGAGGAAACTGGAGTGCCCAGAGAAAACCAGCGACCTTCGGCAAGTGAACTGACAAAATTTCTCACACTAGGATCTGTTCTGAGTGGGGGTTAGTATTTGAGATTAGTAAAAAAGACTTATCATGAAAGAAAATCTATTATGATCATGTGACATTGAACAACAGCCAACCAGATCTATGATGATGATGATAGTAATGCTTGCTGTGTCTATTTTAGGGCTGTTTTTGTAGTTAAAAGTGATATGATATGGACACTAGCAAAACAGGAAGCCAGTCATCAGCATCCTTTTAACTCATTGTGTTCTGCTGCAAGAAAGTATTTGTTAAAAGGTTTGGTATTGGCTGGTTCAGGTTTTAAAGATAACCAGTTGCAAGAAGAGTATTATAATTATGTAAGTATTTGTTACTTGTATTGTCATCATTGATTTAAGTTTTCAGGGAAAACTTTTAATTAAATCAGCTAAAGCTTTTTTTAGCTCACCTGGCTATGAATAGTAAAAACCTATAAACGGATATTACAGGTTCATTTTTGTACTGTTTTTGTTGAAACTTGAATTGTAGAAAATAAATGTCAGGAGATAAAACATATGTAATGGGTATTTCTGTACAATTTTTTATGTCAGCAGTAATTACTTAATATGTTAATCAGGATTTTTAGCCTACATCTTTGAAAATCTTCTCCCCTAAAAGTACTTGGCCAGTTGAAAGGAAAATTAAGATAAATATTTCTTAAAATATTAGAAACTACTAGGATATTGCTGGTGAGTTTGTCTACGTTTTAAAAATTGTATATACCGGGTATTTCAAAAAGAAAAAGCCAAAAACAAAATTAAAGAGGTTCCAGGTGAGCGATACAGGCCCTGTTGTGCCTTTTGTTTCGAAGAGTTATGGTTGAAACTTTTTAGGAAAATATTCTGTTGTCAAGGTTACATTATTTTATTTGACCAGAAAGCAAAACATCCCTATCACATAATTAGCAATTCATGTTTAGCAGACCGGGTTTGATATGTGACCGGGTAGCTCAGTTGGTAGATTGTTCGGCTAGTACATGTATGTGTATCAAAAATTGAAATGTTGAGGTATCAGCTGTGTATATTTTGTTTTTTACTAAAAAAAATGTCATACATTTTTGTTTTTCTGTAACACTAAGTCCTCACAGTCTTCATTTTTTATTTGGTTTACAGGTTTTAAAATCCCTCCATGACAGATTTATGCAAACAGTTTGTCAAGCAGATTTCAGTAAGAAAATAAGCAATACAGATGTTAAATCAGGAGTTTTGGACTTACTGGACTCTTTATGTGGTGTTGCCATGGGAACAAGGGTAGACAATTTAGACCGTCTGTTTAATTTTCTACATCCACTTCTTTCTGATAGTGTAAAATTACTCGGTAAGTACATCAAAATAATCTTTGTAAATTATACACATTTACAGATTTGTACACTGTTACTTTTACATAGAATTCACCAATATAGCATGCAATACCTTTGATGTTTGAGTGGAACTTTAAATTCTATAAATATGAAATTATCTTATTTACTGGTTTTTTTTTTTCATCTTATTTACTTTTTTTTCACAAAAATGAATATTATTCAGTTAAATGTTTTCCATATCTGTAAGGAGAAAACCATTGATCTTCAGAAAGTGAGCTGACACCCTCAGATCTTCCCATAATGAAAGTTATATTAAGATCATGAGAGGCTTAGTGAAAAAAACTTTCTTACCATAGGTACAGAGTGGGAATTGAATTCAGGTGTTTAGAGGCTAGAATTTGTCCATGGTGGTAATTGAATCTAGGTGGTTAGAGGCTCAGTGATACCAGGTATCAGAGTGGGAATGGGAATGAAATTTGGTGGTGAGAGGCTCTTTGGTCCTACACGTACTCTGACACCTTGGACTCGGATTTATGTTACTATGTTACATTCTTTACTGTGTAATTGATAACCCTAATATCTAAAAACTCTATAAAAATAAAAAAAAAAAAGGAAAGTACAGTCTGTAAAAATGGTTGCTAGCTGAAATGTGATAAATATACAGATATTTTGTATTGGAAGTACATGTACTAGACATTCATTATTTTCTATCAGCAAAAATCTGTTTGTTATATTTGTACATATTTTGTATTTTTTAGATCTGTATCATAACTATGAAGATGTTGTACCTTTAGTATTGGAGCTGTTTTCTGAAGTCATGCAAAAACAACTTTGTTACTTAGGAGAGGTAACACTTTAAAAAATGATATACCAGTAGATTCTTGATGTTTTTCAATAATTGTCAAGTTTGTAATCAAACACTCTCTGTCTTGTTACTTCTGAATACAGTATATCATGTAAATCAGCATGTGTTGGTTTCGCTTTGATGGATCACTGTTTATAAAAATGCAATGAATTATATCAAATTAAAATATTTTTTACATTTTTTACATAATTCACTTTTTTTCTTGTCTTGTTACTCTGGCTTTTTACATGAAAATTAAACATTAAAAAAAATATAACTTGTGTCATTGTTGAAAATTCAATATTTGTATTCTTCTTTTACTATCCACCATTATAAACCTAAAAGATCTATTCCTTAAAATGACATTAATACCTTCTACATTCTTTACTTCATCACTGGGAACATGAAATAGAGACAGAGTTGTCTTTCTTTTATTTTTTAATTACACAGTTGCCTTCTATAGTTACTTAAGATATTTTGTTCTGAGCTACTCTTCCATTTTGCTGCCTATTATAAAAATACCACTAGCCTCAAGTGAAATATTCTTGACTTGGGCAGAAATCTTTTTCAAAATGAAGTTTAAGCACAGAAGAAAAAAATCAGACACTTTTGTAAGTTACTTCAATAATAATTTATTGCATTAGATTAGATAAATATTTTACTTATGTACCAACAATACAACAGTTAGAACAAAAGCACTAATTTAATCTTAATTAAATATCATATTAATATTTGTACTCTATTTAAATTTTTTATGTCATCGTATTTAATACTAGTAATCTAAACAGTCCCATCAACAACTTTAAAATTGAGACATTTGTTTCTTACAAACTCACCACTGTTTAACTATCTTAGTTTTTTTTTTAAATTGTCTTTGGACTTTAGAATATATAACTTGCCCATACTATATATTCTTCATATTTGTAGTCATGTAAAAATTTTTATAAATATCTCCATTTTGGAATTTCTATAAATATATCTATACTTTTATAAATATAAATACTAGTATACACACATATATATTGATCTATAGCATTGTCTTTTACACACTTCTAGAGAGTTCACAAAAAATCTCTGTGTCATGAGCAATAAAATTGTCAATGTCTCTTTGATTAAAACTAATATTCTGCTGTAGATCTGGAGTGTAATTGCTGGCGTCTTCTTGTAAAGTCTGGATAATAAGGACAGACAATTTCTTTATATCTTTCTGTTTTCTGTAGACATATTCTTGGTACATTTTTCTCACTCCTTGTGTAATGGATTTCTTTATCAGTAGATGTAAGGTGTGACCATGTTTTCCTTCAGTCTGTGATAGAAATAACTGTTGGTCAAGCTTCTGTATAATATTTTCTGAATAAAAGAATAATCAAAATTTAATGTAACTTGTTAAATTTCAATCAAAATTATACCTAAACAAATTTTTATTCATTTCAGCCTTCATTTCCTTTTATAAAAAAAAAAATTCAAGAAATTGAAACTTAAGTCTAGATTTCAATTTAAATGTTATTTATTTATTATTATTATTTTTTTTTTTGCATTTATTGTGAGAATGAATGAATGAGTGAACTTAATGAGAGACTTATTTCAATAATCATGGATACTTGCTGGTTCCATTTGATTCTTTATTGGAATAAAATAATAAAAAAAAATTTGGAGTGAATTTAGTTATTAAATTATTTATTAGGAAATAACTAAATGTCATCTTTATTCTTAAAAATAGAACATTTTACAATTTGTTTTATCAAGAAAAATGAGTTACCTAAAAAGTTCATCTGTATAGTAGCGTTGTCATGGACACATAAAACATCTTTTAGCTCCCTAGCATAAGTAATAAAATGGCAGTTCTCCATTACAATAAATAAAATTCTCTTAAAATAAATTATAGACTTTTGTTGAGTGGTGGCTGGTAGGTTATTGACTGAGTAATCAAGTGGCTGATTTTCTGAATTATTCCCAATTTATACTTCATCACTGAGTAATCATTGAATTTGTGTTAAACTAATTATTGTTCTTAAAAGATTAGATCAGGTAGATAATCACCTTAATTGATAGGTGATTAAAGGTGTGGGTTCTTTAAACAGGTAAAGATCAAAGATCATCAAAAGAATCACCTGTTCTTTTATCTAATACAGGTATACAAGCTGATTTTATGGATAAGGATCTTCATTACCTTATTAGGGGTTAAAGGAAATGAGTAGATATCAGACCCTTTAGGATCAAAGGGCCACACTTACAGGGAGGGGATTAACAGATATTTAATTAATCCATCAGATTAGAGATTATTGATTCTGTTGTTAAGTGTTATATCTCCATTGTTGTCTTTAATCAGTACATATCTTGTCTACTGTCTGTTTTCAGGGGTTTTCTCACACCACATGGTTTGTTATTTAATACAGACTTTATTCATTTCATTTCTATTATTTTATTTTATTTTTATTATTTTATTATTTTTTTAATTTTATTTTTGTAGAAAAAACAGTATTTAGTTATTTTCTATATTTTATATAATATTGATATTAATAAGAAAATACTTAAAAAATCAAATTTAAAAATGCAATATATGAAATATAAAAAACAGAATGTATAAAATTGACTTGTAAAAAATATTAAAAGAAATGAATGAACCCATGTGAAACAGTTATGTCTCATATTTAAATCAAAACCAAACAAAATTAAATTAACATTGTATCAGTAGGTATGACTTCAAATTATTTGGACTAAATTGTTGTAGAAATGTTTTTCTAAATTCAGGCCCCAGTATCACAATCATGCTTAAATTAACTTAAATCTAATAAGGTTAGGTAATCTCTTCAAACCAACAATAATCTTTTTTTTTTTAAAAAAAAAAAAAACAAATGTTGTAAACATGAAGTTTCCTTCAAATTAAAATGTTACATTTTTTAATATCTTAAATATTTAAAAAGTAATATTAAAATTTCCAATTTGTGAGATTTAGCTATACATGTATATGGTTCTATCAGTATAAAGATCTATCAGGATGATATTAAGTCATTTTTTCATTTTTTTTTTTCAGAGTAATTCAAGAAAATTGTATGAATTATGTTTATCAGCTATTCAGGTGTATTCTAAACACAACATAGGTAAGAAAATGTTTAAAAATGTAATGTTTATGTGTGGTATAAAAAAATCTCAGGATATTTTCAAGCAGTGATGGGGTTTGAACCCATACATTTCACTTTCTTCAATCAAACTATAAAATGAAACATCATTGAGAATTTAGTTTGTTTAAAATTGAAGCTTACACACATCTTTATTTATGCAAGTCATCTCATAACTTCACATAGTATCTGTAATTTTAGTGATAAAAATATTAAGCCACTTGGCATGAGATATCATCATGGAAGATGCAAGACATATAATTTACTGTTGAGACTGTTCATGCCAATACTTTGAGCAATCAAAAATGTGATGTACAAGACTGCTTCAAATAATAAAATATGTTTTATTTTATATTTATGACATAATTTTCACCAAAGCTTTTACCTTAAAGCATTGCTTTGGATACTAGATAGACAAGCAGTTTTACCGGCAAGTTACTCACTCTTGTGTTCTTGTGATAGGTATTGATCCTGGCAGTTTAGACTGGATACAGCCCTCTTCTCAAACAAAGTTGTTTTATTTTCAGGAAAACGTACATCACAGAATGATGATGAGGAAGAAGACAGATATAATGATATATTACTAGTCATAGAATTACTTACTAACTTACTATCCAAGGATTTTATTGACTTCAGTGATCCAGGTAATGTCAGTATGAGTTATGTCCCCTTGAGTGTACGTACCCTTACTTTTAATTAATACTGATAACTGATATTTTTAATTTTATGACACAGTATGAAAAGAAACAATCATTTTTAAATTTTTGTGCATACAGTTTCTAATCCTTTTTTCTTTCATGCCTCATTGAAAATATGAAAAACTATTATTTCTTATCGATTTTTACAATTAATGTTAAAATTTATATCCAACATTAAAAAATAAGTAAAATGCGTATTGAAATTAATTATTTATTAAAATAAAGCATTCAAATTTAGGACATCCATGCCGGCATGTGTACAACTGATCTTCGTCTTCAACTCACGAGTTTAGAATGTTAGATTACTTATAATCACAGAACTTTCAATTTGATTTTCCAGTCAAGGTTCAAAATGATGTATCAGTCACGATTTCACTCATTGCAAAATTCCCAGTAGGAAAGAAACAGCAAAAATTACAGATAAATGAGAATGTGCTCTCATAAATCAGTTACGATAACAACTTCCGGTTAAGGGGGTAACCCTATTTACAACAAATATACAAAATACAGAAATCGGAAAAAAAATGCGACAAGAAATTAATGCGATTAAACAGGGCTCGCATTTTTCACATTAATTTCCTGATTTACAGTATTTGGATATTGTAAAGTAGAACTGACTGACATTATTCCAGAAAGTTGCAACATGGTTGTATGCCATAACATTGAAAATAAAAGCTCCATACAAACATCATGTGGTCCACATTTATACATTTATATCCCTTCCAATATCTGATATGGATACATTCTGATATAAAAAATAAAAAAGATTATTTAGCATTTAGATGAGTGAAATTAGTCTCTGCCTCAACAGGGTCCCCACTAGTGTACCTAGTGATACATGTACCTTATAAGATTTGGGCATTGAATTCTGTTGTATAATGTTCTCCACAAAGTGTAATTATTCTGGGAACTGAGAATGGAGTACCACAGAGTGGTGGTAAGGTATAGATAACTGTACTAACATTGACCATTGTGTTACAGAGGGAGAGTACCACAGCATGGTGGTCAGGTATAGATAACTGTACTAACATTGACCATTGTGTTACAGAGGGAGAGTACCACAGAGTGGTGGTCAGGTATAGATAACTGTACTAACATTGACCATTGTGTTACAGAGGGAGAGTACCACAGAGTGGGGATCAGGTATAGATAACTGTACTAACATTGACCATTATGTTACAGAGGAGGGAGTACCACAGAGTGGTGGTCAGGTATAGATAATTGTACTAACATTGACCATTATGTTACAGAGGGAGAGTACCACAGAGTGGGGATCAGGTATAGATAACTGTACTAACATTGACCATTATGTTACAGAGGGAGAGTACCACAGAGTGGGGATCAGGTATAGATAACTGTACTAACATTGACCATTATGTTACAGAGGGAGAGTACCACAGAGTGGGGATCAGGTATAGATAACTGTACTAACATTGACCATTATGTTACAGAGGAGGGAGTACCACAGAGTGGTGGTCAGGTATAGATAACTGTACTTACATTGACCATTATGTTACAGAGGAGGGAGTACCACAGAGTGGGGATCAGGTATAGATAACTGTACTAACATTGACCATTGTGTTACAGAGGGAGAGTACCACAGAGTGGGGATCAGGTATAGATAATTGTACTAACATTGACCATTATGTTACAGAGGAGGGAGTACCACAGAGTGGGGATCAGGTATAGATAACTGTACTAACATTGACCATTATGTTACAGAGGAGGGAGTACCACAGAGTGGGGATCAGGTATAGATAACTGTACTAACATTGACCATTATGTTACAGAGGAGGGAGTACCACAGAGTGGGGATCAGGTATAGATAACTGTACTAACATTGACCATTGTGTTACAGAGGAGGGAGTACCACAGAGTGGGGATCAGGTATAGATAACTGTACTAACATTGACCATTATGTTACAGAGGAGGGAGTACCACAGAGTGGGGATCAGGTATAGATAACTGTACTAACATTGACCATTATGTTACAGAGGAGGGAGTACCACAGAGTGGGGATCAGGTATAGATAACTGTACTAACATTGACCATTGTGTTACAGAGGGAGAGTACCACAGAGTGGGGATCAGGTATAGATATCTGTACTTACATTGACCATTATGTTACAGAGGAGGGAGTACCACAGAGTGGGGATCAGGTATAGATAACTGTACTAACATTGACCATTATGTTACAGAGGGAGAGTACCACAGAGTGGGGATCAGGTATAGATAACTGTACTAACATTGACCATTATGTTACAGAGGAGGGAGTACCACAGAGTGGGGATCAGGTATAGATAACTGTACTAACATTGACCATTATGTTACAGAGGAGGGAGTACCACAGAGTGGGGATCAGGTATAGATAACTGTACTAACATTGACCATTATGTTACAGAGGAGGGAGTACCACAGAGTGGGGATCAGGTATAGATAACTGTACTAACATTGACCATTATGTTACAGAGGAGGGAGTACCACAGAGTGGGGATCAGGTATAGATAACTGTACTAACATTGACCATTATGTTACAGAGGAGGGAGTACCACAGAGTGGGGATCAGGTATAGATAACTGTACTAACATTGACCATTATGTTACAGAGGAGGGAGTACCACAGAGTGGTGGTCAGGTATAGATAACTGTACTAACATTGACCATTATGTTACAGAGGAGGGAGTACCACAGAGTGGGGATCAGGTATAGATAACTGTACTAACATTGACCATTGTGTTACAGAGGGAGAGTACCACAGAGTGGGGATCAGGTATAGATATCTGTACTTACATTGACCATTATGTTACAGAGGAGGGAGTACCACAGAGTGGGGATCAGGTATAGATAACTGTACTAACATTGACCATTATGTTACAGAGGAGGGAGTACCACAGAGTGGGGATCAGGTATAGATAACTGTACTAACATTGACCATTGTGTTACAGAGGGAGAGTACCACAGAGTGGGGATCAGGTATAGATAACTGTACTAACATTGACCATTATGTTACAGAGGAGGGAGTACCACAGAGTGGGGATCAGGTATAGATAACTGTACTAACATTGACCTTTATGTTACAGAGGAGGGAGTACCACAGAGTGGTGGTCAGGTATAGATAACTGTACTAACATTGACCATTATGTTACAGAGGAGGGAGTACCACAGAGTGGGGATCAGGTATAGATAACTGTACTAACATTGACCATTGTGTTACAGAGGGAGAGTACCACAGAGTGGGGATCAGGTATAGATATCTGTACTTACATTGACCATTATGTTACAGAGGAGGGAGTACCACAGAGTGGGGATCAGGTATAGATAACTGTACTAACATTGACCATTATGTTACAGAGGAGGGAGTACCACAGAGTGGGGATCAGGTATAGATAACTGTACTAACATTGACCATTATGTTACAGAGGGAGAGTACCACAGAGTGGGGATCAGGTATAGATAACTGTACTAACATTGACCATTATGTTACAGAGGAGGGAGTACCACAGAGTGGGGATCAGGTATAGATAACTGTACTAACATTGACCATTATGTTACAGAGGGAGAGTACCACAGAGTGGGGATCAGGTATAGATAACTGTACTAACATTGACCATTATGTTACAGAGGAGGGAGTACCACAGAGTGGGGATCAGGTATAGATAACTGTACTAACATTGACCATTATGTTACAGAGGGAGAGTACCACAGAGTGGGGATCAGGTATAGATAACTGTACTAACATTGACCATTATGTTACAGAGGAGGGAGTACCACAGAGTGGGGATCAGGTATAGATAACTGTACTAACATTGACCATTATGTTACAGAGGAGGGAGTACCACAGAGTGGTGGTCAGGTATAGATAACTGTACTAACATTGACCATTATGTTACAGAGGAGGGAGTACCACAGAGTGGGGATCAGGTATAGATAACTGTACTAACATTGACCATTATGTTACAGAGGAGGGAGTACCACAGAGTGGTGGTCAGGTATAGATAACTGTACTAACATTGACCATTGTGTTACAGAGGGAGAGTACCACAGAGTGGGGATCAGGTATAGATATCTGTACTTACATTGACCATTATGTTACAGAGGAGGGAGTACCACAGAGTGGGGATCAGGTATAGATAACTGTACTAACATTGACCATTGTGTTACAGAGGGAGAGTACCACAGAGTGGGGATCAGGTATAGATAACTGTACTAACATTGACCATTGTGTAACAGAGGGAGAGTACCACAGAGTGGGGATCAGGTATAGAAAACTTTACTAACATTGACCATTGTGTTACAGAGGAGGGAGTACCACAGAGTGGTGGTCAGGTATAGATAACTGTACTAACATTGACCATTGTGTTACAGAGGGAGAGTACCACAGAGTGGGGATCAGGTATAGAAAACTTTACTAACATTGACCTTTATGTTACAGAGGAGGGAGTACCACAGAGTGGTGGTCAGGTATAGATAACTGTACTAACATTGACCATTGTGTTACAGAGGGAGAGTACCACAGAGTGGGGATCAGGTATAGATAACTGTACTAACATTGACCATTATGTTACAGAGGGAGAGTACCACAGAGTGGGGATCAGGTATAGATAACTGTACTAACATTGACCATTATGTTACAGAGGAGGGAGTACCACAGAGTGGGGATCAGGTATAGATAATTGTACTAACATTGACCATTATGTTACAGAGGGAGAGTACCACAGAGTGGGGATCAGGTATAGATAACTGTACTAACATTGACCATTGTGTTACAGAGGGAGAGTACCACAGAGTGGTGGTCAGGTATAGATAACTGTACTAACATTGACCATTATGTTACAGAGGGAGAGTACCACAGAGTGGGGATCAGGTATAGATAACTGTACTAACATTGACCATTGTGTTACAGAGGACGGAGTACCACAGAGTGGTGGTCAGGTATAGATAACTGTACTAACATTGACCATTGTGTTACAGAGGGAGAGTACCACAGAGTGGGGATCAGGTATAGAAAACTTTACTAACATTGACCATTATGTTACAGAGGAGGGAGTACCACAGAGTGGTGGTCAGGTATAGATAATTGCACTAATATTGACCATTATGATACAGAGGAGGGAGTACCACAGAGTGGTGGTCAGGTATAGATAATTGTACTAATATTGACCATTATGTTACAGAGGAGGGAGTACCACAGAGTGGTGGTCAGGTATAGATAACTGTACTAATATTGACCATTATGTTACAGAGGAGGGAGTACCACAGAGTGGGGATCAGGTATAGATAATTGTACTAACATTGACCGTTATGTTACAGAGGAGGGAGTACCACAGAGTGGTGGTCAGGTATAGATAATTGCACTAATATTGACCATTATGATACAGAGGAGGGAGTACCACAGAGTGGTGGTCAGGTATAGATAATTGTACTAATATTGACCATTATGTTACAGAGGAGGGAGTACCACAGAGTGGTGGTCAGGTATAGATAACTGTACTAATATTGACCATTATGTTACAGAGGATGGAGTACCACACAGTTGTGGTCAGGTATAGATAATTATACTAATATTGACCATTATGTTACAGAGGAGGGGGTACCACAGAGTGGTAGAGTGGTGGTCAGGTATAGATAATTGTACTAACATTGACCATTATGTTACAGAGGAGGGAGTACCACAGAGTGGTGGTCAGGTATCAGCAGCTGATGTAGTACTGTATGGTCTAAATACTATTATACCTATAATGGATGCTAATTTATTGAAAGTAAGTACAAGTAACACAGAGAGAGAGAGAGAGAGAGAGAGAGTATGTATTGTTTTACCAGAAATGAATTCTAATTTGAAGTTGTGATCAAAGAGAGAAAGAAAAGAGAAAGATGCAGATTAGAAAACAGCAAGATGATTTTTAATGTCTAATAAATGAATACATCTTTCAAAACAATTACATAAATAATAAAGTACTGAAGAATTTGTATTTAATTGTTAGTTTTCATTGTTCACATATTTTGATGGACAAATGTTTGGTAGCATTTGGTGAATAATGGATGGCCAATCAACAGTTGATTGTTGATATACTGCAAATCTGGGAAATTTTTACCTTCATTTTAGTTTGGCATGATTTCGAAAAAGTGACAAGTTTGAAAAGTAAAATTCAGGAAAATGTAGATGAAATATGAATTACCTGGAACTTAAATTTTCTCCAACTATTTCTATGAGATACAAAAATGAAAGTATGCAAATAAATGGAAATGTTACTTATCACAAAAATTAATATGCAAATAAATGGAAATGTTACTTATCACAAAAATTAACTGGTGAAAATATTTCCGGATTTACAGTGGTGTATATATTGTTAATATGTTGTTGTTATTTTGTAGTTTCCCAGCTTGTGTTCACAGTATTTTAAACTGATAACATTCCTAGCAGAAATCCATCCAGATAAATTTAAATGTCTGCCTGATGATTTGTTTAAGAATTTAATGGCATCAATAGATCTTGGCTTTAATTTGTATCCTTTTTAATATACCATACATATTAACAATAAATATGCAAAATGGCACATGTGGTTTTCTGATGTAGCTGACCATACAAGTTTATCTTGCAGACAGTTATGTTACACGAGTGCACTCTGTGCACAAGTGTAATGTATACATCCACACAATATATGAGTGTGATCAGCTATGCCAGAAAACCATGCGCGGTTTTGTATTTATCACATACCCTTCCAAACTGAATGCAAAGCTTTCTTTCTAACTTAATCTGCCAATAAATTCACAATCGACTATTTTATATTGATTTTTTATCGGATTGAAAAAACTGATATCTGACTGGAAAAACTGGGGGGGGGGGGGGGGGGGGGGGGGGTTGCTAAAGAAGTAATTAAAAAACATCAGTTTTTTGTTCATTTAACCATCATTTGTAAACATTTACTACTACTATCATAAACAATGGTAACAACTAAAAAATAAAAATTGATGTAATAAAATTTGTAAACATTTTTCGGGATTCTCCTAACTGAACAATGACATCACACAGAAAGAGTTCTCATGTATTAATGATGTAATGTTATTGTTGTCAGAAAAAGAAATTCAACTAACAGCAGTTCCCAGCTATTATGGTGATACAGAATGTTGTCTTGCACATGTGCGAAACGAACCATTGTATCACATAACCAGAAAATGTAATGTATCACTTTAGTAAGATTCAGTGGGTATGTGGAAAAACAACTTATAACCTGCTTGGTAATTGGATAGATCTCTATATGTATCTGACCCAAGTGGAGTCATAATAAAAGTCAACTGTTAAATCCTATTGACACATATAAAAATTGTTGACACCATGTAAAATAGTTATGTCCTTAACTGTGCTATAGATATGGTTCTGATATTACAAAGTTGTGTTTAGAAACAGTAGCATCACTAGCTACAGAGACCTTCCAGGCTGGAGAAGTCGGAACACGTCTCCACGAATCTATGGCACATTATTTAAAGGTAAGTGAATTGTTCAGGTAACATAAAGTTGTGTCACATTTTCGCTAGATAAGTCTAATAATCTTAGAATTTTAGAAACTTGGATTGGAATTTAAAACCAACCAAGGAGTTAGGTGTTTAGACTTTGTTGGTGTAGGATAAAGAAAATATTGGTTTATCATGATGTTGGCACCAATAACCACCAACTCTTTCAACTTATGTTATAATTTTATGGGCTAGTTATGATGCAAAAGCTCACCTTTTTTTTAAATATTATAGAAAGTAAAGCAATTGTATAATTCATTATATTTACAGTTGCTATTATCTTTCTTTCTATGACTCTATTGCTCTTCTTTGCGGTCATATGCCATGAACACTAATGACCTTTCTGAACTTTCTGACGTTATGACGTTTGGATATTCCATTTTGACGATGTGGAGGTTGGCAGTAAATTGCAATATTAAAAAGGTGATTTTTAAGATATATCATCTGAAATTGAACTGAAATGGTTAAAGAAATTGTAAATATAAGAAATAACATTCTTTTTGTCACTGTTCATGCGTTTCGAACGACAGAGGTCTGTTGCAAATTTTACATGAACAGCTTTGCCATTCATGCAATTTGAGACAGCCTACTGTCATTCATAACGCATAAACACTGACAAAAAGAATGTCATTTCTGAAATAAGTTCCATTAAAAATGACGAAAATTAATGAAAAGATCTTTTTTTTTCATTCTCTAGATTGTCTTTCACATGTTGTTACTAGAAACTTTCAATATGGACCTACTAGAGACGGCCAGTACTTCATTATTTTGCCTGATTTGTTGTCACCAGGTGGGTACTTATATAAAGTATAAGACTTAAACTTTTTGTATTTTTTTAATTTATCAGCAAATTAAATTCACTTAAATGTTTCTGATTCTCTCTTCATTATGTAATTTTATTATCCATTTATGTGCCAAGTTTCTCATTGTCTGCATGGTCTGAAATGTGTGGTTACAGATAACAGTGCCTTTCACCACTAAGTTTAGAATCTCATTCAGGCAGATTCTAGTGTGATAAAGTTTGTCAGTTTGCCTCACTAAGGTTTGACGATTTCCTCTGGACACTGGTTTATTCCACCATCCCAGATCTGACTACTTCAGTGAATGTTATCGGAAGGATCTTTACAGTAAATCCTGTTTATATACAGACAAGATCACTATGTAACAGTTTATTTAATCACAATACAAACAAGTCACAAAATATATTACAAGATTGTCATAGTTGTGAGAAAAATCAACTTAAGAATTTTCATTTTACCATTATCAAAATCAGTCCAGGAATAAATTCAAATTGAAAAATGGAATCTGTCAGGTTTCCAAGTTAAGGCTCTTAGCATTTATGTGAAGCATACTTTTAAGGAGTTTCTTCATGTGGTACCCTGTTGAATCTCATTGAATCGATTTGAAATTATTTAAATCATATCATTTTAATTACAACCAGAAACATCTAACAAAACCATAAATAATCACATTGTCTAAAAGCAATATTGATGAAATTTTGCAGCAATTTTTTATTATTCATACTGTGATTTCTTGGAAAATTAAGAGACTGTATTTATTTTTGTTATAACTTTGAATCTTATCTGTTATGATTTAGAATTTTGTTATTATATTTCAGGAACAATACAAGCACCTTGTTAATGAGTTATTACAAAATCAAGTAGAGCCATCAATAAAAGAACGTTTATTAGAGGCCTTTAACAATCTAACACCAGCATCATTAAATATGACTATCAATAGACAAAGTAAAATAGCTTTTATGCAAAATTTTGATCAGTTTCTTATCAATGTCAGAGGATTTTTATGTGTAAGATAATGGTTAGATAAGGTAAAATAATTTTATTTTTGTAAAACTGTGCAATGTAGCTTATGCAAATTATTGATATACTCATAGATGAACGAAAATGTTTATAAATGTGTTTGTGTTTCACAGTTAGTAACAATTAGTAATATGCAGTTGAATGCATACAAGTTGTCATTTGCGGTGTGTGTGTGTGTGTGTGTGTGTGTGTGTGTGTGTGTGTGTGTGTGTGCGAGATAGAAAGAGAGAGAGTGGAACTGAGATGTTTCTTCACTGTTACATGGTTTGTTATTATGTCTGCGTATCAGCAGACATCTTGTTTTACTCATAATCTTTATTTTTATAATTATTATTTTCATTATTCCTCCTCGTTTCTGACAGATTTTTATCAGAGACATCTCCTATATTTCTTATCTGATCAGGTTTAAATTTTGTCAACTAGTAGGGATTGACCATGGGCAGGTCGCTTGTTCACCGTTTTTTGGAATTCGGAAGGACTTTGGAGAAATCTGGTTAAAACCATGGAATTCTAGAGAGTTCTTTCTTTCTTTCGTGGAATTTCCTCCACTATTTGGAGCAACACTTTAGAGAGCTGATATGCAGACATATACTTGCTAGCAAGTATACATTCTAGTTATTGTATGTAATTGAATGGAGATATTAAAGGTGGTTATTAAGATCAATAGTACAGATCAACTGTTAATTTACAATACCAGTAATCAGTTTGTACATCATTGTTCTGTGTGTCCCTGGGATGAGCAATCATTAGTAAGAATTGTCAGCATACTGGATATATTGATTGGGATGTTTTTATTTTTGTGGTATTTTTTTCACAATTTGATTGTTTTGGATTATTTTGCACATCATCAGTACAGTAGAACAGTAACCATGGTAACTTTGTTAGCATTGTATTGCTCTCAGTTCATGAGATCTGTCTAGATTTTACACATAGTACTAGTTTTTACACATAGTACTATTTTTCCTTTGTTTGGTCAGATAAATGATATTTTATTAGTATGTTATTGATCATAGAATAAGACAGAATTGATTTAATTTAGACTAAAAGTTCTATTTGCTTATCAAAAAGTGTACTTACACACTTATTGAAGATTTATCAGTGACCAACTAGATTTAAAAATATACAATAAACAATATAGTTTGCACTTTGTCACATAAATCATTCATTATCAGTAGAGAGTATACATAGCTCTCACCAATAAGAAGAATTAATTACTTCTTCCCAAGGAAATACTTAGTACTTCTTTACATTTTTTGAACTTATTTGTTATTCCACCACTACACAGTACACTATCCCAGCAGTTTGTTGTTATGTTGTTGTTTATCTTTGCTCACTTGTTAAACTTGTATCTTTTTTTTTTTGTTCATTTATTATTTTGCCCCATATTGTTATTCAAAGTAAGTAAAAGTAAGTAAAGACCACCCTAAGGATCTACACATATGGACTTTATAGATAGGTGGTCTTTAAATAGACCTGGTCACTATAGCAGGTGTAACTGTATAGACATATGGTCTCTGTATAGAGCTGGTCATTATAGCAGGTGTTACTGTATAGACAGGTGGTCTCTATATAGAGGTTGTCACTATAGCAGGGGTTACTGTGTAGACAGGTGGTCTCTATATAGAGGTTGTCACTATAGCAGGGGTTACTGTGTAGACAGGTGGTCTCTATATAGAGGTGGTCACTATAGCAGGGGTTACTGTGTAGACAGGTGGTCTCTATATAGAGGTGGTCACTATAGAAGGGGTTACTGTGTAGACAGGTGGTCTCTATATAGAGGTGGTCACTATAGCAGGGGTTACTGTGTAGACAGGTGGTCTCTATATAGAGGTGGTCACTATAGCAGGGGTTACTGTAAAGACATATGGTCTCTGTATAGAGCTGGTCATTATAGCAGGTGTTACTGTATAGGCAGGTGGTCTCTATATAGAGCTGGTCACTATAGCAGGGGTTACTGTTTAGACAGGTGGTCTATATAGAGGTGGTCACTATAGCAGGTGTTACTGTATAGACAGGTGGTCTCTATATAGAGGTGGTCACTATAGCAGGTGTTACTGTGTAGACAGGTGGTCGCTATATAGAGGCGGTCACTACAGCAGGTGTTACTGTATATACAGGTGGTCTCTATATAGAGGTGGTCACTATAGCATGTGTTACTGTGTAGACAGGTGGTCTCTATATAGAGGTGGTCACTATAGCAGGTGTTACTGTGTAGACAGGTGGTCTCTATATAGAGGTAGTCACTATAGCAGGGGTTACTGTGTAGACAGGTGGTCTCTATATAGAGGTGGTCACTATAGAAGGGGTTACTGTGTAGACAGTTGGTCTCTATATAGAGGTGGTCACTATAGCAGGGGTTACTGTGTAGACAGGTGGTCTCTATATAGAGGTGGTCACTATAGCAGGGGTTACTGTAAAGACATTTGGTCTCTGTATAGAGCTGGTCATTATAGCAGGTGTTACTGTATAGGCAGGTGGTCTCTATATAGAGGTGGTCACTATAGCAGGGGTTACTGTTTAGACAGGTGGTCTATATAGAGGTGGTCACTATAGCAGGTGTTACTGTATAGACAGGTGGTCTCTATATAGAGGTGGTCACTATAGCAGGTGTTACTGTGTAGACAGGTGGTCGCTATATAGAGGCGGTCACTATAGCAGGTGTTACTGTATATACAGGTGGTCTCTATATAGAGGTGGTCACTATAGCATGTGTTACTGTGTAGACAGGTGGTCTCTATATAGAGGTGGTCACTATAGCAGGTGTTACTGTGTAGACAGGTGGTCTCTATATAGAGGTCGGTCACTATAGCAGGGGTTACTGTGTAGACAGGTGGTCTCTATATAGAGGTGGTCACTATAGCAGGGGTTACTGTATAGACATATGGTCTCTGTATAGAGCTGGTCATTATAGCAGGTGTTACTGTATAGACAGGTGGTCGCTATATAGAGGTGGTCACTGTAGCAGGTGTTACAGTATAGACAGGTGGTCTATATAGAGCTGGTCACTGTAGCAGGTACTTTCTTTATGTAGTGTTGATTTTATGTTTTCCAGTATCAATGATTTTCATCTGTGGATATAAGAATTTTCTTTATTACTTTTTTTTTTTTTGGGTGGGTATGGAAGTATTTCCAGATATTTTATTTTTGTTTGTATGAAAACATTTGTATCAAATATTTTAGTTTTTAAAAGCACCTACACAACTAAACAAGTCCAATCTAGACCCATGACTCAGTTGTTGGAATCATGGTAAATTAAGTCTTTTTCTTGCATATTGTAAAATATTTTGCGACTTTATATAATATAGAATTATATCAGTCTGAAGTACATTGTGTTGAAATTAAATTTAGCAATGATGTTTATTTATTTTGAGATTGATTAAATAATCAGTAATCCAGTTTTGTACAAGTCCAAGTTGGATCAAAGCTGAAGTAATTTTATCAGAGATAAAACAAATTAAATTGAATTAAAATTAACAAGTAACACAAACTTATGAAATTGACAGTTTTGAAATGATGTTGTTTCAGTTTTATAAAAGTCTATTCACCTATGGTCTTGTTTAGAAGAAATTCACAAAAATATCAGTATAGGAACAACAAAATTTGGATAAACTAATCAAGCTTTGGAAAATTGAGTCCAGATGGATTATTTTGTTGGCAGTAAATGCAGACATCTTCAGGAACTAAGTTGATAGTTTTTTGTGCTCTGAGACCACTCAGGTTGTCTTGTGTATTTGGTTGTGATGTAATTAAGAATTTTTTTACCAGCACATGATATTCATTGGAATCTGATATCTTGACACAGTTATTATAAATATTTCTTGAACATTTAACTTGTGACAATCCTATGGAACCAGGTTTATTTTATACATGTATTACAAAGGTCAAGATATTATATCTGTGTTTATTTTGTTGTCTTTTAAATTTGTTGTTGTACATGTATCTTAATAAGGCCACAGAACTTAATTTTGTGTTTTCAATGTCCTGTTTTATATTGGAATACATGCACATGTTTTAAAGTCTGAAGATGCATTTTATACAAAAAGAAAGATATATACCTGAGTATCTTGCCACAAGAGTCACTAGCAATGGGCAATTTTTTTTTAAAATTAAAGATGTTTCTGAATGAAAAAGGTTGTATACATGTACTAATGCACATAAGGATGTAAAACATAGAAATATGATAGTCATCTCTTCTCAGAAATGAATTTTGTCAAAACATCTCAAATTTTCCAGAAATGGATGGACAATCTTTTTTATACCACTTATAAAGACTGTAAAATTACTTTATAGTTTATGTCTCATGATGGTAGTTGACAAAACATAAAGCAGCTTTAATTTAATAACAAATAAATGTGAAAGAAAATAAGAAAATTATTTTTTTGTTAGCCTAGCATGGATATTGTATACATTTATTTCAAATTTGCCAAAAATAAATAAAGCATGGATATTGTATACATTTATTTCAAATTTGCCAAAAATAAATAAAGCATGGATATTGTATACATTTATTTCAAATTTGCCGAAAATAAATAAAGCATGGATATTGTATACATTTATTTCAAATTTGCCGTAAATAAACATAGCATGGATATTGTATACATTTATTTCAAATTTGCCGTAAATAAACATAGCATGGATATTGTATACATTTATTTCAAATTTGCCGAAAATAAATAAAGCATGGATATTGTATACATTATTTCAAATTTGCCGTAAATAAACATAGCATGGATATTGTATACATTATTTCAAATTTGCCGTAAATAAACATAGCATGGATATTGTATACATTTATTTCAAATTTGCCGAAAATAAACATAGCATGGATATTGTATACATTTATTTCAAATTTGCCGTAAATAAACAACTGCCAGTTACTTTTAACAATTTTTTAAATGTGATTTTTAGATTTACTGACAAAATTGCCATACATCATTTACATATCAGCACTTTTTTATTCAGTATCGGGTGGAAGTCATCAGAAAACAAATTTCAAAAACTTTTTAACTGACACATTGCATTCCATACAGGTCGGATTCTACAAGTCCTAATTGATAATAATGGTCATTACTACAATCAACACTTACAGCAGATAACATATAGCTAGCAGGTTTTTTAAAATTTAAATGCGCAAGCACAAACTGTTGAACAGTAATGAAAATAAAAGGAAAGGAATTATTGAAAAATTGTCATAAAATTGTAGACCATTTACTTTTAAGTTAGAGCATTTTAACAAGGAGATGCAATGGGTTTTAAGTTAGAGCATTTTAACAAGGAGATACAATGGGTTTTAAGTTAGAGCATTTTAACAAGAAAGTACAATGGGTTTTAAGTTAGAGCATTTTAACAAGAAGGTACAATGGGTTTTAAGTTAGAGCATTTTAACAAGAAGATACAATGGGTTTTAAGTTAGAGCATTTTAACAAGAAGATACAATGGGTTTTAAGTTAGAGCATTTTAACAAGAAGATACAATGGGTTTTAAGTTAGAGCATTTTAACAAGAACATACAATGGGTTTTGAGTTAGAGCATTTTAACAAGGAGATACAATGGGTTTTAAGTTAGAGCATTTTAACAAGGAGATACAATGGGTTTTAAGTTGGAGCATTTTAACAAGGAGATACAATGGGTTTTAAGTTGGAGCATTTTAACAAGGAGATACAATGGGTTTTAAGTTAGAGCATTTTAACAAGGAGATACAATGGGTTTTAAGTTAGAGCATTTTAACAAGGAGATACAATGGGTTTTAAGTTAGAGCATTTTAACAAGGAGATACAATGGGTTTTAAGTTAGAGCATTTTAACAAGAAGATACAATGGGTTTTAAGTTAGAGCATTTTAACAAGGAGATACAATGGGTTTTAAGTTAGAGCATTTTAACAAGGAGATACAATGGGTTTTAAGTTGGAGCATTTTAACAAGAAGATACAATGGGTTTTAAGTTGGAGCATTTTAACAAGGAGATACAATGGGTAAATGTAATGTAACATGTATCTTGGTTTGTCATTCTTACATGTACGTTCATTAAAGCACATGAATTTATCTTTGTCAAAAAATTATTCATTTAGGTGATTTATAATATTGCATAATACCATCAAAATAATGCATAAAAATTAAGCATACACAACTTTGTCAAATGATATATCTGCCTATTATATTGTTTAGCTCTAATTTATGTATCTAGTATCCTAGCAACCATTTTTAACTGCAAGTATAGATTTAAGAAAACCTACATCTTGCTAGTGTGTTTGAATATTTTCTGTAGTATGTTAAAACAATTTTTTTATTAATATAAAATAACAAAAGAAAGATTTGTATTACAAAACATGAAATATAATGGTAGAAAAAGATATAATAGCTGAAATAATTTTTTTGAGATAAATATTGGGCCAATAATACATTATTAAAATATGAATTGTTTTAATGAACATTGAACCAAACTAAATTGTAATTATAATTATCATAAATTTCACTAGGGAAAATAAATTTGAGATCATGGCTGTATTTAAACTCTTAAAATATTTTGATAACTCTGTAAATTTACTATATAGTTCCAATACTTATATCCAACATTCCACATAAGAACAAATACATGTACATTGCTGCTGCTGCTCAAATCATGTTAAGTAAGATTTTCAAAAAACTACATCTTTTTCTGGAAAAAATAGCCCCTTGTTTATAGGCTTTAACTGACAAACAACAATGTATAGAAAGAACATTTATATTCATTTTTTAAGTTTTTCAAAAATTTTGTTTGAAGTGTAAATGATTTTCTCTATTAAGTTTTAATTTTTTTTAAGAAAAATAATAAATAACTAAATATTGCCGAAGTTGTGAAACAAAGTTACATAATTTGACATAAGTACAACACATTGTAAAATTAGTATCATTAACCAAGATTTCTCTGACATTGTAAAATTAGTATCATTAACCAAGATTTCTCTGATATTGTAAAATTAATATCATTAACCAAGATTTCTCTGATATTGTAAAATTAGTATCATTAACCAAGATTTCTCTGATATTGTAAAATTAGTATCATTAACCAAGATTTCTCCGATATTGTAAAATTAGTATCATTAACCAAGATTTCTCTGTTATTGTAAAATTAGTATCATTAACCAAGATTTCTCTGTTATTGTAAAATTAGTATCATTAACCAAGATTTCTCTGACATTGTAAAATTAGTATCATTAACCAAGATTTCTCTGTTATTGTAAAATTAGTATCATTAACCAAGATTTCTCTGTTATTGTAAAATTAGTATCATTAACCAAGATTTCTCTGTTATTGTAAAATTAGTATCATTAACCAAGATTTCTCTGACATTGTAAAATTAGTATCATTAACCAAGATTTCTCTGACATTGTAAAATTAGTATCATTAACCAAGATTTCTCTGACATTGTAAAATTAGTATCATTAACCAAGATTTCTCTGTTATTGTAAAATTAGTATCATTAACCAAGATTTCTCTGATATTGTAAAATTAATATCATTAACCAAGATTTCTCTGATATTGTAAAATTAGTATCATTAACCAAAATTTCTCTGATATTGTAAAATTAGTATCATTAACCAAGATTTCTCTGATATTGTAAAATTAGTATCATTAACCAAGATTTCTCTGATATTGTAAAATTAATATCATTAACCAAGATTTCTCTGATATTGTAAAATTAATATCATTAACCAAAACTTCTCTGATCTGATATACTCTGCCTAACTGGAACAGGTCCTTTCCTAATTTTAGAGAATTCCGTCCCTTCCTTGGTACTTGGACCAAATCACTGGCTAACAGCAAGTGTAGAGTTTATGGTTTAAAGACATCAGTGGCTATGACGATTGTAGCTCATGACACTCATACACAGAACTAGGATTAACTCTTCGTTTTGTAGTGGTTGAAATATTTGTAGAAAATCTAAATAGTTTAGGCACCATATCTTTGCAAGCTTCTCTGAATTTTGGTATCCTCATGCTGTATATGATAGGATTTATTGTACTATTAAGATAGCCTAGCCATAAAAATGTTGTATTTCTTATATTGTTTATATTTCCTGTTAAATTAGTATTTAACATGTTTATTGAATACGGAATCCAGCATATAGCCAAAATCAAGAAAAGTATAAGTATAGTTTTAAATGCTCGAGTTTTAAAGCTCATATCAACGTGAAGTCTAGATGGGCAATGGTAAATAGATGGTAATCCAAGCCTCTGGCTTGCTCGAGTCATATTTATACAGAATTTATCTGGCGCATTTTGAATACGAACTTTGTTTTTTCTCACTGTATTTAAAATGCATGCATATGAAAATCCCATGACTATTATTGGAATAAAAAAAGTAAAACTGATTTTTAGAATAGCATGTGAAACATTTGCTACATTTTTAGACATTTCTAAAATACACTGGGTATGTCCAGGATAAAATTTGTAGTTCCCCCAGCCTAGTATCGGAAGAGCTGCTAGTAAGGCTGAAATGAACCAAGCACACGAGATAAACATCTTAGCATGACATGTTGTTAACTTGTCTTTCCTCCGTACAATGATTAAATATCTGTCAACACTGATGGTCAGAAGTATAAATATCCCAACTCCAGCAAGAAATTCTTGTAAAAATGACAAAATTTCACATAATGAGTTTCCAAGTATCCATTTGTCTGTTACCAGTGTCAAAAAGGAAAATGGCATACAAATTATTGAAATTAAAATATCACTTAGTGCCATGTTGGCCAATAATAAATTAATAGCTGATCTCATGGCTGGTTTCCTATAAACAATTAAACATACAATTAAATTTCCCAGAAATCCTATTATCACCATGAAAATCAGGCATGCTCCAAGACTTAGTTTGAGTGTAAATGGCAGTGTCTGTGCACTAAGACCAGCTGGCTTTAAAGTCACTGTGTAGTTGCTAGTACTTAATAATTCAGTTTTATTTGTAGGCCTTTCTCTGGTGAAAAATGTCATTCCCATTTCTCTTTAAAATTACTCAAATAATTGAAAATAAAACCCAGCAATTGTGTCCTGAGAAAAAAATCAGTAAACAATGATCTTTTTAGTCAAAATGATGTTGAATACTAGGACACTGTTAACACATTTATACATCCTTAATAATCCATAACATTGATAAATTAAGGCACCATCTGTTAAAAAACGATTGTTTTTTCTCATATATGTCTATTAGTGAAATGCACTGTTATACTTCACACAAGATAATGTTTGTATTCCTGTATAATTGTTCATAATTTAGTAACAATGTTTGATTGGACATTAGAATTTATCATATATAACAAAACATGTCGATGAATGGTAATAACTTCTTATAACTTCCTCTTCTCGGGGAATCTGAAAAACAAAATCAAATCATGATTACTTTGAACTGCATTTTATATAATCATGGTCGCTGGTGAGACAAAAATCAATAAGACCTTTAGAAATAAAAGTTTTCAGTATCTGGTCATGAGTCAAGCAAGGAGAATATAAAAGTTAACTTTAGGGTATATCTGTTTCTGTACTAAACTTTTTAAATATCCTTCAATCAAGGTGTTCTTGATTCAAAGCCACAGATATCTAAACATGATAGAAACTTTAGACCAATGATTTTGAAGTAATGAAAAAATAATTTTTTATACATGTATGTGGTCACAATGACCTACTTTTTAATGTGATAAAATTGTTTAATATCTAAAAGCCTCATTGGCTAAGTTTTCTAAATAGCTAACAGTGCCTCACCACCTAGGTTTGAATCCTGCTTTGGCAGATATTAGTGTGAAAAGGTTTGTCAGTTGGCTTGCCAAGATCAATGCTTTTCTTCACCATTCCAGAACTGACTGCCTGGATATAAAAAACAAGAGGCCCAAGATGGCCCTAATTTGCTCACCTGAGTTTAAATGTAACTGTTATGTCTTGATAATACCTGGTAAGTCATAACATGTTGCCTCAATAGAAGTGGTTTCAGGGATCATTATTTTTATTGTTTTGGTTTTTAGCTATGCAGATCACTGTGACCTACTTTTGGTAGCCATGGCAACCAGAAACACAAATGTGAATGGCAATGGTCTTTAGATGCTATTGACTAATATGAATGAAATGTGACCAGTAGTGTCCGAGAAGAAGTCTTTTGATGGATGGATGGATGGCAGAGTGCCTATCCGTAACAAAAGCTCACATGAGCAATTTTCAGATCCATATTTAAGACTACAGATTTGACACATTAATTAAAAAAAAATTTTAAAAATTGTAAAAGTCAACTGCAAATTATTTTAAAAAAATTGTTCAATTAGTTTAAATTATGTCACATAACAGTGATTTTGTAAAACAAAAAAATTCAAAAATAATAATTACACTTAAAAGTAAAAATTCATAAAATCTCTTCCATGCACCATTGTAAGTCATAAAATTCAGAAATTAAAAAAAAAGAAAAAAAAAGTGGCCTCGCTGGGATTTGAACCCTCAAGCCTTGGGTTGCTAGAATTAAAAATGAAAAGTCGAAAAAGCGAATTGTATTTTACCGAATTTCATGAAACTTTTCAAACATATGTTTTTTCACATAGGAAAATGATGTTTGGAAAAAGAATTCACCTAAATTTATTTAATATTGTAATTTTGGTAAAAAAAAAAGTACTATTTACAATGTTTTGAAAATAAACGCAAAAACGAGTAACGTAATTTTTTACAAAAATTATTGAAATTCACAAACTTAGTATATGAGTTGCTTTAGATGCCAAATATCACAGATTTTATCTCAGTGAAGTGGTTTTGGAGAAGATTTTTTCAGGTTGTCAACTATGTATGACCTACATTTGGTAGCTATGGCAACCTAAAATGTAAAAATTCATAAAATCTCTTCCATGCACCACTGTAAGTCATAAATTTCAGAAATTAAAAAAAAAGTGGCCTCACTGGGATTTGAACCCTCGACCCTTGGGTTGCTAGAATTGAAAATGAAAAAGGTCGAAAAAGCGAATTGTATTTTACAGAACTTCATGAAAATTGTCAAACATATGTTTCTTCACATAAGAAAATGATGTTTGGAAAAAGAATTCACCTAAATTTATTCATTATTGTAATTTTGGTAAAAAAAAAAAAGTACTATTTACTATGTATTAAAAATAAACGCAAAAACGCGTCACGTAATTTTTCACAAAAATTATTGAAATTCACAAACTTGGTATATAAGATGCTTTAGTTTCCAAATATCACATCAGATTTTATCTCAGTGAAGAGGTTTTTGGAGAAGAAGATTTTTTTAGGTTTTTAACTATGTAGGTCAATGTGACCTACATTTGGTAGCTATGGCAACCAAAACACAAATCTGAAAGGCAATGTTCTATAGATGCTTTTGACCAAGTTTGAACAAAATGTGACCAGAAGTTTCTGAGAAGAAGTCGTTTGAAGCAATTGTTGACGGACGGACGGACGACGGAGGCTCTGCCTCTATTGATAGTAATAGCTCACATGAGCATTTTGTGCTCAGGTGAGCTAAAAACAAATCTTGACTCGGGCATTTAACAACATTGCTCCACTCAGTTCTAATTATGATCACTATACTCTTAATTAATGTATCCAGTATCCTAGCAACCATTTTAAACTGTAAGTATTGATTTAAGAAGAACTACATCTTGTCAGTTTGTTGAGTAATTGTCTTTAATATAATAAAACAATGATAATTTACTTGTTCCATATTTAAAAAGAAACTGATTTTCCTTTTAACCATAGATGTTATTTCTTAATTTTACATACAGTGTATTTAAATAAAAAGAAATTAAAATTATGGAACATGAAATGGTATAGTTGGTAAAAAAATTAACTTGTTGATATGAATGTTATAAACTGTTAACAAATATGGTATTTTGTAAGTATCAATTATTTGTGTTCTTTCACTACTGTTTCATAAAAGTACAGACATTCGGACTAAATTGGGTCAATTCCAGAAGTAGGCCAGGTAATGATGGCCTGCTTTCTGGACATCAGTTCTTTATGGAAAGTTTAATGTTAATCACTTAACAGGTGGCTAAATTATAGTCTTGGATTAATTTCCGATCACTTAATACGACAATGAGTTATTTTTGTGAGGGATTGGAGAAGAAATATAGATCAATATTCTTCTTTTGACATTGAAGTGAAACTTTGAATATAACTTTGAAATCAAGTTTTTCCATTAAGTCGTATTAATATGTCGTGACTAACTATCGTTGGACATCTTCCTGTTCGATCCTCTTGCTTTACGTTTGTTGAGCAATCTGTGGCCATCATCACATAACTTAGGTAAACTCAGGAAGATAAAAAAGAACTGACTGGTTTATAATCTGATAAACTGCATGTATTCCACAATTAAAGTACCTAATGTTCTGTTTAAATGTCTACAAGTATTTTACTGTCCAATTGTAACATGAAATCAACCTTCCGGAATGTCTGGAACATTCAGCTTGCGACACTTGTCTAGTCCTTACATTTCCCATAAATTAAAAAGCGTTTTTGACCCCCAAAATAGTTTTCAGTTTTCAAGAACCATCCCTAACATTCTTGTGAAGCAATTTTTGTCTCGTGTATTTATATCTGGTATCTTTAAGCAGTTAAACACAGATTTAAATGGAGGAGCCTTCTACACAGCAGACGTGTATATAGATGGATTTGAAAAAATAATTTAAAAAATATTAACTATTTAAAAACGAAAACAGTTCAGGTGTTGTTGTATAGTGAATTTTCAAAAATCAATATCAAATGCTTAAGGACCATACGCGTCATTGTGTATTTGGGGAAGATAAAAACTGCCTGTTGTTTTCCCAAGAGGTTTATAACTAGCAGTTATCATCAAGTTTATGTGCACTACGTGAATAAGTCGATCGGATTGAGGGTTCTGTCATATCCACCAAGCCTCGAGCAACATTGCCAAAGCTACGAACACCATTACATAATGGAGGTATATATGTAATACTGTCTGGCACCGCCATTTATTTGTCTGTAAAAAATTTGCTTCCTCACTTAAGTTTAAGTCAATGAAATATCATTAAACTTATTCACACGGATAGAAGATCCAGAAAGGAAGAAGTCTATGGATTTTGGAGTCACGGTCGAAGGTCAAGGTTGTTATATGAATAAATAATTGGTTGCCTCATTATGACTTAACATTTTACGCTGATACTAGTATTTTTTGGTATTGGTTTTGGAGACTAATGGTCAAGGTCACTGTCACTATTAAAGATACACAACTTTTTGTTGTTCTGTTTGTCTAATTATAGAGTTTCACTGACAGTAAACCTTTAAAAAAACGAGTTTGTAGAATTTGATACAGTTCCAAGAAGCTCGATTATAATATCATTTTTCTTCTCTCCTTCTCTTGACAAAATCTATAAGAGAATACATGTACATTATTCACTGCTACAAACATATTTCTGGTTTGTATATATACTAGCGGAAAAAAGTAACTGTGCATGATTGAAATGTGAGATTATAAAATAATTTGAAAATGCAAAGCAATGAATAATTTCGTATTTGTTTATTAGATATTTCTTTACAAATTCATTTCATTGAAAAGGTTACAGATACTGTTATCTCATACGCAGGGGACTAGAAACATAGCAGATAGTAAAAGTCAGTTCACAAGATCGTATCGTGTGTGACCACCATTAGCATTGACACAGGACCGACAGCGACGCCTCATAGAGTTGATTAAATGCCTAAAGAATGCTTGAGGGATGTTGTTCCATATCTGGTCTAACGCTTGGGCCAACCCTTGCAATGTAACAGGCTGATTGGTCAGATGATGTAATTCCATGCGTTCCATTTCATCCCATACGTGTTCAATTGGAGAAAGGTCGGGTGAAACGGCTGGCCACGGTAACACATTGACGTTATACTGTGCCAGAAAATCCATTGCAACCCGTGCGACGTGTGGTCTTGCATTATCATGCTGAAAAGTGATGTTACGTTGCTGTCTTTGAATGAATGGGATGACATGGGTCTGTAGGATTTCATCACGGTACCGTACACCGGTCAAATTCCCGTCGATGACTACCAGAGGCGTTCTGTCATTCGCTGTGATGCCACCCCAAACCATTACACTGCCCCCACCGAACGAACATCGTTCCACCACACACGCGTCATGGAAACGTTCTCCAATGCGCCGATACACTCTGGAGCGACCGTCACTGCTGTCCAAGTGAAATCTGGACTCATCGATGAACATAATTTGTGCCCAGTCTCGTCGATTGAAGCTTAAATGTGTTCTGCACCATGCAAGACGAGCTGTGCGATGACGTCGTTGTAGAATTGGACGGATTGCCGGACGTCGTGGGCGAATATGTCTTTCCCGTAAACGATTCCGTACTGTTCTGGGGCTGATTGGGCGTAGTCTAGGAATGCTCCAGGCAGTAGTACTGGCAGTTTGGAAACGGTTCCAGAGGTGCACAAGCCGGATATGGTTGTCTTGCTGACGTGTCGTTACGCGTGGACGTCCTGAACGAGGGCGGTCTCTAGTGGTGCCAAACTGTTGGTATCGTCTCCATAAAGCATAAACAGTGTTTCTGTGGACACCAAAATGTCTAGTGATAAAGCTTTGGGTCATACCAGCCTCAAGCATACCAATTGCGCGGAGGCGATCATTTTCATTTAGCCTAGGCATAACACTATGGAAGCTTTCAACCGAATAAACTTGTGTTTCTTGTTTCTGGTGTCCAAACAAACAAACAACAGTAAATTATTCCTAAAATATTGTCACACTGAAAAGCTGGGCGACAATTGCGTGAAAACCGACCCGTGCGCATGAAGCGTAAAAATCACGGGCAATTGATGCAATGACCGAGCGATATGATAGAGGTATATACACTTACCATTTGTGCAAATTTTAAGATTTATACATTCAGTAATAATAGCGAAATTATAAATTTTATTAATGCACAGTTACTTTTTTCCGCTAGTATATTTACGGCGGCACAAAGATGACACGAAAAATATTTTTCATACCGCGTGCTCACGCGATAGCTATTGAATGCTCACACAAAAGCTATTTCGTGCTCACGCGAAAGCTACCGCGTTCTCGCATGGAAATTATTGAGTGCTCACGCGAAGTTTTTTGCGTGCTCACATGAAGGTTATTGCGTATTCATGTGAGTTATCATTTTGCGTGCTCGTGATAATTTTTTGCGTGCGCTCGCGATAACTTTCATGTGTGCACGCGGTAGCTTTTGCATAAGCAACCAATAACTTTAACGTAGCACGCCGTAGCTTTCGCGTGAGCATGTGGTATAACAAATTATATTTCGTGTCACCTCTGTGCCGCCGTTTTATATCAGCCATTTTAAAACCAAGATGCAACTTGAAAAACTGAGGAAGATTTCTCTGTGGTATTCATTGGAATAAACGTGAAATTGCAGCAAACGTGACGTAAACTGATCTATGTGACGCAAAAGGTAGCATAAGCATGAATACCCTCATAAAAACTAACACAGAAATAAATAAGGAGTATTCGCTTTATCTGTTTACATTTGCTACATGTGCTAACCCTGAAATAATGTAGCCTGGAGTAACACATAACAATATTAATCTTGATTCTGCCGTGCATAAATAATAAAAATTAAAGATCAAATTATTTATGTCTCTAAAGTGATAAATTCAAAATATATATTTATATATCTTGAAATATATTTTAGTAACAAATATTATGTGTCATAAATATAAAACTTGTATAGTACTTATAAGCTTTTTGAAAGTACTGTGTTGATCTAAATAGGCTTTTTTGAGGAACAAATATAGCGCATAAAATGATGTTTTTGTTGGCGGCAAAACTGTATATATTCTTCAATATTTTTAAACGCAGATTTCATAAAATTTATGCCAAAAACTCGAATGTCGAATGCTCACGTCAGAGAAAAATAAATCTTCGAGACAATTTAAGTTTCAGTATATTTAACTGTTATAATGAGAATACAATGTATATATGATATCAGAAACCGGCAATTATGAAAAATTATTGTCGATATACTATCCTATCCATAATTTTTAATTATCAAATAAATAAATAAATAAATGAAAATAAATAAAAATAAACAAAAATTAAAAAAAACAACCACATCCTGAATTCAAATTTAGGAGTCATAAAAACCGTACCAGAAATATCGTAAGAAATCTTGTACATTATGTTTGTCTTGTCTTTTGGGGTTTTTTATCACTGTGTCGTGTTTTGCTTGAGTTACCAATAAAAAAAAAAAATACTTATCCTCCACTAATAAACTTCTTGACCCGACCTTGCTTCCGTAGAAAATCCTACGTATTGGTAGGTCACGCAAAAATATGTCTCTAAAATATCAGGATAAGTCTAACAATAAAGCAAAAATGTCGACTTACCTTAAAACTGTAGTTAGACTTTGTCACAACAGATGAAGGTGTGATGGTGGTCATAGATTACTCAACAAACGTAATGGCCGGAGTAATAAATACAGGGAATGGTCTTAGTAATAAATTCCATTATCACTTAAACCGTCAAGTGGTTTACAAATATCAAATACAATTTGTAACACAATACACATCCAAACGTACAATATGGTAAAATATTTCTTATCAAATTTTCATATTAAAGACAAAACGTCATTTACCTGAATATTCAGGTAATTATACCAATATTTAAGATGATTCGCTGAAAAGATAAGATACGCGCGTACGACATAGCGTGCTGTAAATCTTATCTCTCTATTATTACATTTAGTCTAAAACAAAAAGTTGATATATTTCCATGGTAACCGCTGAAAACTAATGTCGTTTGCGAGCAAATAAAGGAAATTAGATATAAGATACAAGAGAAGAATCATTTGCAATCAATGTTTGTCGTTAGTGAGTTAAATTATCTAATGACAAGACGACTTATTATTATTATTATTATTATTATATATACAGAGAATATAGTTAATATCGTTGGGTTTTTAAATCTTTGCTGTTTGACAATATATTGTCACAAAGAAATTTTTGAATGTATTTAACGATATTTTTTTTTCCTTCAAAAAATGCTTTATGACACTTTTGTTATGAAATAATAATATAAGAAGGGATTGTTCAAGATAAAATTTCACAGGCAATTTACAGATACAGGTTTCTTAACTGAAAGTCAATCTATGTTAGACCACGTGAGATGATTTAACTTTAAAAAATAATTCGTCTAAGATCTATTTTCGTCGACATTGGATATGCTTGCAATATGCCAATTGGCCGAGATAACTAACTATTCACTATGCTATGCTAAGTAAAAAAAAATCAAATGGTGTTTTTGCAAAACGCTTATATGTTTGAATAAAGGCTCAGGGCAAATAATTTTGCAAATCTGGCAACACTTTATAAATTGATATTTTATGAGAAGTCAAGATGTATACAAGGTATACGATCAAGGCGGACCAAATTCAATGCTGTGTGGTTATGAAATTGAAAACCGTGACCTTTACCTTCGTTACAAGATGTTCCGCATTTCATCGTTTAATAGCATCGTGACCGTCGAATTGAAGCTTTCCTTTCTTTATTTACTTGTGCATGTAAGTCTCAACTTTATTCATAAAAGTCCACAAGATGCTAAGGCTGGTTATAAAAAACACATACACTATATTTTATTTAAAAAAAATTCACCACAAACTTAAATATAACAGACATATCATGATAAAAGATTAGAAAATTTAGGGGGGTGCATCCCCTTTCGAAAAATTCGAGAGAGAGAGAGAGAGAGAGAGAGAGAGAGAGAGAGAGAGAGAGAGGTGACCAAAAGATCAGAAATAAAATCACTTTTAGCCAGGGATTTTGGAATAATTAAAATCTAGTCAAGAGTTATTTTTATATTTAGTTAAAATGCATGTATTAACTAAAGTTCAATGGTGATTTCAAGATGATGAACCATTTCAGTACACTTATGTTGCTATAATCTTGATCTTTGAACCTATTGACCTTGAAACATATATCAAAATGATCACCAAATTAATACCTACAATATCTTAATATACATGATAAATATGCCTATGCAAAAACTAACAAGTTTTCAAGATATTTTAATATTCTGAAGCAGTTGTGACCTTGACCTTTGAACCTATAAACTTGAACAAGATATCAAAATGATATCCATATTAATATTAACAATTTTCTTAAATAAAAGCCTATACAAAAAGTTAAAATTTTCAAGAAATTAAAAATTTCAATCTTCTTGAGCAGCTTGGCCTTGACCTTTGGACGTATGATCTAGAACCATATAACAAAATGATCGTAACATCAATACCTACAATATACAAGCCTATACAAAAAGTTAATACATGTAGTTTACAAGAAATAAACAATTTCAATCTTCGTATGCAACTTACAACAATAACAACAATACCTACAAATTTCTAATATACATGCCTATACAGAAAGTTAATAGTTTTCAAAATAATTCCAAACTTTAGTGACTTTTCTTTAGAAGTTGTGATATTGACCTTTGAACCCATGACCTTGAACCATATATCAAAAATCAAACAAAAAATATACTGGATACCTTCAACAAAATGTTACAGTTTTTGATAGACAACATTTTTGTTGTGTTTGACCATATAATTTTCCAACAACAAACGGTATACCAATGGGCACAAACTGTGTACCTTAACTAACTTTGCTTGCCGATTTGTTTCTTATTTCATATGAATCAGAATTTTTTCAGAACCTTTTCAAATCTGGAGAGAAGACTGTCGCTAAATAATTCAACTCCACATACCACGTTGTATCTCTTATAATCCCGAAATTGTAGAATTTGTGAATATCATCTATCCAAGTGAGCTTGAAATAAAAGATACAACGGATTCTCCTTGTTCTTCTTCATATTTGGACTTATACTTCAATTATGACACCCACGAAAGGTTACAACTTAAGCCACACATCATAGATGACTTCAATTTTTCTATTGTCAACTTCTCGTGTCTTTGCAATAATATCCCGGCCCCACTTCTGCGTTTAGTGTAAATATGTTTCGAAGTTAATACGTTATAGTAGAGCTTGTTCCCACTACAGGGACTTTCTACAACAAAGCAAACTGCATACAATTAAATTGTCGACTCAAGGATATTGCAAGCCTAGGCTAATCAAGGCCTTTAAAATGTTTTATGATGATCATCTCAATATTGTTGAAAATGAAGGAGTCACTGTATTCAAACTTATAGTGGATATATTTGACTTACCATAGTTCCTTTGACTTTGCACGTGACAGGTGTAGCTAGCTAGACAGGAGGTGTTTACCCTTTAGTCTAGACAAACTGAAAAAATAGGGTCAAACATCAAAGTAATTGCAACAGAAAATATTTTTATGTGATTGTTTTTAGGAATTGTTTTTATTCACCATAAAAAATGTAACCAACTTCAAACCAGTGGAATTTGGGTTTTTAGCCAATTGAAGTTACCAATAGCATTTTCTATAGAAAAGGGAGATAACTGTATTGTGATCCTAAATTTTACACAAAAATTTTCAAAAACTTTGTTTTCTCCGATACTTATGAAGAACAACATAGAAATTAGATGGAAATTTATACTTGACTTAAAATAGATAATTTAAGACAATTTAGAATGTAATATGTAAATGGAATGTAAAAATAAAAAAAATGTTGAAAGAATTTATGCAAAACGCTATGGAAAAAAATATGTTTTGTTGTAAACAAAAATGATAAAATAAGTATATCTCAGGTTAAAAACATAACTTTTCTATACTTCTACTTCATTACTTTGAGTATTCTGTTATTAATTCCTCATCACTATAGAAACATTAGATTGTGAAAGACTTAAAATAAAATGCAACTGAATGAAAATGGGCCAATGGTTTTTACTTTAAAATCAGAAATGTTGAATATACATATTGAATCAATTATGACTGATTGATTCCTGGGTCTTTGCTTTATTTTTGTTAAAATAGCAAAAAAAACATATTATAATAGGACTAAAACTCCACCTGTTTTACAGGAGTTATCTCCCTTGTCTATAGAAATCCCATAAGAAATTAAAACTTTTCAAAAACTTGTTTCCCCACGTCAGATTATGGAAGACTTTTTACTATAAACATTTCATGTATTTGAGAGCATATTAGTAACAAAATTTGTTCTGTTGCAATTAGTTTGAGGTCAAACTGTAGATTGACTAGACTACTTCTGGAGCACTGGGCCTCACTTCCTTGACGGAAGGTAATGTGTACAACTAAATTAGCCAGCTTTCAGTTTTTACTTTTTTGGGGGATTCTGATTCTGACATGGACTGGTATGTTTGTTTTATTTATACATGCATATACAAAAAGTTAAGCAACAATATGTCATCTTATGCAGATATGACATTGACCTTTGAGGTATGGCCTTGAACCATATATCTCAATTGTTGCAAGTTCATATACAACATGTATATGTTAAACAAGTCTAAGGATCATAATTTCGTCAAAAATCGAATCGGAACGAAGCTCAATATTGGAAGCGGAAGCAAATGATTATGGTAGACCTGCATACCAAATATGAGTTCAATATCTGCAGGCCCTTTCAAGGAGAAGATTTAAGTGTTAAAAATTAGTGCATTACAGAAGATAGACTGCAATAGATCAGTTGAGCTGAAAATCTAACTTGGACAAAAACATCCCAAGATGATTAAGAATACTTCTAAAAAAGCACTTATACCACACCACTAGACCAAGTAAGATGATAATAGCTCTTTTCACTTAACACCACTAGACCAAGTAAGATAATAGCTCTTTTTTCATTTAACACCACTGGACCAAGTAAGATGATAGGAGCTCTCTACAAAAGTACTTGAACCACACCACCAGATTTTTTAATCTTAGTGATCTGTAAGTCATGTTTTTCTTGCACCTCAGATAAAAAAAATCAAATGAAGGATTAGTGTCAGATTTAAAGAAATCTATCCCTACATGCATTATACTGCAATGCTGATAAAAACTTTTTATTACTTTGATGCAGTAGTTTATACAGCTAACTACAAATGTTACATCTTCTATAAAACACAACTTTTAAATAAAACACAAACACTATTTCAGTTCTTTTTCTTGTTTTTTTTTCCATAAAAATTCTGTTTCACAAGAACAGTTTTGATATTCATGAAATTATCACACTTATATACTTGTGTAAAGCAACTTTATAATAAGACATTGACATGTTTTGAAGACGGCAGCATTGAGACGAAGATATGGTATACATGCAAAATTAACACATATTGTATGAAATAAATAACGTTTCTTAAAATGAAACATAAACCCTACCATTCAATCACATGAACAGCTACACACACACAGACTTCAAAATAAATTGTATTCTTGCTTTCATGTTCATGAATTCATTGTAGTTTGTGAAATACTGACCAAGTATTAATCTTATTTTTAACCAGGAGCATTTAAATTTTCTTTTTACAATGTATACATATATATATATATATATAAAGATTCCATTTCAGTTGACTTTATATACATGTATATCGCAACTATAATGTGAAATATGGCAATCTGTAATTTCAAAACTGCAATCAACAATTTTTTTTAACTAAAATAGCATTTGAAAATTCCTCTGAAGTATTATCATATTGATTTGATTATATCTTCTTTAATTTTTTGGTAAAACAGATTTGTCAGCGATTGCATTAACAACTAAATGACCAGAAAAACAGACAACTTGAGCCTATATATATATATATATATATATATATATATATATATATATATTTTTATATATATTCATTTAGATGTATTATCAGGTATCACAGTAGAAAATGGATTTAACATTTCTATAAGAATATGTAGAAATATTGCGATCATGTATATGTATCTGTAGTATCATGTGTAAGTAAGGTTTATGAACACAGAATTTTAAATAAAGTTTTTGTATCCATGACAACAAGTAGTTTAATCATCATCCCAGTTCTTGTTCTCCTTAGCCTTAGGTCCACCAGCTGGCTTGGCCATAATAATCTGAAATAAAACAAAACATTTATTAATTTATCTTTCAAAACTCATTATATTATCCTATTTAAATCCAAATAACAACCTACATGCCACACAACTCCAGAACTGGAATTCCAGACAGTCTAAAGAATCTATTGGTTCTTGACAGACTGTAACAAAATCTGACTCACCTGGTTTATCTTAAGTACAGACTGTAACAAAATCTGACTCACCTGGTTTATCTTAAGTACAGACTGTAACAAAATCTGACTCACCTGGTTTATCTTAAGTACAGACTGTAACGAAATCGGACTCACCTTGTTTATCTTAAGTACAGACTGTAACAAAATCTGACTCACCTGGTTTATCTTAAGTACAGACTGTAACGAAATCAGACTCACCTGGTTTATCTTAAGTACAGACTGTAACAAAATCTGACTCGCCTGGTTTATCTTAAGTACAGACTGTAACAAAATCTGACTCACCTGGTTTATCTTAAGTACAGGCTGTAACAAAATCTGACTCGCCTGGTTTATCTTAAGTACAGACTGTAACAAAATCTGACTCGCCTGGTTTATCTTAAGTACAGACTGTAACAAAATCTGACTCGCCTGGTTTATCTTAAGTACAGACTGTAACAAAATCCGACTCACCTGGTTTATCTTATGTACAGACTGTAACAAAATCCGACTCACCTGGTTTATTTTAAGTACAGACTGTAACAAAATCCGACTCACCTGGTTTATTTTAAGTACAGACTGTAACAAAATCTGACTCACCTGGTAGTCTACTCCAAGTACAGACTAAAAAAAAAAAAAAAAAAAAAAAAAAAAAAAACTTTCTTACCTGGTCTACCCTAAGTACAGTACAGGCTGCAGCTGTAGCAAATTTAATAGCCCAAAATTTATTCAAATACAAATCTAAGACACCACTCTCTTTAGCATCTTTAACACCACCAGTGTGTACCTAAATAAGAATATGAAATAAATATTATTTTTTCATAAATGGTAACTAGTATTCAGAAGAGAGGTTATAAATGAAATGTAATTTTTTTTAACATCTAAAAATTGCCTTGATATTCCAATGTAGATAACATCTCGATGAGAGAGAAGCAACTTCCATTGGAAAGAACTATTCATACAGAACTTTTTACACCATAAAGAAAATTGTGTTTTAGCTCACATTATAAATCATAATTAGTGTTTAAGTGTTTTTTCTGCATTCTGTGTTTTTAAAGAAAATTATTTTGTGAATCATCAAATATGTATTTTTCTGTTTTATTATGTTTTTTTTTTTTCAAATGTTCACTTGGTTTGTACAAAAATATACTTTTAAGAAGAAGCCAATTTACCTCAATATCAACACCATAATTCTTCTTGCCTTCATGATGAGCTGCATATAATTTGGATAGTACTTCTGTTGCCTAAAATTAAACCAGTAAAATTTGCACTTTGAATTTCAAGGTTATATAAAACCAATATTCATAAGAACAAAATCATCTGATTGAATTCTGTACTGTCCAAACTTTAACCTGTTGTATAATATTTTTTTAAAAAACTAGATAGACATATTAACTCAGATGTTTTAAGTTATCAGCAATTATTTTCAGACCTGGATAACTTTTATTTCATCATCATAGTTTTGGTTATTTTTTTCATTTATACCTATAACACACTTCCAAGAAATATTATATTTATACATGTAAAACTTATCATAATTCACAATATTACAAATTGACATTTTTAAAAGATGCAAAAAATGAATATACCTTGGCTCCAGCATTTTCTGCCATTGCCCTGGGAATGACCTCTAGAGATTCAGCAAATTTACACACAGCATATTGTTCTAATCCTGGCAATCCCTGTATACAGAAATCATACGTGTAAATCAAAATTAAAGTTTAACATTGAGTTACAAACCAAATATATCAAACATTACAGCTAACATGTTTGGTAAATATTGTAATGTCATCTAGATAAAAACTTAATTGCAAGAACACTTGGCTACGTAAATAATTGACTACACGAACTAACTCCTACTTACACATGTAGTAATATGTCGTTATTTAATCTTTCTAACAAGTTTTGGACATTTTGGAAAGAGTTGCCAGACCTAAGTAACTGTATAATTATTTATTTTTATTTTCTTTTTTAACATAAAGTGCAGTGAACTAAGCTGGTGCAGTAATCATTTATCCTGATTAATAGATACATGTAATTCACATCAATGTTTTATTATCTTCCAAGTATTAATAAACTAGTACTTATATTACTTACCTCTCCATATGTTGTCAGTTGCTTGGCTAGTTCAATTTCAACAGCACCTGCACCTGGAAGCAGTCTAGGATCCTATGTTGAAAGAGAAAAAAAAGTTTTTTACAAAAGCTTATTAAATTTTTAAAGTATTACTTAAAATTTACAGAACAGACTTTGAAATGTTCAGTGTGAACAAAATTTACTTGAAGTGTAAAAAAGAAAAGTTAGCAAGGCAGAGCACTACTGAAACATCTAGTTCATCAAAAACAATAGGTGTTGAGGCTCGTGTGAGTATGATAACATTTTGTAATCCTACAGATGAGCTAAAGCACTTGTATATGATGGCAATGCATAATTAAAAACATTTGTAAAAATTTACAAATCAAAGTGCCTCTTACAATATTAAATCACACTTTAGCAGATCATCCTGTGATCATTGCAAAACTGGTTATACTGAAACAACAGTGTGTGTAAATATCTGAACTAAATCGCAGAACTGATTAAATTATAAATAACACACCATTATACCTCTCCACTCAAATGATTTACCTTTGTAAGAGTCCTAAATGTATTAAAACCATCATCTATAGCTCTCTCTCTCTATCACCTCTCCACTCAAATGATTTACCTTTGTAATGCCCGTATTCATATTCCTGTCTCAGGTAACAAAGATTTATCATCTAAATCAGTCACAGGTAAATCGAGTTTAAAACTGTTTTAAATCGCGTGTGAGCACTATTCGTCCAATTTTGAGCCATATTCTTATGAGAAATTAAATCTGATTTACCTGAGATCTCTATCATTATAATGGCAACATATACAAGAAAGGGACAAATTTGTTTTGAACTGGAAAAATGCATTTTAGTGGAGCTGGTGGGGACAAAAAAAAGATATCCTTGAAAACAAGGCAACTGATGCCAAGATGATTGAAAGAAAAAACAAGTCATGGGACGATTTATCAATTGAATTTAATTCAAGGCATGGAGTTAATAAACGGACTGCCACACAGTTAAAATCGACGTATGGGATACCCATTATCTCCCAGTAAAATACCGTTAATTTCCCTGCGCTCAAATTTAGCACATATGTTACTATTATCAAAAATTCTGCTATCATGTGTGCTTCCAGGCCACCTTGCTACAATATTTGTAAATTTACAATTGTGATCACATATAGCTTGTACATTCACCGAGTAAATCCTTTTCCTATAACGGAATAGTTCCGAGTTCAATCCACATGGGGACTGTTTGGAATGTGAGTGCAATCAATTGCACCAACAACTCCAGGAATGCCACTAATATTCATAAAGCCCCTTTGTACTTCAAGAATCCCATTCCCACTTGGAAATGTGACAACATCACGATATTTGGATGCAATAATCCCCGAAACCTTTTGCACAATTCTGGAAATTGTTGGCTGCAAAATGCCAAATAACTCAGCATTGTCAAATTACCGGTTGAATAGAATCTTAAGGCAACAAGCAACTGCTGAATCGGCGAAACAGATGAATGTTTTCTGCTTTTGTGCTCTAGCCGGTTTCCTATTAACTCCATTATGTCAATGACATTAGCCTTGCTAAAACGATACCTTGCAATGAAATCAGCTTCATCATAAAAGTCAATGGGTCTATTCTATCTCTGAAAACTTGAGGTCTCCTATTTAAACGATCAAATAAATCAAATTGGTCGAGAAAATCAATGCAGTCATCCATTTTAAATCAAAGACTAACATATAAACCTGCTATATAGCAGGATTAGATTTACCCGGAAATTTGAATTCATCTCAGACTGAGCATTGTTTGTGAAACAGATTTTAAAAATATAAGCCGTTCAGACAGGTAATTCTGTTTTAAACACCTTTGTGAATACGGGCATTAGAGTCCTAAATGTATTAAAGCTGCATTAAGTTTTCCAAAGAAAAAAAATAAAACGGTGCTAATCTAATAAATGATGTTCCTAATGAACAATGTTACATTTGGTTCAACGATAAAAGCTCGAATAAATACAGAAATTACAGTATTTACCCAGCGAGATGCAGCATTTGGGATCTAAATTAGAACATGGTTACGTCATCAAAACCCCGGTCATTTAAACACAACTTTAAAAATGTTGAAATACGATAAATTAAACACAGAACTTTGTTGAATTTGTCATTTGTGACTTAGTAAGGGAAAAATAACACCATTTCAAATACATCTGGATATTAATGAAGGACAATTAATGCAATTTGTCATGTTTCACTTTCGATTCTAGGCTTTTCCGTACATCCATGCGCATGCTCCAAGCTCATAATTACCATCGTAGAACACTGACCAACCGGTCAGAGGATTCCGTTTATTTACAGCTAAAAGAAATGAAATTTAAGAAAATGAATGTCACGGATTGTGGTTAGGAGATATCTACTTTTAAAAAAATATATTTTTAGAAAATCAAAAAAAATTCAGAAATTTGGTAAACTTAATGCAGCTTTAACACCATCATCTATAGCTCTCTATATCACCTCTCCACTCAAATGATTTACCTTTGTAAGAGCCTTAAATGTATTAACACCATCATCTATAGCTCTCTCTATATCACCTCTCCACTCAAATGATTTACCTTTGTAAGAGCCTTAAATGTATAAACACCATCATCTATAGCTCTCTCTATATCACCTCTCCACTCAAATGATTTACCTTTGTAAGAGCCTTAAATGTATTAACACCATCATCTATAGCTCTCTCTATATCATCCAATATATTATCTGTAGATCCTCTTATTACTATGGTAGCAATTGCACTTTCTTCTTTTTCTGAAAAATGGAAATAATAACAAGAATTCAATGTTCTGAAAATTCTTGCAATGTAAAAAGTAAAAAGTAAGCCATTTCTATGTGGTGTTACAACAATAACTGGCTTGCAATTGTTACAAAACCCATAGCAATGAAAATTATTGGCATTCTTTTCGAATATGAATTTAACTAGACTGGTGATCCAAAGGATAACTAATACTCCCGCCACCCTCTCAGGAAACCGCCTGCAGATATATGCAGGTACATACATAAATTGTAAGAATAAAAATTAGCTTTTTTCTGTTTTTCTGAAGTTTTACCCATTTCCAGACAATAACAAAAATTCTATGGGTAAAAGGAACCTTTCTTACTTGACCATAAGCATTATGTATTAATATGAACTCAGACTGGGTAAAACTTCAAAACAGAAAAAGGGGAATAACTCCAGAACAATAAATGGGAAATTTTCAAAAATTGTGAGGAACCTTCCTTTCAAGACCATAAGCTTTCTATATCAATATGAAATCGATTGGCACACTGGTTCTGGAGTTATCATCTGGAAATGGGTAAAACTTCAAAATAAGAGAACAAGGGGCATAACTCTTGAACGATAAATGGGAAATTTTCCAAAATCAAAAGGAACCTACCTTTTGTAACCATTAGCACTGCATATAAATATAAAATCATTTGCTTGAAGACTTTTTGAGTTATCATCCAAAAACCAAGTATTTCGGACAGATGGACGGACATCAGGATCCCTATAACCCCCCTCCCCCTTTGAGGCGGGGGTATAAAAAGTGTTCAAGATGTACTGACAATTCAGTACATTAGCAATACAACCTGTTGATGTAATATTTTGACATGCGTGCTATTTTAAACAGACACTATCATGTCAATCCATACACCATTAATGTAGCCTACGATTAACTGTTAGAGTTATAATTTAACTAGAACAGATGAAACCAATTAGGCTTAAGTTGAAAGTAATAAAGAAATTAACACAAGAATAACTTAAGGCAAGCAAACTAAAAAACTTTCTCACACTAGGATCTGCCCAAGGGAGATTCCAAATTAGGTGGTGAGAGGCACTGTGATCCATAAGTGTGTGCTTTAGAGGCCACAGAATGTTTTGATTGTTTTACCTTGTTTAAACACTATGACCTCGGTTTCTCCTATTTCATCTACATACACTTTATCACAGTAACCTTGTTCTTCAGCTGTGGGTGGTGTCTAAAAAATAAGCATAAATAAATAAATCAAACTAGGATTTTCCTATGATAGAAGCAATTATGAACTCTGTACCACAGACAAGCTTATTTTACCACAAGTCCCTAAAACACAGACAAATCATCAAAATTTCCATTATTTGAACTCTCTTTTGTTCCGATTATATCTCAAAATCACACCAGTTGTGCTGTATTAAATATCTACATTTACATGTATCATTCATTGTCCAGAATGCTGGTGGTAATCCATGACAAGCTTATCCTTAAGTTCTACAGAAGTAGATGTATCCTGATTACAGTCTTCTCTCTACTGATTGGACTTATTCAATGATTTTAGCTATCTTAATTTCTAAGTAGTAAAACTGTATACAAATTAAGCAGAAATTTGAAAACTCAATGCGACTTTCTAGAAAACCATAGTAATTTATAGTCTTTCATATGTTCCAAACTTTCTTTGTTGTGTATTTGAATGTGAAAACTTTACCCCCTGGACAATCCCAGGTCCTTTGAGATGTAAAAAGTTTCACAATAATTTTTGTTTTGCAACCAACATGTACTTACTATTCTAGGTAATGCTGTAGCACCTATGGATTTACAAAGCCGTCTGAGATCAAACTTGGACATCAGTCTCACTACCATAAGGCCATATTTATTACAATAATGTAAAGCTAGTTCTCCAACTTTACCACCAGACACAATAACTTTGCAGCCAGTATCAGCTATGCCTTTGATTTGCTAAAAGTAATCAAAATTAACTAGAGATAAATACATGTGACATACACATTGTTTTACACCCTTTACTAAACTTAACCTTACATCCAGTCTTTTTCTTTCTCAAAAGTTAGAGTGTCAATGATTTCTGGTAAAGTATTGAAAGGGAAGAAGCTTTTTAACAGTCTAAATATGATCACATACATTTTTATGCCCCAGTAAAAAGTACTTTACTTATATTGTGATGTCACCATCTATTGACTATTTGTATTTCTGCCATATTTCTTTCAGAAGTTATTTTTGTTATACGACACACTTACAATAACACAGGCCAATGATTTTTGAGGTCTTATATGTATTGAAAGGAACAAATTGTAGACAGACACGTCTCCAAATGTGTGTATTTTGATACCAATAATTAATAAATAAATTTTGTGGTTTTCAGACTAAAAATACAGAATGAAAGATTAATGGCAACATAATTTGCAAGTACTGGGATTTGACTATATAATTATATATTTTGTATATCAAGATTCAAATCACTAATAGGTTACCATACATTTATATATATAAGACTTAAATCATGGTTAAATTTAACAGCAACTGACCTCTTCCATTTGATTTTCTTCACCTTTACTGAAGTCCATTAACTCTTCAGCTGTTTTTATTAATACAGTTCCCTAAAACACAAATTATTATGAAACACATAATTATTTCTTAATATTACAAACTATATAAAAACTATCAGTGCTCATTAGAATGACAGGAAATATTTTTCAGGCATGTCTCAAACAAGTGTTAGGTAGAATGCTTTAATGTGTTGGCCGATATAAAATGTTATTATCAACAATGTAACAAACAGAGGTCAGTATAAAAATGCATGATTATGTTATATACTTTTTACTGGAGTAGTATTATCTATTTACTAACGACAACTAACTAACAGTTTTACAAAGTAAATCAACATCCACATAGATATAGATATACATGTAGCATCAAGTAATATGAACTATGTATAAAAACGCATTAAAGAATCAAGACAAAATTACTAATAATAAAATATTATTTTACTTTAACAAGATGTTGCCATCTGTAAGTGGTTACCTACTACAACTACTACTAAGAATAATACAAAAGTGAAACTGTAAACAAAAGGCCACTCAAATTTTTGCTTATCTGTCCAGAATTAACCTCGTATGGAACAAATGACTTCTCATTTATTGAACAAACTTTACACTGAGTAACCATAGTGATAGTTCTCGATCATAGAACAAACATTAAACAAGTAACCATGGTGATAGTTCTCGATTATAGAACAAACATTGAACTGAGAAATCAAAGTGATAATTCTTAATTTTAAAACAAAAATTGAACTAAGTAACCATAGTGATAATTCTCAATTATAAAACAAACATTGAACTAAGTAACCATAGTGATACTTCTTGATTATAGAACAAACATTGAACTAAGTAACCATAGTGATACTTCTGGATTATAGAACAAACATTGAACTGAGTAACCAAAGTGATAATTCTGGATTATAGAACAAACACTGAACTGAGTAACCATAGTGATATTTCTTGATTATAGAATAAACATTGAACTGAGTAACCATAGTGATACTTCTCGATTATAGAACAAACATTGAACTGAGAAACCATAGTAATACTTCTCGATTATAGAACAAACATAAGACTGAGTAACCATAGTGATACTTCTCGATTATAGAACAAACATTAAACTAATAACCATAGTGTTACTTCTCGATTACAGAACAAACATTGAACTGAGTAACCATAGTGATACTTCTCGATTATAGAACAAACATTGAACTGAGAAACCATAGTGATACTTCTCGATTATAGAACAAACATAAGACTGAGTAACCATAGTGATACTTCTCGATTATAGAACAAACATTAAACTAATAACCATAGTGTTACTTCTCGATTACAGAACAAACACTGAACTGAGTAACCATAGTGATACTTCTCGATTATAGAACAAACATTAAACTAAGTGACCATAATGATACTTCTCGATTATAGAAAAAACATTAAACTAAGTAACCATAGTGATACTTCTCGATTATAGAACAAACATAAGTCTGAGTAACCATAGTGAAACTTCTCGATTATAGAACAAACATTGAACTGAGACACCATAGTGATACTTCTTGATTATAGAACAAACACTGAACTGAGTAACCATAGTGATACTTCTCGATTATAGAACAAACACTGAACTGAGTAACCATAGTGATACTTCTTGATTATAGAACAAACATTGAACTGAGTAGCCTTAGTAATAAATCAAAATGTTTTATTGTTATTGATCTACTGTACCTTTGTTTCTGTCTGCATATTATCAAGTGGACAGGTATAAACAGCTATTTTACACTTGGCAGCTTTTATAATATCACCTTCTACTGCTCGTTTGAATACCATTCCTTGTACAACTTGTGATTGGTGTACACCAGCTCCCTAGACAAAGACATTCAAATACACACATTACAAATGTACAAGTTAAGCTTTCTAAATTGTTAGCTACAACTTATTTGAATGTTAAACCCAGAGTTTTTTCTTGGTAAATTAAAGCTTGTCTAAACTGATCAGCTTCTAGATTAATTATTTTCAGATTAAAGCATATTTTTACAACAGTTAAAAGTTTAATAATAATAGTGTGTCAAACAGATTGGTGCACATTAGACAGGTTTTCTGTTTACTGAAAGTTCTATGTTCACTGGTTGTTTTTACCAAGGGTTCAGTTTTCACAGGTATATCTATTGCGATATATATATATGCAAAAGCTGTATTTAAGTTGAGAAAAAACATTCATGATCTTGTGGCAATTGGCAACTGGAAAAGAAATTTCCTATTCTTAGCATCAGTTTCTAATGTATAATCTGAAGGTTTCATTGTAATGTTAAAATTAAAAACTTCATTTTGTATAAATATTAGTCATGCAAAATATATATATATATATATATATATATATATATATATATATATATATATATATATATATATATATATATGTAATGAATTGCCTAGAGCTCCATGTGATAACTCATAGCACTTGTGGGGGATAATTATTTCTATTGGTAATGGAATTGCATAAAATGACATTTTTAATGTTATTACATTTTCCAGGAATATTTGACGTTAATGTTAACATTTCATTCCACACAAATGTTAGGAGGTATTGATCACAAGGTATGCTGGTAAGTTCCTTTGGAAATACTTTCCTAGTCCTAACTCCGTCTCTATATACATATTTTACTATCATTATCACAATATACATGTACCTACCAGGATTTTAGATACTCTGATATTATCTACATTAAAATTTATCTTCTGTGGGAGAACAGAAACTGTGAAAAAAAAGAACAGAAAATCTATATTAATAAACACAAACAGTAACAGTATCACATTAATAAACACAAACAGTAACAGCATCACATTAATAAACACAAACAGTAACAGTATCACATTAATAAACACAAACAGTAACAGCATCACATTAATAAACACAAACAGTAACAGTATCACATTAATAAACACAAACAGTAACAGTATCACATTAACAAACACAAACAGTAACAGTATCACATTAATAAACACAAACAGTAACAGTATCACATTAATAAACACCAACAGTAACAGTATCACATTAATAAACACAAACAGTAACAGTATCACATTAACAAACAGCATCACATTAATAAACACCAACAGTAACAGTATCACATTAATAAACACAAACAGTAACAGTATCACATTAATAACACAAACAGTAACAGTATCACATTAATAAACACAAACAGTAACAGTATCACATTAATAAACACAAACAGTAACAGTATCACATTAATAAACACAAACAGTAACAGTATCACATTAACAAACAGCATCACATTAATAAAAACCAACAGTAACAGTATCACATTAATAAACACAAACAGTAACAGCATCACATTAATAAACACAAACAGTAACAGTATCACATTAATAAACACAAACAGTAACAGTATCACATTAACAAACAGCATCACATTAATAAACACCAACAGTAACAGTATCACATTAATAAACACAAACAGTAACAGTATCACATTAATAAACACAAACAGTAACAGTATCACATTAATAAACACCAACAGTAACAGTATCACATTAATAAACACAAACAGTAACAGTATCACATTAATAAACACAAACAGTAACAGTATCACATTAATAAACACAAACAGTAACAGTATCACATTAATAAACACAAACAGTAACAGTATCACATTAATAAACACAAACAGTAACAGTATCACATTAATAAACACAAACAGTAACAGTATCACATTAATAAACACAAACAGTAACAGTATCACATTAACAAAGGTTTATTAGTGACAGCATCACATTAACAACATCACATTAACAAAGGTTTATCAGTAACAGCATCACATTAACAAAGGTTTATTAGTAACAGCATCACATTAATAAAGGTTTATTAGTTACAGCATCACATTAACAAAGGTTTATTAGTAACAGCATCACATTAACAAAGGTTTATTAGTAACAGCATCACATTAACAAAGGTTTATTAGTGACAGCATCACATTAACAAAGGTTTATTAGTAACAGCATCACATTAACAAAGGTTTATTAGTAACAGCATCACATTAATAAAGGTTTATCAGTAACAGCATCACATTAACAAAGGTTTATTAGTAACAGCATCACATTAATAAAGGTTTATTAGTTACAGCATCACATTAACAAAGGTTTATTAGTAACAGCATCACATTAAGAAAGGTTTATTAGTAACAGCATCACATTAACAAAGGTTTATTAGTAACAGCACCACATTAACAAAGGTTTATTTGTAACAGCATCACATCAACAAAGGTTTATTTGTAACAGCACCACATTAACAAAGGTTTATTAGTAACAGCATCAAATTAACAAAGGTTTATTAGTAACAGCATCACATTTACAAAGGTTTATTAGTAACAGCATCACATTAACAAAGGTTTATTAGTAACAGCACCACATTAACAAAGGTTTATTAGTAACAGCATCAAATTACGAAGGTTTATTTGTAACAGCACCACATTAACAAAGGTTTATTAGTAACAGCATCACATTAACAAAGGTTTATTAGTAACAGCATCACATTAACAAAGGTTTATTAGTAACAGCATCACATTAACAAAGGTTTATTAGAAACAGTATCACATTAACAAAGGTTCATTAGTAACAGTATCACATTAACAAAGGTTTATTAGTAACAGCATCACATTAACAAAGGTTTATTAGTAACAGTATCAAATTAACAAAGGTTTATTAGTAACAGCATCACATTTACAAAGGTTTATTAGTAACAGCATCACATTAACAAAGGTTTATAAGTTACAGCATCACATTAACAAAGGTTTATTAGTGACAGCATCACATTAACAAAGGTTTATCAGTGACAGCATCACATTAACAAAGGTTTATCAGTGACAGCATCACATTAACAAAGGTTTATTAGTAACAGCACCACATTAACAAAGGTTTATTAGTGACAGCATCACATTAACAAAGGTTTATTAGTAACAGCATCACATTAACAAAGGTTTATTAGTAACAGCATCACATTAACAAAGGTTTATTAGTAACAGCATCACTTTAACAAAGGTTTATTAGTAACAGCATCACATTAACAAAGGTTTATAAGTAACAGCATCACATTAACAAAGGTTTATTAGTAACAGTATCACATTAACAAAGGTTTATTAGTAACAGCATCACATTAACAAAGGTTTATTAGTAACAGCATCACATTAACAAAGGTTTATTAGTGACAGCATCACATTAACAAAGGTTTATTAGTAACAGCATCACATTAACAAAGGTTCATTAGTAACAGCATCACATTAACAAAGGTTCATTAGTAACAGTATCACATTAACAAAGGTTTATTAGTAACAGCATCACATTAACAAAGGTTTATTAGTAACAGCATCACATTAACAAAGGTTTATTAGTAACAGCACCACATTAACAAAGGTTTATTAGTAACAACATCACATTAACAAAGGTTTATCAGTAACAGCATCACATTAACAAAGGTTTATTAGTAACAGCATCACATTAATAAAGGTTTATTAGTTACAGCATCACATTAACAAAGGTTTATTAGTAACAGCATCACATTAACAAAGGTTTATTAGTAACAGCATCACATTAACAAAGGTTTATTAGTAACAGCACCACATTAACAAAGGTTTATTTGTAACAGCATCACATCAACAAAGGCTTATTTGTAACAGCACCACATTAACAAAGGTTTATTAGTAACAGCATCAAATTAACAAAGGTTTATTAGTAACAGCATCACATTTACAAAGGTTTATTAGTAACAGCATCACATTAACAAAGGTTTATTAGTAACAGCACCACATTAACAAAGGTTTATTAGTAACAGCATCAAATTACGAAGGTTTATTTGTAACAGCACCACATTAACAAAGGTTTATTAGTAACAGCATCACATTAACAAAGGTTTATTAGTAACAGCATCACATTAACAAAGGTTTATTAGTAACAGCATCACATTAACAAAGGTTTATTAGAAACAGTATCACATTAACAAAGGTTCATTAGTAACAGTATCACATTAACAAAGGTTTATTAGTAACAGCATCACATTAACAAAGGTTTATTAGTAACAGTATCAAATTAACAAAGGTTTATTAGTAACAGCATCACATTTACAAAGGTTTATTAGGAACAGCATCACATTAACAAAGGTTTATAAGTTACAGCATCACATTACAAAGGTTTATTAGTGACAGCATCACATTAAACAAAGGTTTATCAGTGACAGCATCACATTAACAAAGGTTTATTAGTAACAGCACCACATTAACAAAGGTTTATTAGTGACAGCATCACATTAACAAAGGTTTATTAGTAACAGCATCACATTAACAAAGGTTTATTAGTAACAGCATCACATTAACAAAGGTTTATTAGTAACAGCATCACTTTAACAAAGGTTTATTAGTAACAGCATCACATTAACAAAGGTTTATAAGTAACAGCATCACATTAACAAAGGTTTATTAGTAACAGTATCACATTAACAAAGGTTTATTAGTAACAGCATCACATTAACAAAGGTTTATTAGTAACAGCATCACATTAACAAAGGTTTATTAGTGACAGCATCACATTAACAAAGGTTTATTAGTGACAGCATCACATTAACAAAGGTTCATTAGTAACAGCATCACATTAACAAAGGTTCATTAGTAACAGTATCACATTAACAAAGGTTTATTAGTAACAGCATCACATTAACAAAGGTTTATTAGTAACAGCATCACATTAACAAAGGTTTATAAGTAACAGCATCACATTAACAAAGGTTTATTAGTAATAGCATCACATTAACAAAGGTTTATTAGTAACAGCATCACATTAACAAAGGTTTACAAGAGGCCCAATAGGGCCTGTGATGCTCAACTGGCTGCATATGTAAGACACTGTGTGTTTTTGAATGTAATGTTGTTTAACGTTCAACTCAAGAATATTTCACTTATACAGAGACTGTCAGTTTTGGAAATGATGGAGGACAATGGAGTATCGAAGAAAACCATGACCAAGCAGCAAGTTAACTGACTAACTTTCAAAGATGAAGTGCTAGCGCCACTTGGCATTAATGCACAATGTCAGGGATGAAAGGTGCTGTGATTCGTAATATCGAATTCTTAAAACCACTCGGCCATTGTGGCGCCTGTAAGACAATGTGATGTGGTTACCATAATTGGTTCATCAGCTTAAGCTTGGGTCAATAAAAGTTTTCTCAAAAAAAGCATTATATATTTTGAATCCTACACAGTATACTTTCTATATTTAAAATTTGAGCTCAATTTGTGGAAAAAAAAGATCAACAATGGTAATTTTAGTTTTTTTTCTCTATTTTTAGTTATGACGGCCATCTTGGATGTCAGGCCAGGTTGCCTGGTACAACCTTTAGTCAGGCCGACATTTGGACTTTCCACACAAAATTTCATTCCAATTGGCCCAGTGGTTTCAGAAGAGAAGATTTTCAAAGATTTCGCTAAATATTACACCTTATGCCTAATTCTTGAAAATCAGGTCAACAAAAAATTTCCCACAAAAACCAGTTAAATATGTTGAATCCCTCATGATATACTTTGTATATTTCAAATTTGAGCTTAATTGGTTGAAAATGAATCCACAATGGCAATTTTAGTGTTTTTTCTATTTATAGTAACAGCAGCCACCTTGAGTGTTGGACAAGATTGTCTGGTACAAACTTTAGTCAGACCAACCTTCCACACCAAATTTGGTTCAAATTGCCCCAGTATGTTGTTTCAGAGGAGAAGATTTTCAAAGACTTGATTTAATATTACACCTCATTAGCATAATTCGTAAAAATCGGGTCAACGAAAAATTTCAGAAAAACCCGTTATTTATGTTTAATGCCCCGCTATCTACTCTCTACATTTCAAATTTGAACAAAAACGGTTAAAAAATGACTCAACAATGGCTATTTATGTGTTTTTGCTATTTAAGTAACAGCGGCAATCTTGGATGTTGGGCGTGGTCGCCTGGTACAAACTTTGGTCTACCTCACCTAGGGACCTACCACATAAATTTGGTTCCAATTGGCCCAGTGGTTTCAGAGGAGAAGATTTTCAAAGAATTGATTAAATATTACACCTCATTTGCAGAATTCGTAAAAATCGGGCCAACGAAAAATTTCTCAGAAAAACCCGTTACATATGTTGAATGCCACGCTATCTAATCTCTACATTTAAAATTTGAACAAAAATGGTTAAAAATTGACTCAAAAATGGCTATTTATGTGTTTTTGCTATTTATAGTAACAGCGGCCATCTTTGATGTCGGGTGGGGTCGTCTGGTACAAACTTTAGTCTACTCCACCTAAGGACCTTCCACACCAAATTTGGTCCCAATTGGCCCAGTGGTTTCAGAGGAGAAGATTTACAAAGAATTGATTAAATATTACACCTCATTTGCATAATTGGTAAAAATCAGGTCATCAAAAAAATTTCTCAGAAAAACCCGTTACATATCTTGAATGCCACGCTATCTAATCTCTACATTTAAAATTTGAACAAAAACGGTTAAAAATTGACTCAAAAATGGCTATTTATGTGTTTTTGCTATTTATAGTAACAGCGGCCATCTTGGATGTTGGGCCGGGACGCCTGGTACAAACTTTAGTCTACTCCACCTAAGGGCCTTCCACACCGAATTCGGTCCCAATTGGCCCAGTGGTTTTGGAGGAGAAGATTTTCAAAGAATTGATTAAATATTACACCTCATTTACATAATTCGTAAAAATCGGGTCAACGAAAAATTTCTCAGAAAAACCTGTTATATATATTGAATACCCCGCTATCTACTATCTACATTTAAAATTTGAACAAAAACAGTTAAAAATTGACTCGACAATGGCTATTTATGTGTTTTTGCTATTTATAGTAACAGCGGCCATCTTGGATGTCGGGCGGGGTCGCCTGGTACAAACTTTAGTCTACTCCACCTAAGGACCTTCCACACTGAATTTGGTCCCAATTGGCCCAGTGGTTTCAGAGGAGAAGATTAAAGTTTATGCCGGCACGCACGCACGGACACACGGACGCACGCAAAACCATGCCATAAGCTCAGCTGGCTATAGCCAGTTGAGCTAAAAAGTAACAGCATCACATTAACAAAGGTTTATAAGTAACAGCATCACATTAACAAAGGTTTATTAGTAACAGCATCACATTAACAAAGGTTTATTAGTAACAGCATCACATTAACAAAGGTTCATTTGTATCAGCATCTACCGTTTAAACAAAAGTTAGCAGCATTCATCTTATACTGATTCATGAATTTTTGGAAAAGGAATCTTGTTAAAATTATTTTTTCTTGTTTGGTTAGAACTACAGTGGAGTTCGGCTAAAACGAAGTCCAGGGGATGGCTTAATGGACTTCGTTATAGGCATATTTCGTTTTAAACAATTTTCCAGCCCCAGTATCGTTTTGGAGAATGCAGAGATGAATATCTCCCTTCGTCAATGTGTATCGCATAAACCGGAAGTAGAGGACGATAAAAGAAATTAAAGCTAATATATGGTTAATGCTAATATTTTTTTATAAAAAATAAAATATAATTTATCAGTTATGATTTTTTGTTTAAGATAATCAATAATAATCGCGAACCTTCATAAATATAACATGTATTTTTTAAGCATTGAACCATCCATTAGCTTTAGTAGCCGGTAAAGTTCTATCTGTTGTATTTTCAGTAAACTTAAAAAAAAAAAAAAACTCAAGACAAAAATTAGTTAATTCAATCAATATTTCTTTCTCACAATCTGATACGTATTTTTTTTATATTATAACATTAAATTAATCCAAATTGTTGAAAACATGTGACTTTAATCCATTGCGAAAATTTATTGGAAAATTATATATCTCTTTAAATGTCACAATGTAAATCCATGCTACTTTTCGGAAAATAATTTAAATCTGTTTAAAAGCCACATTCTGAACACTTATCACTAACACATGCTAAAAAAGTCATTAATTTTTACGTTTCACAAATTTTTGGCTGCATAAAAATATTTCTAGATCCGACAAACTGTCATATATTTTTTCACTCACATCCTCCTGGGTATCCAAATAAGGTCTCCATTTTGTAAATGATTCATAGGCACTTTTCCTATTTATTTAAGAAATAATTATACTGTCACACACAATTTCATTCATTAAAATAACTTTTCACAAGCTTCACTAAACCCTCGGCGTGCCTCTCGTTAAGTTCAGTGAGTTTTGAATAAACACGTGAAGGTATAACATCAAAGATGTTACTTTCGGTGTATAGGTGATTTAACACCTATGATCCTATCATGACATCCACGCTTACTGTCTGGTCGGTTACATGTTTTGAAGTGGTTTCTTTTTAATCTTTTGTCGACGGTAAGTCATAATTGGGATCAATTTTAGTGACTTCGTTATACACCATATGTTTACCATTCTATTTTTTTACTACGTTATAGGCATTTTTTCGTTATAGGCCAATTTGTAATAAGCAATTCAATTAAACATAAATTATATAGTAAATTGGTCGGGGAATTTTTACTAGTTTGTTATAGGCCAAAATTTGTTACATCCGTCTTCGTTATAGATGAACTCCACTGTATATTTTATGTCCAGTCAAAATCATTTTATTATAACTAGGTTTCAGACTTTGTATGGTGAAGAACCAAGCAGAGAAGCATAGTAGTAAATGCTGTACATATCTTAGCAACTGAGACACATGGAACAGAAGAAAGCAGAATGCAATAAAGAAAACTGTCAACCCTTTAAATAACATTCCCTTAACTCTTCATGAAATAAATATAATTTATAATTGAAAATCAGTGGTTTTGTTTGCCTAAAATTACTACCGAATAAAGGTAGTTTCCCCTTGAGAAATTAGACTAAAATTTCCCAATTTGACAACTAAAATTCCCCAAAAGGCAACAGTGACACACAATCAAATAGTTTACGTTAAATCCAGTTTTCCAAAACTGTTCTGACAGACAAAAAATGTTAGATATTGTCACAATATAAGCTCTTTGCAATGAATTTCAAAAGTCTGAGCGCAATATGTGACATAAAAAGGGTCCGAATTTTCCCAATCTGAAAGGTAGAAGGTAGTTTGTAAAAACCATAGCAAAATCACTGAAAATTAAAATTTGTATTAAACAATTATTTCCTGTTTGTTTTTAGTTGACAGGGAAGTTTCAATGTACGCAACATTTCCCACTAAAAACTATTTTTTGAACAAAACTGATATCATGATATGGCATTAAGGAAATTTTAAAATATTATAAAGATAAACTAGAAACAGCCAATAGAATTATTAACCACTTCATATGACCGACCTTTCTTTAAATAAATTAAAAGGACAATTTTTTTAATTATTTCTTATCAAAAATACTCATTCATGTTTTCTATGGGTTTTTAATGTCTGATAAATATTGTAAATCATATTTTGAAATTGTAATTTCCTGTATGACTTTTTACTGTTAAAATATAAATAAAGCTCTATAAAGAGAACTTTAATGTCAGATATTTTTTTTTTTTTTTTTTTTTTTTTTTTTTTAATACATATTTTTTATGTTTTATTTTTATATCAAAATAAACTTATTAATCACATAATAATATTTCTAATGTTACAGACTTTAGATGTCACAAAATACTGAATTCAAATATTTCCCCATCAACAATTAAATTAATTTAAAGAAACACAGAATCAATCATCAATAGAGCTTTATTACAGGAATGGTACAGGTTAAGTTTAAAAAATTTAACAACTTTTACAGGGCTTTCCAAGGAACAATGAACTATTTTTAACTAGAATACATGGAATTAAGAACAAATTTAATGAAAACTGCCCTTTCAAAAGCCCTGTCTGGTGTTGAAACCTGACTGTTCAGGCTTTATAATTTAATTTTGTTGCTTTATTATTATTATCAGATTTAGTAGTATTGTCCTCTGAACTCTGGGTAGGTTTGTTACAATGAATTAGATTGAGAATTTTTTAATCCAATTTTGTGGTAGTATTCAGTGTGTTTGTGTATTCAACATAAAACACAGTTTTAGGGTTAATGATGTCCAGTTGATAACAAAACAAATTATTAACAATTATTTTGCTGCAGATTGGGTTTCTCACTATTGGAATACTATTTTAATTGAATGTTAATCTAACACTTTCATTTATATAAAGTAATTATCTACCACAGATTTTGGGTTTCAAAAAGACTGTTTCTATTAGGTTTTACTTGGTGTATTGAATTCATCTCATAACTGCTGAATGAAGTATTTAGTAAAGAGAGACAACTCTTGTTTGTGTATGTATCAACCTTTGTGGGAACATGAATCTGTCAGCAAAATAGCCTTTCCAGTTATAAATTCTATATATTTAAGGTTATCTGGTTGAAAATATCTTTATATTAGACATTTATCTGTTCATATTTGAAAATGTTTTAATGAATTTTTCAAGATTTCTGAAAGTACCTTTCTATGACATTTTTATAACTTTACAGACAAATTACAAATTCAAGGACTATTTCAGGTCTTTGTGTAAACATTTAAATAATCAATCTGTTTTTCTCAATTTTCAAACTTAACTTTTAATGCATAAAAAACATAACACTGACCACTGATAATTATAAAATTAAAACAATAATGACCGTTAATGTCACATGATCTAATAAACACAAAAGATCCAAACAAGGCAATATTTTTTTATAAAGATCTACTTCCTCATTTTAATCTCAGGCACACAGTTCAATCATCAATGATAACGGTACTTACTACATGCACTGGCAATTAAATCGGCCAGGAAATCTTCATTACCATACTGTTTACTCATTATTGATGCCCTGATACATTCTGTAACTCCTGCTTTATTCCTTAAATCTTTTTGTTCTTTGCATACCAAATCTACAATAATTTTAAATTAATGTTTTGAACAATGTTTAATGCCACATCAGCAATTTTTCACATTCTATTTTTTTTTTTTTTTTTTAATTTTTTAAAGACAAGTCTATAATTATGACAAAGAAAGAGTAAATAAGTAACAGTAATGTTATAATTAGAATTCTAAAACAAGGTTTGAAATTTAGGCCAGTCTGCCAGTCCTATAGTTTTCATTAACACCTGTGATATTTTGTAAATCTCTTATATGTTCTTAAAGAAAACACTGAAACCTTAAATTCAGGTCGTTAGAATTTAAGATTGATCTAAAAAAGAAGTCAGTTATCATTTGTAGCCTGAAGTACTTAAACTACATTAATGGATAACATTTTATCATTTTTTCAAATACATGTATATTCAGCACACATTCCAAGTTGGACTTTAATACTCATTTCATTAGTCTTTTTTAAATTTAATTCCTATTTGTTTTATGTTCGTAATTACAATGACTATTCATAAATATATGTTAAACTTTACTATTAGTTACAGAATTTTATATCCAGTTTATTATAATACAAACCTGGTAAGAGTTCCAGAGCCTTTTTACTGGCAAGTTCATATCCTTCTGTAACCTCTGTTACTGACAATCCCTATAGTTAAATTGTTAATACTTTATTTTAACAAGAATCACATATTTTTGCAGATTAAATTATATATATATATATATATATATATCTATATATATATATATTAAAAAATTTCCAACTAAATAACCGACATATATAGGAATTTTTCTGATCTGTCTGATTTATTGATGAAATTATTGTCCAGTATCAGTTGTCTTCATGCTAGTCATACAGTGTTGTCAAATTACTTCATATCAAATAAAGAAGATTTGAAAAAAGTAATGTTTTTATCATAATTACAAAAATACAAACCATTTTAAGTAGTGTTTCAGCATTATGTAATAGTTCTCCTGCAAAAACTAATACAAAGTTTGTTCCATCTCCAACTTCTTGTTCCTGTTGATGGGAAGCTAACACCAACATTTTAGCTGCTGGGTGCTGAACTTCAAGCTCTCTAAGTATGGTTGCTGCATCATTAGTAACAAACAACTTTTCTAAATGGTTAATTACCATTTTATTCTGACCTGTTACAACCAAAATAAAAGTAAACATTGAAGTATTGAAGCATACACCAAATCATGTTTTATGATTTTATCATCAGGCATTTAATGATAGGTTGTAAAAATTATACATAAGTCTAAAACATCCTTACATCAGGTGTACGATTAATGAAATCCAAAAACAGTAAGTATAATTCATATAACAGTTTATGCCAAATGGTTGTTTACATTTGTCTTATTGTAAGACAAAAGTTGCCCAACCAATGTTGATATTATCCATTTTTTGTTTATCCATTGTTTTTTTAATGCAACATCATCCTTCATTTTTTTTTTTGGTAGATAGATAATCAGATACCTTAATTTGGGGTTATTCAGAGACATGTTACAATAATTTCTCCTTAGAGAAAGCTTTAGTCAGGTAAAAAACATCTGGTTGGTAAAATTATTTAACATAATTATATTCAGCAAGACTGTAGTTACTTCGTTAAAGCCGTCTTTTTTTTTTTTGCCAATGTGATGTTTGGGATTTTTCTGGCCACTTACAGGGTCCGGTAAAGGGACCCATTCCAAATGCCAAAAAGCATACATTTTCCCCAATTTTGTAGGGTCCGGTAAAGGGACCCATTCCCAATGCCAAAAAAGCATACATTTTCCCCAATTTTGTAGGTAAAAATTCCCAAATGATCCTGCTTTGAGAAACTTCAGAAAAAGTGAAAAAAAAACTCTATATTTTTGGTTTAGCTTGTATATCTTTATTATAACCTGTATTTATGCACATTTTGATTTATACTCAATGAGGATTTGGTAGAATGGGAGCAACTAATGAAACAACTTTTTCAGATGTTTGTATTGAAGCCAGTCTATGAAGATATTGTGTTAATGTCTGAGTGATTTGGTACAAATGAGTGACTACCAGCATGTATCAAAATAGTAAATATTCCAGACAAAATATTTGATGTGCTGACAATGTGAAAATTTTTAAAGTTTAATGAAAATTTTTCCCAAAATGTCAACTTTGTCAATGATTTTCCCAATTTCATCCCAAGGTCCCTTTCCCAAAATGGCCAGAAAAATCCGTGTTTAATTTTGGTTATCAGATCATTCTGTAATTAGTCAAACTGTTAATGTAAGGTATATCTAAGCCCAACTAGTGATTGTGACAGTTTGAAATTCATTTTAGAACAAGATCAAATTAATTAAAAAATAAAAACCCAGCTCACCATGAGGCCCTAAAGCTGAACGGGTTGTCTTTGCTAATTCTCTACAAGCATCAATGTTACTGTATACAGCTTCATCTAATCCAGAATAGTGCTAAAAAAAAAGAAGTTTTTTTGGGGTTAGATTAAAAAATATTTTTGCATCATAAGGGTAACTGTGTACTCTATAAGAAACATTGAAACATTTGTAAAAGGTTCTAATTAGGTACGAAAAATCAATCAACACACCTAAGAAAAGTGTCAGCATTTACATGCAATTCCATATACATGTACTAAATTTATACCCAAAATATACATTTCAAGATGTTGTCACTGGTATCAAAATTCAAATTCATTTATCCTGTGTAAATGTTTACTGACATCTTCCATTTCCAAAACAAGACCACATTCAAATATTTTAGAATACAAATCATTCACCAATCAATCGAGGTAAGCAACTTTTCTAATGTTCAACTAATATTTTAAGTCCACAACAAAATGAAGCAATTGGTACCAGGAGAGACAGCTATTGATATAGAAATACATGTATATTGTGATATTAATATGCAAAAGCATAGTAGTTCCAAACCTTCACAGAGCCTCCACAAATAAAGTGTTAGGTTCAGAGGAAATGTGGACTACCTAATTCACTCAGTTCCCCTTTCTCTGATCACTCAAAGTTTGGGGGTTATGCCTGTTGTTACTTTCACCAGGCCTTTGTGACTAAGACATGATATGCAGTTTCTTAAAAATTGTGCAATTTAAGAAGCAGGATTTATCATTTTACGATATTTGATTGTAATATATAAATAACTACAATGTATTTAAATTGAAGCTTTATCTACCTTTCGGATAGAATCTACTGAAGAGTTGATTAGCTTAAAAACAACAATCTGATACTGATATGGTAATAAATAAGCATAGATGTGTGCTAGTAATACAGTAAAAAAAATAAGCATCCATGTTTTCATTCCTTAGCGAGTCTTGAAATAGCACATTAACCTAAAATTTTGATGCCCGAGTTCCAGCAAAATCTTGTCTTGGCGGGTAAGCGTGGATCACAATGTCCATAAAAAAAAACAAATTCATAAATAGTTTTAATTATGTTTATGGTAAGAGTGAATGGGTTTGGGGGAAAACTTGTAAGGGGCGAACCCTGCATGAGGTGAACAAGAAAAAATGGGGCTAATCATTTGAATCCCAATTCAGAGGCCTGTTCAAGAATAACTGCTTCACACACAATTTTTATGTTTGTTGAAACATAACATTGAATCCAAGTCATCATTATAACCCAGATGCTTAAAAAATAATCTCCCTTAGATTTGGACACAGACACTTGACTGGAGAAACTAAATACTTGCACTGAAATATAATTGAAATCACTGAAATATAGATTGAAATGCATGTTGGTTTCAGAATTTATTTAAACCTTTTTTACAAACTTTGCCCAAGGGACGCCATATTGAACAACCTTACGATAGAGACAGTGTTTTTAACCTTGGATGGTTAATAGTAATGCTGAGCCAGCAATGATAGATAACAGACAGCATCTGATTCTCATGAACACAATTTTATTTTCTTTTATCCAAACGGAACACATGTTACAAAATTAACATACAGAATCAGACCGGAATCCGGATACTATAACACCCCCCCCCCTTTTTGAAAAAGGTAACAATCACAATATTCCCAACAGTTTTGATTTGCAGTGAGCATATATATACATCACCAGTCTCTAGATCAACTGTCCTGTGAAACAATGACATGAAAAATTTAACGTTTCAAATTGAACGTTTATACATGTATTAACTGGAATAAACATAAAATTTTTTTTTATGCAAAATCATTGCAAATTATAACCAAAACAAAACTTTAAAATGTCAAATCACTGAAAATGTTCAACCTGTCTCATAGTCCTCCAGATGTTTCGGTTTGACTACTTTATGCCCTGATCTGGTGATTACACTCGGTTTAACATTACAATTGTCATTCAAATTTTTATCTCGAATATTAAGAGAACTTGAACAAGGTTCAGGATGTGACTTTTTCTCAACCAGTAGTTGTTTAGGGCTTGTATGCTCACCTGGGTTTAAACTATGCATAAAACTATCCAATAGTGGATTTTCCTTCACTTTTGGAATTTCCCCCTTACCATGTGTGTATTGCAAGTGCCTACGATTTCTTCTGAAATCACCCCTAGGTGTAGAAACAACATATGACCGGAATTCAGGGTCTGCACTTTTGACAACACCTGCGCCACCCCATAACTTGTCCTTATCAGTTCTAATACAAACTGTATCCCCTCTTTCTAAAGGTTTTAAAAGACGGACTGAGTGATAATGATTATAACGATCGCAATAGAGCTGTTTAGCACTAGCATCATGTTCTCGTACTACATTTAAATCTGGCCATTTGGGCTCAAGTGTAACTGGAAGTACAGGTAGTGTAGTGCGTATACGCCTACCCATAATTAACTCGGAAGGACTCATTCCTGTCACTGAAAGTGGTGTTGAACGATAAGTCATGAGAGCAAGAAATATATCCCCTTGTTTAAGTAACCTTTTAGCAATTTTGTCGGCACTTTCAGCCTCCCCAATGGATTGTGGGTAATGAGGGCTAGAGAAAACCTGAACAAAATTATACTCGTGTGCAAAATTCTGAAATTTCTTAGCCGTAAATTGTGTACCATTGTCGCTAACAAGAAATTCCGGAACACCCCATCTAGCGAATATGTTTTTGAGTTAACCAGTTACTTTATCACATGTGATATCAGGAAGATGCGCAATTTCTGGATATCGCGAGAAATAATCCATAACTACTAATAATTTTCGCCATTAAGTTCGAACAAATCAGCTGAAATTCGCTGCCATGGTCTATCTGGTAATACGGTAGTACGCAATGGTTCACAACGTTGTTTTGGTTTGTTTATCTGACAAAACCCACAAGATTGTACCGTCTTGGTAATGTCACTGGTAATACTTGGCCACCATACGCAAAGGTTTGCATGATCAAGGCATTTATCTATTCCTAAATGTCCCAAATGTATGGTATTGAGAATCTCGCCTCGTAAAACTTCAGGTATAACTATACGGTCGCGGTATAGTAATAATCCATCAAGAGTAGATAACTCTGTACGTGCCATGAAATAACTTTTGACTGACTCCGGAACTGAATTATTACGATCGGGCCAACCTGATTGTGTGAATTTAATTGCTGTTTGCAATACAGAATCGTTCTCGGTTGCAACCTTTATCTCTGACAATTTCCTATCTGACATCGGTTTAGTATTCATAACAGACTCAACAAACGACTCAATATTAATATTGTCTACAAAAAAAGTATCCTCGACCTGCAATGGACTTCTTGACAATGTGTCAGGAACCATCATGTTTTTACCAGATATGTGTTCTGCTTTAGCGTTAAAACATCTCAATCGCATGAGTAAACGTTGACATCGCAGCGGTGTTGTTCTATCTTAATCTTGCTTATTAATAAGCGGTACCAGAGTTTTATGGTCTGTGGGCAACGTAAATGAATCAAGACCGATAAGATAACGGGAAAATTTCTCACATGTCCATACTGAAGCCAAACATTCTTTCTCAATTTGTGCATACTTGGTCTCTGCACTAGTCAGTGTACGTGAACAATATGCAATAGGCTTCAAAATGTCGCCATCTGAATGAAAAATTGTGCCACCAATTCCATAACTGCTGGCGTCTGCAGACACAATAACTGGCTTCGATTTATCATAAAATGCTTAAACTGGTGCCTGAGAAAGCATAACTTTAACTCGACTAAAAGCTGACTCTTGTTGTGGACCCCACAACCAACTACAATCAGACTTTAACAGATCGGTCATCGGTTTGATCTCGGTTGTCAAATCCAGTGATTTTGTTGTCTTTTTTAAAAACTACCTTCTACCTTTGAAATTGGGAAAATTTTGCGCGCTTTCACTAAAATTGGGAAAATTTGAAAAAAAAAAAAAAAGCAACAATGATTAGTGTGGATGATTGAAAATAGACAGGTAACTGTCTATATTATTTGAATTTTGATTAAAACATGTTAGTGGATGTTGATCAGACAGATAATGTTACTATTATAATTTGAATTTTGACTGAAACACGTATCATGTTAGTGGATGATTGATCACAAACAGGTAACTGTATCAATTTGAATTTAGCTTCCTTTTGACTTCTAGAATATCAACAAGGATTAAATTTTCAGTATATTTTCCATTTTTAATAGTGATACAATGTATAATAAATCTAATTGTTTACAAAGTATTTTATTTCCTAGATATTCAGTCATTGATTGAGGCTGATTTGTAAAAATTGTCAAGTTGTATTATTATCTTATGATAATCCCATCATTAACAGCAGTGGTGGAAATAAGTTTTTCCTTGATGGCAAACATTCTAACAAAAAAAGAAACAAACTTTTTTAATCAAATCTAGATTCATTGATGAGAGTGTGTCATGCTAACAGAACTTTTTCAGACAGTGATTTTGGAATGTCTTGTAGATATGTTCAAGGGGAGGAAACCAAAAAAGTTTAAACTCTAGTTGTCTTTGCAAATATCCATTATGGCCGACTATGTTTAACTTTTGTTTAATAAATAACAAAACTGCTGTCATTTTCCTAATTTTACTGCTCTGTTCACATATGCCCAATTTTCTGATGAAGTAATCCCAAACAGTTCACAAAATTTACACATGTAACCATTTTTAACACTAGAATAATATCGCCAAGAAAAATTTTCTTCATACTGCTTGCTTGAAAATTTCCTTTGGTCAGTGGTTGCTGTAGAATTTTGTTGCTGTGGTAATGGTGATTTAACATTAATATCAACATCAGACTTGGTCTCTGAAGGTTCTTTAAAATTTTCAATAGATCTTATATTTGCTTCTGACTGATTTGAGGGAGTGAGTTCTGCACATGTGCCTGATGACAGTGATGAAGCAGGGGTCGCGCTACTTTCGCTTTCATTTTGAACACGATAATGACTAACTTTTGTTTTGAACATGATCATGACGATCATCATCATCATCATCAGTCGATGCTTGCTTTGCTATTTTATCAAACAGACTGCCTTTTTTTACCAGTCCCTTTGCATCTGATTTCCTCAACCTTTTAAGGTAATACCAGGAATTGTGTGACATTGTAACAGGAACTATACACGTGTAGTATTGCTGATATATGCGCGCTTGAATTTAGGATTACGGCCCTTTACCTTTGTACATGTATAACTACAATTAGACATAAAATTTTCAGGTTAAGTTGCTTAAAAAATATCCGATTACTGCCCTTTATGTTCTATGATCGGACATTATTCTTTCGTGTTAAGATAAACATTAAGTACAGCAATATTCCGATTAACAATCACATATCCGTTGGACATGAATATATGGCAAAATAAGTAATCACGTTAACTTTCAATACAGGAAATTTGATTTCCTTTTTTCACAAATTATTTACACTTCTCAAGGGGGAATTTTTATTTCAATTTTGGGAAAATTTAACATAATTTTGCGAGGGGAAACTACCGTTATTCGGTAGTAATTTTTAGCAAACAAAATCACTGAAATCGGGTAAAAATCTGCCAAGATAGTTAACCATTCCTAGTATACGGTGTAATTCCTTAACATTTGTTGGTGCTGCTAACTTCGCAATTGCTGGGACACGCTCCAGATTCAGACTTATACCTACGCTACTGATAGTATGACCAAAATACTCTATCTGACTTTTACGGTATTCATATTTCTCGGAATTAAGTTTTAACCCGGCTTCTCCTAAGCATTGCAGCGTCGCTTTCAATCTGCTGTCATGTTCCTTGATAGATTTTCCAAATATTAGAATATCGTCCATAATCCCTTCGCTACCTTCCAGATCTGATAATAACCGTGTCATTTCACGATGAAATATTTCTGGTGCACTTGTAATCCCAAATTGTACCCGATGAAAACAAAATCTACCTATTGGAGTAATAAAGTCGTTAATTTAGCGCTGTCCCGATGTAAACGTAACTGGTAGAATCCACTGGCTGCATCCAGCTTTGAAAAGTAAATTGAGCCAACGAGTTTCGATGAAATGTCTTCAAGTGTAGGCAGCATAAAGTTTTCACGCTTGACCGCTTCATTGAGTCTTTTGAGATCAACCCAAATGCGTATATTGCCCGATTTCTTGATCACGGGAACCATTGGCGTGCACCAATCTGTAGGCTCAACTACCGACTCTATAATTCCCTCTGTTTCCATGCGATGCAATTCTTTGTTTACCTTTTCTACTAGCGGAAACGGAACCCGTCTAGGAACATTAAGTTTATATGGTTCAGCGTTGTGTTTAAGGGTAATTTTAACTGGTTCCCATTTAAGTAAACCATACGCACAGAGGTCATTTACTTCATCTACGCGTTGTTCAAGATTCAACTGGCAGGCATCGTCCATGCAAGCAAGCTACTCGTTTCACCACCAGAAACGACATATATCTCTAATACATAATTAATGCCCTTAAATATTACTGTGGTCTGGAACTTGCCCATACAGTTGAGTTTACCCCCAGGACTAGAAAGTGTTGCTTTAACATTTATTAGGTCCGGTTTGGGTTTGAGTGTATTATAAACCTGGTTAGAAATAACTGAGATATCAGCCCCTGTGTCTTTTTTAAATTCTATAGGTTTGTTACAAATAGTGAGCACCACAAGCCATGCCATGCCATCTGTTTCTTGTGTGATAGAACCAAGAAAGAATGTATTATCTGAACTTTGCTCAGGCTTTACATTAATTTCATGAATGTTGTTATTCCTACAACAGATTTCAAAATGATCAAGTTTATGGCACGCTTAGCATCTTTGACCTATAGCCCGACATGAACCTTTGTTATGTCTCCTGTTACATCGACCACATTGTTCTGCTTGCCTGAAAGACCTTGACCTTGTCCAGAACGTCCTCTGTGTTTTGACATAATGTATGTCAATGGTTGACGATTTCCAGTATGTGAATTCCCTCGCCGAATATGCCCAGGTGTGTTGCGTTCTCTATTAGAATGAAATTTGACCTCTTCCAAGTGTTGACTTTCCTGTCTATTCTTTATTTGAGTTTTTACAGTTTCTGTTTGCCTCACTTATTGTAATGTTTCATCAAGAGTCAATTTCGAGCGTAATTGTAATTTTTCTGATACCTCATGGTCCAGAATGCCAATGAATATTTGGTCATGTATGCATTCACTTTTGTCTTTAAAGTCGCAATGCTCTGCTATCTCGAACAAACATCTGATAAATGATTCCACAGATTCTCCAGTGGTTTGTTTCCAATCGTGAAACCTAGCTCTTTCGTGAATTATATTCTTCTTGGGAACGCAATATTCGTAAAACTTTTGTAGAACTTTGGCCATCTTGCCAGCGTCTCCCTCTTCCTCTAAGATGAAAGAATTAAATACATGTTCTGCCGCCTTTCCCATCGCATAAATTAAAGTGTTTATCTGTATATCATCATTTTCTTTCACTAACTTTGTTGCAATACTATATCTGCTGAAACGTTGTTTCCATTCCAGCCAATTCGAAGGTTGGCTGAGTCAAAATTTTCTGGCGGATTAAATTTCTGCATGATTGTCAATCACAAAAAATATATACCTTGCAAAACGAAGTCAAAATGTTCTGGTTACTTCTGACACCATGTTTAACCCTGGATGGTTAATAGTAATGCTGAGCCAGCAATGATAGATAACAGACAGCGTCTGATTCTCATGAACACAATTTTATTTTCTTTTATCCAAACGGAACACATTACAAAATTAACATACAGAATTGGACCGGAATCCAGATACTATATCACAGTGGTTGGACTAACACAAGCACATGCCCCTGAACAACTTGCTTACCAAAGCAAAAGCATACTCTGAAAGGGGACTCATGTATATTTACTTGAGCTGAAATGCTGCACTTTCTGCATCAATAATAAAGAGATACCAATGTTAGACTTCTCATAAATTTATTTGTACACTGACGATTTGTTCACAAGCACACAGTACCCTCAAAATAATGAAATAATAAAAAATTCTTTTTTCTTTTTTTTTATTGTCCCAACTTGTTTGAAAGGGAGAAAACTCGTCAAGCTTCTCCACTAAAATGCTTTAGAAATAGAAATATCTATGAATGCAAATCTATGATTAAATTTCAAATATCAAATACAACGAAATTTAGCAGGTCTTTCTTCAACTGTTTCAACAAAAATACGGTTAATCGGAAACAAAAATTTAATGTCTCGGAACATTCTAGAACTAACTTCGAGAGAAAAGCATGGTTGTCACATGTTTGTTTATATATTTATGAAGTGTCTAAAATCTAACCCAAAAATACTAGTGTATGCCGGAAAAATACAAATTAGAATTATTATTCTGTGGTTCAGAACAAAATGATATTTAATTCTCCATTCATAACAATTTATTCAATTTACCTTAGCACCATCTTTAAGCATTTGGCCGAAGCCAGGTGCCTTAGGAACGTGAAGCGCCATGCCTTCTTTTCTGATGTATCCCACAATGCATTCGTCAGTAACGGAAATAAACGAAAAACACCGAAGAAAATAATCGGAATCTAATCGTAAGGGCGCATGTCGAATGTGTTGACAAGAGCAGAAGACAATACACAAATTTGGGTTTGTTTATAGTGTCATTCGTGGAATATATATGTCTTGGATGGTCGAATATTAACTTAAATAGTTGTACAAGAATATGAAGAGGAGAAATGCCGAATGTGGAAAGCTACGACGCCCTCCAAAGAGGAGCAAAATAACGGAAGGTTTCTACGGAAGGTATATTTTCCATTCCAATATGGCAGCAGTCTTGTAATTATCATATGTAAAACAAGACATTTTACACGAATATTGTACATCCTTAACGTATCTAAGTCTGTCATTCGCTTATTTGTATCTAGTATGTAAACAAGGATTAAAGATGTAATTGTTTGGTTTGCTTTTATAAGAAGACTAGTTATAAATCATGGTCATCTTTGATTGGATAAATTATGACATAAGGGATTTTTTTAGGCATGTTCAAAGATAAGGCGCACTACGTGCAGGTGTATCATTTACCTTTTTTGAACAATATGTCTGTGACGTTTATTTATCACGAAATTCAAAAGATATTGCACTGTAGCTTACCCATAATGAGGGATCAACAGAAGTAAATAAAAAAACGAGGAATAAATTTGCCATCAAACACAACCTTTGTCTCCCTCCTAACCCTGGTAATATGAACATAAAACCATGTGATGCCTATTGACATTTGCACATTAAAAGTTATTTATTTATGAATTTGATCAAAATGAGTATTAAATATAAACATATAAGACATTATGAAGAATAATGAATTGGAATGTACAAGAATTCTCTGTATCCCGCAGTGAAAAACAAATGGTTGACATTGTTTACATGTCATTATCTGACCAGAATTCAATTTGGAAAAAATAAATAAATAATGAAAAAATAAATAACAACTTTGTTGCTTTTAATCTTTAACAAGTTAAACAATACACACATTAAATGAAAACTTTATACAATATACACACACATTACATGTAGCAGTCTTAGTAGCTCAGTTGGTAGAGCACTCACCTGTAGTGCGGGAGGTCCCCGGTTTGATCCCCGGTCCGACCCTGCATTTTTTCTCCCTCCTGTTACAGTTGTGTGGTCCTCTGAATTGATAGACTGACATATGTCGGGCCATATAAAGTCCATCAGAGGGAATTTGGGTCGAGATTTCCAATAAGATCATGGGAAACTCAAGAATAACAGGAGGAATGTAGCAGTCTGGGTAGCTCAGTTGGTAGAGCACTTGCCTGTAATGACGGAGGTCCTGTGTTTGATCCCCAGTCAGACCCTGGATTTTTCTCCCTCCTGTTAAATACATACATCAGTATACACATATATATGTTTATAAATAAATAAAGGAAGTTATTTATTTATAGGTACATTTTTCATAGTGTGGGATCTGAAATTGGATAAATTTGTATTTAAGGTTGATCCTTGAGCAGTGTTTCCGTAAATGCAAAATTATATATAATAGCCATCACAATAAATTGATACCTACAACCCCTAAAAAAATTAATTAATTTAAAAACCTTTAATCTTAGGGATGTGGGAAATGATGCACAGTATAGTATCACAAACACATCACAGTTTACTAGGAGTATTGTATTATTCCATAATTTGATGATCAGGGTTTACACTGGCCTCAAATTTCTTTTCTCCAAAGTTTTCGCCAGCTTCTTATTTTTGCCAAATGAAAATGTTTTTGGCCCAAAAGATTCTCCAAAATTTAGATAATGAATACTTGCGGGGAGTTTGAGGAAAAGAAATTTTGTATGACATATGAGCTATCTGGCTGGGGACAGTCAAATATGGTCGTCTTTGAAAATTATGTGAAAAATCATTTTTCTGTTATTGTAGTAGAATCATTTTGAAATCCTAGAAATCAAAAGTATAGTATCATCTCTTTAAAATAACACCAATGATATTACAGTTATGGAAATAAAATCGAAAGTAGAGTATCTGTTTTTTCATACGTTAAAGTGACTAAAGGAGTGGTATGCTTGTTGTAGTGTACTGGCTGTGAGCTTGTGCATTTAAAAGTTGCATTGATTGTGAACTAGTGCAAAGCAGCTCAAAATCAACACTAGCACATCTCACACTTACAAGAACTTGTTCTTTTATTAATCCTTCAAGATGGTATATATGCTCTAATCTTAAATAACTAAAAATTTGCTGATGCAATTGTATTAATATAAGAATCAAATAATTTGCCTAAAAAGAGCCAAAGTATGATTGATGTAATGTTAAACATCATTACAACCAAACATGGTGTGATGCTTGTATTTTTGTCTGTGATTTAGGAAAAGCTATAAATCATTTTAAAAAAAATTTCCAGTAAGAGTTTTTAAGAGTCAACTTAATGTGAAAAGTTTACAATGTCATGTTTAATTATTATAAAGACAAACAGATATATAGTTGGGTTTTGTTAAAGTCACCACAAACTTTAACAGAAGCTAGAGATAACTATGAGAAGTTATCAAAGCCTGGTATTGTATGACTGTCATCTGATGACTGTGTAGCCTTACTAGGACAGCATTGATGCCAACACTGGGCCTGCATTGCATAAGCATGTGAAAGTAGAAAAAAGTTTTACTAGTGGATATCTACTGTTGTTATTCCTGTCCAGCCAACCTTTTCTATGTAGACTTATAACCTCATTAAGAATTCTAAATACATGTATTTGTTTGCACTTTATTCTGTAATTTAAAATTGGAATTACGAACAGCAATGTATGTTAAAACAATCCATGTGTGTTTATATATATATATATAAGTGATATATTTATTATGCCTTTAAGGAAATGAATTTTCAATAATACTCTAAATTTATTGTACTATTAGGCCTATGAAATAAATAATTTAGAATCTGTTTGGTTTTAAAACTTTATTTACTCAGTGATTGGAAGAAAATTTACATGTAGGTTATGTTTATACTTGGCAATTCAAGCATTGGGGTACATGCTAGAAATGGACAAGATTAGGTGCTCATTCAGATGAAGGATTTTCAGCTAATTTTCATTAACTGGTATTTGAGGCAGTAGTTATCTATTCTATTGGTAATTCATAATGCGATAATGTAGAAATAAGGTATCTATTGCATTAAATTTTAAACATGTAGCTGGAAATCCTTCAAATTTTCATTATTAACTGAAATTAATATTTAAATTTAACATGTCAAAACTGTGGTTATTGTCAGGTTTACTTATCATTATTACTTATATTTTGAATTTGTTTCAGCACTTTTCTATATCTTAAGTTTTTGATGGTGTGGGCCCTGGTACTAATGGCTGACTTTATACTTGAGTTTCGGTTTGAGTATCTCTGGCCCTTCTGGCTGTTGCTTCGCAGTGTTTATGACTCATTCAAGTATCAAGGACTGGTAAGTCATTTATAAAATATTATTTCTATATTTAATATTGTGAATTGAATATGTATTTTATATTTTGTGTTATCTTTTTTACAAGTGGGTGAAGTCTGTGATCTTTTTACTAAAAAGATTTGAATGAGATCATTTTACTGTTTGAAATTTGTTTCCCCAGAATTTTCATTACTTGTATTCTTGTGGAAAACATGGCTAAGGCATTGTTAAACCATGATGATGATAAAGAGAAGAGCCATGACTTGAAAATTGCAGTTTTATTGATTATTAAAAGTTTAAAATCACTGTCAGTGATTATGATACAAATGATGAGACACATGACAGCTAAGTCTCACATTTTTGTAGTGAGACAAAAATTATGCAGGATACATATTAATTTGTAATAAAGTCTTGTTATTATAAACATTATTTATGGATCCCTTTTGTCTCAGTCTGTAGATGACCTTTACAAAATGTTGGTATAATTCTCAGCTTGAATTCACTTGTAGTCGCTGATTTGATATCTACATTTTTCCTCAGTATATTATGTAACAGAATGGTTTTGCTTTCTTCCTTGTTGTGGTAAATACTGTATAGCAATTTTGAATGATAAAACTGGCTTTAAGAAAACATGTATATATTTACAGTAGTTTTTAAATTGTGACTGGTAAATTTTAGACAATCTGCATATACAGACATATTATTTTAAAAGAAAGATGTAACTTTTTAATGTGGATTTATTTTTAAAATTTGTAAAATTTATGTTTTTAAAATTGAATTCATATGAATACTGTTTTGATTTTTGTAATACATACACAAAAAAAAAAAAAAAAATAAAAAAATAAAAAAAAAATAAATAAATAAATTTTTAATAAATATACTTTTTGTTTTAATTTTCTTTGGTTGATATTTATCCTATATTAATTTGAATCATATATTTTTATCGATCTCAGCCTTTATCTGTCAGGTGTCAACTAATTCATTGATATGATGTGTGACAAACATGATAATTAATATTTCATGATTCATAATGATTTTGTAATTACTCTTCTTTGTTGTGATTTACACCTGGAGCTTTGTACACATCGTTACATTTCACCAATCATGACAAAAATAAGCATAATTTGTTTAACGTAAATTTTATTTTATTGTTTTATTTCGTAATATATTAGATAGCTTTTTGACAATAAAATACCTAATAAAAACATTTAAAAGTCTAATTTGTAACTACAATCATGACAGTATTGATTATTTTATTAGTCCTTTTATTGTTTTCAAAATAAATAAATAAATCTTAGTATTTGTTATTTATGTGAATGTACTTCCTTATCACCCTACCATTTCAAAGAATGGGAAGGTAGTGTTAATCAAATTTAAAGTTCATATCCAAATTTGATATCCACTTTCAGAGTATGCTTTTAACTAAACTTGCTTCTTGTTCTAATATTTGGAGGGGGTGGTGGTAATATAGGTATAGTTCAGTTATGTCTTAAAAATTATACCTTCAAGGTATTTTTAAGACATTGTAAGATTTTTGTACATATATTTATGTAATAACTGTGTTAACAATTGATTACATAACTTACCCTTGTTACTTGTCATCATTTATCATATCACTATCGACCAAGGACTGTACTTAAATCCAGCAGAAATAGTGATAAGCAGAGAGCAGTTTTGACTGGAGCCACTATATATTAGCCATTAAATATACTGCAGTTAATAATATTAAACTATCATACCAAATTTTTCATAAATAAGTTTAAAGAGAATTGTAAATGCATCTGTTGTTTTATTGATCATCAGTGACTTGTTAAATATTACTACTGTAAAAATCCTTCTGCTTCATTTTTAACTGTATTGATGAGAACCTTAATATAGAGGTCACTAAATTTACATCAGTGTTAAAATAAATAAATAAATAAATAAATAAATAAAATAATAAATAAATAAATAAATAAAATAATAAATTTAAAATAAATAAATAAAATAATAAATTTAAAATAAATAATAAATAAATAAAATAATAAATTTAAAATAAATAAATAAATAATAAATAAAATAATAAATTTAAAATAAATAATAAATAAATAAAATAATAAATTTAAAATAAATAAATAAATAAATAATAAATAATAAATAATAAATTTAAAATAAATAATAAATAAATAAAATAATAAATTTAAAATAAATAAATAAATAAATAAATAAAATAATAAATTTAAAATAAATAATAAATAAATAAATAATAAATTTAAAATAAATAAATAAATAAATAAATAAAATAATAAATTTAAAATAAATAATAAATCAATTAAATAATAAATTTAAAATAAATAAATATATAAATAAATAAATAAAATGAATAAATAAAATTTAAAAAAATTAGAAAAATAATAATCACACCCAACAATTGAAAATAAACTTTCTTTAGCGTTGATTTTTGTGTAAACATGTATGAATTTCATGTAGCAGAGAAGCTTGGGATGAAATACAATTTTTCATGTCTTTTGATGAGTCATCAAACAGCTGGATATCTTCATACATTCAGCACATGCTTATTTAAATTTGTTGATTCTACCTTTTAGTTATGAACAAATAGATGAGAGCAGGTGTTTTTAGGTTTCTGAGTTCACAAATTAATTACTGTATTTATATGGCATTTGGATTTTAATGTGATTCTCCAATTAGATATAACCGTTTGTTTAAAATACTTGTAAATGTCTAAAAAAAAAAGTTTGTAAGCAGAAAATTACATGTATATAATACTCAAAATATTGGCCATGGTTTGGTGAAAATATGTTCTATTTTCAACATGTTCTGTGAACAAGCTCAGAGGTTCATAAATAAAGTCAGTGAAACACTTTATAAAAAAGAAATGGAATCATTGTAAAGTTTTAAAATGATATCTACTGCTTAGCTTGTTATGTATGTAGAAAATAGAACACCGTGAAGTGTTTTACTGTAAATGATAGATATTTATTTATATTCAGGATGTTAATTTTTTTTCCAGGCCTTCTCTGTATTTTTTGTATGCATTGCTGTCACTTCAGATGTCATATGCTACCTCTTTATACCCGTTCAGTGGCTGTTTTTTGCTGCAAGTACTTATGTATGGGTTCAATATGTATGGCATACAGGTATGCATTAATTAATGAAGAAATGTGAAAAATTTTATTCCTATTAGTAGCACAATTACAGATCCTTATCTTACCAAAATTTAAGATCATGTGCTCCAGTGCTTCAGATTGTCGGTGCGCCCACGTTAATCCCGCATAATTTTTAAAAATGACGCATGAAAATTCTACCAGTGCGCCCAAGGGGGCGCACTAAAATATGAACAGTATAAGATCTAAAGCACACATTCTTCTGATCATCCTAACAGCGGAAACAGCAGATTTGTAAAAATTATCGTAACTCGGAATACGGTACCTCTGATTTTACGGTTGTAGTAAAACGAAAACGAAAATGTCAAAAAGGAAGCGAAGTAGCATCTTCTCATTTTTGCCCAAAAAGGCCCGAGTTGATGAAGAAAGCGGTAAATATTAAACAACATTTAAGTCTAGACATAGTAATAAGAATTCAAACACCCACTTAAGCCATTGTTTATTGTAAAGATTTGTTAGAGCTGTCACATGGTCGCTCAGCTTCAGACATCTTCTAGCTGTCTGCTAGGGAATGTAATGTTAGACAATGTTTGTGACAACATTAAATTATTATTAATAATCATATTAGTCCAATTGCTTTCTGTATTAACGTGAAATGAAGTTTATGTTTTTAATTCTTCGTTTAATCAAAATATATCAAAATGTGGACCTAACTGAAACTTGAAAGGTGTGATTGATCATAGTCAGATGAATACTGGGATATTTACCCATACATGGCGATGCTATAATTTAAAATCTATTTAAAGACTAAAGGAAAAACATCTGAGATGGTATCAAAATTAAATTCTGTATCTTTTGGTAACGAAACAATTATTGGCCCATAACTTTCGAAAAGGGCCCCTCAGTCCTGCACGGAATGGGCCCCTTGGGCCCCTGTTTTTTCAAAACAATCTGAAGCACTGGTGCTCATACAATATAGTCAATAAAATCATTTGATTAATACAAGTATTCAAAACTCGTTATTTTTCTTTGTATGATACTATTGCAAAATATGTTTTGAATAGTTTGTAATTAATAAAATAGTCTTCCTGATGAAATGATCTGTGGTAGTTACAAATAATTATTAAATGATGAATCTAGTGTGACATTCAAGTTCAAGACTTTATCTTTAGAAAAAAAGACTTGCTTATTATGTGAGAAAATAAACTGGTATTAGTGTCAATGCTCTATTTATAGAAAGTTTATTCTTGAAATTTCTTTGTTTTTAATTTCAGAGAGAGGCATATGTCTTCCAACTGTATCACTATGGTTACTGTTTGTATATATAGAGGCTTCTGTCAGATTAAGGGAATTAAAAAGTTTGCCATTCAACTTAGATTTATGTAGACCTTTTGCAGCACATTGGTATGTGTATATATCTGTATTATATGACAACTTTTGGTTTTAACAAAGTAAACCAAGAATATATATAATGTCTATTGGTTAAAAATGTTAGCAGGCACCATCAAGTAAACTTGTAATAATGGTTATTTCAGCATTTTGCCATTTGTGATGGTTTTTAGTAACACTTTTAACAGATTTGCTATTTACAAATTTCTCTGTACATAAATGTTTCAGTGTATGGGTAAATTGAAAGTTTATTTGGTTTGTGTACATAAATAAATTTTATGGAATGTATTTCGAAAAGAAATTTAGTATCTGTAGGTTCATATTTGGCTTTAGTTTTGCATCAAGTAGCAATTTTTTTGTTGTCAGAACATGTTATTTGTTTCATAATAAAAAACATTAAAAACAACTAACATTTTTTGTTAATTATAAAATGTTAAATGTTAATATACAATAAACAAACAGTTTGAAGAATAGCTTTATGTGTAGTACTAGTTCCTGGTTCATTCAATTTATGCTGAAGTATCTTAACGTATTTTTTTCGTGGGAAATTCACGGATTTTATTTGACCTCTGCTTGATTTTTGAATTTTCATTTACTCACAATCTATATTTTTCTCGCAAGATATGGGGAAAGTGAAATTTTCCTGTGGGAAAGAGGATTTTCTTTTCTGACTTTCCTGTGGTAAGTTAGTTTCAAGGAAAAATCCTAGAGCACTGTATCAGAGCATAAGTCATAATTTCAGAGTCAAATGTTAGTTTTTGATGGATTCTGGTATGTGCCTGTTGATTAAAAATTTGACAGCTCATGCTTCTTTTGTATGTTATAATTCTTCTCCAACAAATGATTTTCTCCTTTTTTCAGTATTGGTTATCCTGTAGTTACATTAGGATTTGGTTTCAAAAGTTATGTATCATATAAACTTCGGCTAGTAAGTACTGAGATATATACTACAGGTGTAATTAATAATATTTACAATTGCTGATTTTTTTCTTATATAAACTGTTTGACACAGTAATTTTTACATTTCAGTAAACTAGCATCACCTGTCAACCTCTCGTCAAGTCGCGCAAGAATACATATAAAGTGAAAAGTCAATTCGGGAGATCCCCTTTCATTTTCCATAAATTTATTTTTAGCAACGTTGATAAAAATGAAAAAAATCCCGGATTTTAACATTGAAAATGCGATATTATAAAAGTGATATTAAAAAACAATTATAAGTTTGAATAAAACCTTGCTTTTAAAGTTTCAGCACTGCTTTGTGATTGGTTTATGTGTGACGTCAAAGTGGGCGGAGCTAAACGCTCTGAATGAATGAATGATGCTGTTCCGTTCACTGACAAAAACCAGCGAATGAAAAAATGAAAAACAGTATTTTGTAATACTCAAATAATTGACCTTGTGAAAATTCATAGCAGAAATGTCAAACACTAATATTGTAAATATAAGAAATAACTTTCAATTTGTTGTGGTTTACTGGGTATAAACAAGATTTTGGAAGTGGCAATTCTATCATAAATTGTTTCGCAATTTATGAGAATTGCCACTTCCAAAATCTTGTTTATACCCAGTAAACCACAACAAATTGAAAGTTATTTCTAAATTAAACTAAACCTATGAAAAATAAAATGAATGAATGAATGAATGAATATGTCATCTGCATCTAAATAGATAAAATCATTTGGATTTATACATTTTAACATGAACAGCTATCACATCATCAAGGATCAAATGCTTAATCTTGATTCGCAGAAAACTTTGTTAACAATTTATTGTTTGAAACAATTTTAGAGCATAAGGGAACATAATACAACTTTACTTTGTTCTTCTTTTATTAATTTCTTTAATTATATGAATTAACTTAATTTTTTTTTATCTACATAAAAATGAAACAAAAATGTTTTTTGCATGCTCTTCAATATTCTACTTAATTGGATATGTGACATGCAAAAAAAAAAAAAATGTATTTCTGCATAGACATTATTTGTTAACTATGCTGCATCAGTCACCAAAATTCAATGCATTTTTGTCAAGGGGAAAAGATAGAAATATACTATATATCTTTAAATAGTATGGTGAATATTGGTGTTGTTTTATTTTTTTATCATATTGAAAAGTTATATTACATTCATGAAACATAAGCAAGTACTGACAGGTGACTATTTTGCATTTCTTTATGACATATGATAATAGAATTTTATTAAAGGATTTGTAAAGCACTTTTGTCCTTTTTTTGCAGCGGAAACAGAAAGACGTACAGAAAGACAATGATTTTTATTTAAATTTAATACAAAAAGCACTGCCAACAGAATTACAGAATCAGTATATAGAAAAGCAAAAAGGTATAATATTTGAATCATGTCATTTCCAACATTGGAATGAGTTACTCTTTATTTTACCAAAACCATCTCAAATTCTCAAATAATCTGATAATTCAAATGATTTTTAGGTTCTGTGACTAAAAATTAAACAGAAAAATAATTTGTTACCACGGAATAAAATGTTTTGGTCATATGAATTTGATAAACTGCAAAAAAATGTTATAAAAAAATTATTAGAAACTACAGTTTGGAGCTCAGAACATTTATATCACAACTTAAGGATTTTTATCTTGAATTGACACCATAACACCTCAAGTCTGTTAATTCTTGTCCACCACATAAACAATTATTTAAATCAAAAAGCCTTGGGTAAATCTACTGCCAAGTTAAACATGGTTGTTGACAGATGAAACAATATTGATCACTAATTAGGCTTACAAACCTTAAGTCTGGGTTGATTATAATATTCACAATGTAATCTGAATATGTACAAAGCAGAACAATTTGCTTGTCAATGAAATATGAGTAATTAAGAAAGTTCTGAAATCAACATATCTTGAAGAAAAAAATATTAAAAAGTTAAATGTAAAGGAGATGGTGGGAGTAATAGCAGAGTTACAGTCTTTAGAAAGTTTAATAAAATGTTCAGATTTCAATTCTTCATGTCAGACTATTGTTGGGTATCTTAAATTTTTGTTGTGATCAGTTCTGCATGTTAGGCGGGTGTTAAGTATCTTTCATTCCTTAACAATGCTCTTTTTATGGAATTAACCAAAAGATAATGAAATTTGATCTAATTTTGCAATGAATGATATTCTTTTTTTATCTGTTTTCAGCTTTACCATCTAAGTCAGAAGAGGAAGTAATCTCAAATAACTTAAATGGTTTTCTAGGAAGGAAATTATGTAGTAAACAGGAGGAAGAAAAAGAGTTAAAGAAATCATCTTCTAAAGTCACAGATAATGACAATGAAGATGATGAATTAGAATATATAGAACAGTTACCACCAAAGTCTCCCCCTACAGATGTTAATAGTTTTGATGAAAGTGCGGACAATTTTATCAATGATCAGCAAGCTAAATCATTTAAAACAAATGGTGTCAGTGTCAATAAAACTCAAAGTAAACTCAATAGTAATAAAGAAAATAGCAACAAGAAGGGAAAAATATACAGTAAAGAAGTTATATATAGTAATAACAAAGATGAAGTCATAAACAGGTTTGTTTATATGTCTTGTTACCATGTATACTGACATGTATATAACTTTAACTTTGCTGATTCAGTGCTCCACATACTGCTAAGTTTGAATTGCACTTGGATTGATCCTATTGTAAAACTCTGTCAGGTCACTGATAAAGGTAAATGACTTGTTTGGCACTGCATTCAAATTTGATCTACTATTTTTGATTTAAATGAAAGAACATAAAAGTATTAAGACTTTAGTGGTATTTGTTTCGTTCTACATATTGATTGTAGATGTTGCTGTAAGTGTTTGTTTGTTTACAGAGTAGTTCCCTGTACAACTTTAGAAGTTTCCAAATGATTATCCATTCAATTGAACACTTAAATAAAACTTTACACAAGTCAAATTATATCACCTTAGCTTATACTACCTATTTGTTGTACTGCTCTTTTACTGCACATTACAAAAGCACTCTGGCAAATCTAGATGCAAGAATGATTGTCATTTCACTTAGCTACAGTCAGTGTATTTTCCAGGCACTGTGGTTTCCACCACCATCCAAGAACTGACTGCCTTGTTATTATTGAAAGAAACTTGACTGGGGTATAAAACACAATTAGTTCACTCACTTTACTCTATTTTTCAAGAACTGACCACCCAAATATGATTCTTAACTTAGGCATAAAACACCATTCCATTTTCTCTGCAAATCAGGTGAATAAATCCATTATCTAGATTTGCTTCTGTTAGGCTAAGTCTTATTCTACAAGTAAAACGATCATGGTTTGACAGCCGTTTACAATGTCACCATATTTTGAAGTAATTTTGAAAGTTCTTTATCATTGTCTATCACAACTATAATTTACTTACAATATCTATTTTCAGACAAGATAATTTGTATACTTTCAGATTAGAAACAGATATAAAAAAATTAAAAACAGATCTTCAGAGCAGTCGGAACTGTGAGCAAGAACTACGATCTCAAATAACATCACTTACAACTGGTGATAAATCTATGAAGTCGGAGCTTTACCAGTTACAGCAGGATAATGAAAGTCTACAAAACAAGTTAGTTGTTAAAAAATTCTTCAACATTCTCCATATTTAACAATACATGAAAGTACACTGTATTATTATTGTTGAAGATGTAGAACATCCAGAGAATTTCAGACATACAAAACGGAGGAAAGGGGAGGTGGGCCTGTCTTCTCAATTGCTTCACACAACTTTAATATCCAAAAATATAAGGGTCAATTGAAACAGTTATTTCTGTTTATTCCACATTTGTTCACATGGCTTTTCTGTAGTCATAGTTACAGAAAAGTATTCAATTTTTAAAGAACCACATACAGGTACATTTATCTGATGTTCTTTCAGAATACATTTTTTTACATTAACTTTATTATTTCATAAAAGGTTGAAAAATTGCCCTAAATTTAGATCTATTTTGACAATAATTTCTTACCTTGGTCATATGGGGTATAAAATAACTTATTAAAGCAATTTATTGATGGTAGACTTTTACATTCTGATTATTTTAATGCATACTTTTTCAGATTACATAATCTAGTTACCAGTAGGCAGCAAGACAAACAGAATATGTTATTATTAGAGAAGAAAGTCAATGAAGAAAGAAAATTACGTACTCAAGTAGAATTACAGTTAACTAATGAACGTAAAGCAAAGAAGGCAGAAGACGCTGCAGCAGCCAGAGCTGTTGCTATAGCAGCTGCTGCTAGGTAAAAGAACTTTAGTAAATTAGCTTAATTAGCTGACTTAAATGGTGATAACTTTGGTTTATAGTGAATTAGCTTAATTACCTGACTTAAATGGTAATAACTTTTATCATATTTAGTAACTGATAAGAGTTTTATTTTGACTTGACTTGATCAAGAACATAAAAGTTTTTTTTTTGCTTGACATGTTTTCTGCATGTAAAAAGTCTGTTACATAACATACACTTAGACTTTGACCTCTTTAAAGGGAGTCTGTCGCAGCATAATTAAATATTATCATTAAGAATAAATGACCTGTTATTGTTTTAAGTGTCATGTGCATATTTTTTTCATGGAATTTTACAATTTTTATTAGGGGCGAATGTACTGAAAGTTGTAAAGCTAGACAAAGAAATATAGAAAATGATATAAAACAACTACATAGGGATCTTCATATCAGAGAAGAACAGTTTAGACAGCTAGAACTTGAAAATCAGGTAAGATAGTAACACATAATCCTTAGAAGATTTGAATTGTAATTCTACATTAATTCTATCTTTTTTGTTGGTAACACAGATAATTTTTATTGGATTGATTCCATGACATGGCATTTTGGTATGTAGTTGTTGTTTGATCATATTACAGTTTTGACCTTAAAAAAATAGAAAAATAAAGTAAATGTGACTGTGGTTTTTCAGTATTATGTGACTATTGGTGTCCTTTTCATTTAAAAACTTTGGCTTTTTGAAGAGGTACAGAGTTCTTAAAAGGCAAAAAGTTTTTAGCAAGTATTAGTATTAGACTTTTATCTCCAAAATAACATTTAATATTACATTCTTAAATGCTTGTTTGTAAAGATGTGCATACTAAACAAACTAGGGTCAATATGTTCTCCAATTGTTACCCACCAATGGCAAAGTTATGAATCTGGATTTACAGAGCATGTTAAGATATCCAATTTTTACCTTTCTTTCCAATAAGATTGTGACAGCATTATAAGAAACTACAAATGATTCTGGTGTGATAAATTTCAGTTTTAACTGATTTAGGACCCTGTGAATTATTATTATCTAGAATGGATATTGTTCTAAAAAATAATTGTATTGTTTTTAATTATAATTCATTTTTGCATAATTGATGCAAATGATTGTTCATAGTTGTATGGTTAATTATTTTATAGTTAAGTGGATCAGTAATGAGAGAACAATAATAAATTTTGTCTTGTGCTTGTATAAAGCGTTAATATATATGTTTACATTTTTGCAGTCATTACGGCAGTATAAAGATCAACAGAGTGAGACAGAAGTATTAATGTCTGCCTTGTCTGCAATGCAGGATAAAAACACACATTTAGAAAATAATTTGAGTGCAGAAACAAAGATAAAGCTAGATCTATTTTCAGCATTAGGTGAACATAAAAGACAGATAGAAATACTCAGAGGTTTGTTGGTTTTACTGATCATCACAATCTTATCAATAATATTATTCTATTTTTTTCTAAAAGAAATAAGGATCTGTAGCATTGAAAAGTTAAGACTCAGTAGTTTGTGCCTGAATTAAAGAATATTTTTATTTTGATTCTGAAAAAAAAGTTATAATTGTATAAACCTTTATCAGTAGAATTTTGTAAAATGCTACACATTGACTTCATTTATGTACATGTATATTCAGACATATTCAAAAGTCATTGATTGATTGATATCATTGGGTAATTGGAGGCATTTTTCAGGTTTTTACAAGTGTACAAAATAGAGTTATACTGAATTGATTTTATATTATTCCCTTAAACATTTCAAATCCTGACATGTATACATTTTATTCACATGTTTTAATTCATCAGTTTTGTCATTATAAATATCTTAATGTAATATTGCAGGAATAATAGTAGAAAGAGAAAGAGAAATGGCTGAACTCAGGTCCAAAGTTACAGAGGCTATGGCCCTAAATATGATGCCAGCCACCTCTATTGTAAATGGCAACGACACAGACTTACAGGTTTCTTCGCCTTTATACTCCAACAAATATGGAAAGCAAGAGATGATTATCAAGTCTAATCTTAATCCACATGCTTCCGACTATACCCCCAAAACAACAATGTAATCTTTTTGTCTCAAAACTAACCAAATATTTGCATGTATAAGTTCATTGGTTTTATGTATTGTGTCTTTTAGATGACTGAGTGGCAATTAAGGGCTGCTGGCTATCCCGTTTTCTATAAAATAAAACAATATATTTTGTATAAGACAATTCATATCAGTATGTTGCATTTTTGGAGCTAACAAAAATATATATTAAAGGAATGTTTTTATTCCTACCAAGTATCTTTGAAGAAATCATTAATATTTTTGCAAAGTATTGTTTATGATTTGGTTTTAGGTATTTTTTGTCTCAAAATATCTAATTTGTTAATTTGATTTTAAAAACAGAACATTTTTTGAAAATTTTTATGAAGTAGCACAATTGGTAATGAGAAATTTAATTGCATATTAAATTTAAGAATTGTGCATTTTCAATTCTTAGATGTTTTTTCTTGAAATATCTCCAACAGTTGGTTTATTTTCAGTTAAAAATATTTTGATATTTCTTGTTTAATATTATTTCCTGAATCAAAACCAATTGTGGAAATAAAATGATTTGTTTTCCATGACAGCTAGTTTCAGAATGTCATTGTTTGTATTGAGAAGTACATAGTTGCTTTTAAAACAGCAGAAGTTAAAAAATGTTTATTGATGAAAGCATATCCAAAATCTTGCCAGAATGTCCTGATGTTTGAATTGGACAGCTGCATACCTGCAAAAAGGTTTAATGAATAGGAGTCCTCATTCACAATGCTACAGATAATTAGCTCTTCAGCATTAGTAATGGTTACAAATGACATGTATGAAAACATATCCAAAAGTTCTGTTTCTCTTATATTTTTTCTTGATTTTATTTTTATATTATTTATGAAAAATGGCAGATTTCTCTTTGGGAATTTTTATTGTTAAAAATTTTATAAATGACTTTACAGGTAGAATGTAACATGGTATTTTTATGAAGCAAGTGATAGGTAATTGTTTTGACTTGACAACTACTTGTTTACGTTTTAAAAGCTTTGTTTGAAAATAGAGTTAAAACTTTTTTTTTTTGGCATTGTTTACTTGTATTTCTCTTTTGACAGTAACAACCAGTTAAAATTTTAGTCAGATCAATGTGCACATTTTGTACACATGTGTTTTACTGTAACCTGTTTGACATGCCAGAGTTTCATGATAAACATAACTTTAAATGAAAATTCTACCTTACTGTAAAGGAAAAATTCATAGCAATAAATGGCATTTTGGTTGCCTTAAAATTGTAAAAAGAAGAAAATTGTAACCTTTGTTGTTTTGTTACTGTGTACTGTTGTTTCAAGAAAAAGGGGAAAAATCATAAAAAGACATGATATGATCAATCATTGTTTGATTAACTACAGTTCTATCACTGGTTTACAGTATATTTATTATGTGTTCATGTACATGTTGATAACTACAACTTTGTTGTTTTGAAGAGAATTTAAAATACTGTAAAAGTCGGCTGTTGGTCCTTTCTAGAGAATTTCAAAAACTTTGTAATTACTGTAAAAACCTAATCATGATATAGAAAACTTAAAAAAACAAACTATAGGTTCATTAATTTTTGAAACAATCCTATAATTGCTTATTAAGATTTATATAAGCCTTGATTTTTAAAACAAGGCATTTGAGCCAAAAAGAAATTAAAGCATAAAGAAAGTCCACTATTAAAAAGAAATGATTGGAAATTGAAACTAAAAACAAGCCCATGATCAGTTGATCTATATATTAAATAGAAGATAAGGCATTGGTGATGTCAGTTCTGTAGATCATGTAATGATATCAACATAATTGTGATATTTATAGTACTGGTGTAGATAGCAAGCTTAAAATTAACATAACAACCCAATAGAACTCGCCAGCGTACCACGTGATTGATACCTCTTATGTTTATGCGGAATGAAATGGAAAACGTCTACGTCAAATATTCCCAAAAAACCGTCGTATTACGGGAAAACGTCATTTTATGCGATTCTGTTGTCAATAGAAATAATTTTCTGGCACAAACGCTATGAGGTATCACGTGGTGCTCTGGTGAATTCCATTAAAAAATTGAATATACAAAACATTGGTGTACAATTACACAATTTTTAGCACTTTTGAAAGTTTTACCGTCAAGATTTTTTTTAATTATTTATTTAAAGAAAGAGTAGGTGGTACAAATAAAATTGTTAATAGTAACTACATGGAAACAAAGTTGTTTAGATAGTGTTAAAAATAATGTAGTTTATCAAAAATGTCTAGTTATAAGGTACAAACTGCTTATAATATTTCCAACACTATAAAAGAGATAAATATGTACAAAAGATTTGTTAAGAACTATGCCTTACTTGATCAACATTGCCTTATAGTGGTACCTGGTTTACAACACAGCTACATGTTAGATAACATTCGATGTACGGTTTAATGTCAGACTTAGCATAATTACCTATTTTGTCAAACATCAATATATGTCTGTCAGTTAAATTCATTCATAACTTCTTTTTAGAAATCAATATTTTCAATGTCTGTTTTTAAGTCTGTGTTAGAAAAAAAGTTTTTCATTTTTAATGGTGAATTTTTTTCATAGTTTCACAAATTGGCCAATGTTTACAAATAAATAATTATTTCTTACTAAATTTCAAATACTAAGCTGTAGAAATGATTTTGAAACTTTATATTGATTGCATGTATTGTTGATAATCTTTTGATTTTGTATTGACAGAACAAGCATTATTAGCTTCAGTGCATATTGTTTGAAAACTGAAAATTTTAGCAGCTTAAAGACTTTTTCTGTGTTTTTTTTTTTTTTTCATTACAGATATCTGAGAAAGATAAACTTAACTCTCTTATCATTTACTCGGTATTTTCTTTTTAAGTACCAAGAGTTGGTTAACAGTAATTTTATTGATTATTGACAAATTATTCTTTATTTATTGTGGACGTGAGAAGCATTACAGGGTTTGTTTTTTCTGCCTGCATATCTTTTCTAAGTTTCTATCTGTTAAATGTACAAAGTAACAAAGGGATTTACCTATAAGCTGTGTGATGTCCTGTAAGATGTATGGAGCTTTAGTATTCTGTATTTGTCAAAGGAGGATCAGAATCTTATGACATTGCCTGTTATTTGTTTCAGACAGACATTGGATATCATATGGTTCATTGGTAGACTCCATTGCAAACTGTTAATATAAAAAAGTTTCACATGAATTTAAATCTTATATTTTAATTGGTTTGATTGGTGCAAAAAACACATAAGGATTTTAGTTTGTCGTAGTTATAATTCTGGAAAGTCAGGTGATTTCTCTTCCTCATAATGAATTCAAAGAACAAATTCTTCAAGATCCGTTATTAATCAAGCATTACAATAACAATCTTTAGCCAAACATATTAAAGTGTGGCATTCACGAATCATACATGTACCTATCTGAAAATGTTTTGCAGAAAGTGATATTCAATCTTATAAGATTTTTTAGTTTTTACTTTTGTTTTATCTGAAATGCAAGAGCTTAAGACGTTCCTTATGATAGTTCATGTAAAAAGAAAATATCTTTGGTATCAAAACATTTTTAGCAATTTTTTGAGAAGTTAATTTTTTTTTTCAGGATTCAAATTTTATTATCAGGTGTTAGATACACTGCCATAAATGTTTATAAGTTATTTCTTTTGTGTTTGTTGTAAGGATTGGGATTCCTTTTACAGTCTATAGTCTTAGACATATGTATTTGATTTGGTGCAGTAGTACCTTCTTTTAGGTATTGCAGCTGTTTGATTAAGATGGAAGATATCCATAGCAAAGAAAGTAATTTTAGATATTGTTTTGTAAGTCTTCTCTATGGTAAATATATGTTTTGCTTGACATATTAGTTTTTGTGTTACAAGTTGTAATTGTTATTATAGTGGTAATACTGAGATAAAGGTGATAACGAAAGCTATGTGCCGTTTTCTTATATAGTATTAAGAACACAGTTCATTGATGATAAAGGGCTGATGTATGTTTGCTGATAGTTAATGATGATGATTTTTATTTTACAGAAAGCCCTGAATTTGCTGCCAGAAATAAAAGCTAGCAATTTTCATGAAAATGATTTAAATATTGTTTGTTGTTTTTAAAAAAATATTTATTAAGAGCAAACTTGTATATACACTGTATATGATATCCATATCACCACCAAGTGTCAGTAACTTTTTGCCTTATACATAGATTAATTGATTGATTTAATGGGGTTTTACATCCTAGTCAAGAATATTTCACTTATATCGAGACGAGGCTATAGGTTAAGTGGCAGAAATTTTTACCTTTGCAGTTCACTTAGGGCAATGTGCAGGGAGGGTTCTTTAGCATGCCATGCCTGCTGTGACATGGGGCTTTTTTTAAAGTCTCCTCCAAAGGACCCTTGATTATCATTTCTTAATGCTGATTACTTGGCAAAAGAACAGACACTACCTAATTTCAAGTCTTTGTCAGAACCCCGACCTCCCACATGCAAAGCAAGCATTCTACTAACTGAGCTACTGTAGTGGTTCCCTAAACATAGAGAACGGTTTTAGAAAGAGATTTTTGTCAAACTACCTTACTTGCTGGCCCAGTGTTAGTATGATATAATAGTTTATAGAATAAAACCAAGACATTACTGACATAATGAGCACATATCATCTAACACAGAAATATTTGAACATCACTGAAAACTTGTTTTAAAATAGCCTTATGATAGGTGGCAAGACAAGTTTTACATTTTTAATGCAAGTTTAGTATATGTGCAAACTTACTTCAGACATTTCAGTTTTGAAACTGCATTAGCACTTAATCACATATAAAATGTGATTGGTATATTTGAACACGATCAGTACTTCAATGCAAATTTAGTGGAACCTTTATATTAAAGTATTTATCCATTTCCAATCTTCAAACATATTGTTGGTGAAATCACTGGCATCAGTGAGAAAGCAAACTCGCATTGAAATTATGTTGGCAGCATTGCAAATACTTGCACTGAGGGTTTAAGCTACTGATAGCTTGGTCTTCTGATCTTGAGGTTTGTGTTTTATGTGGCAGTTCACAAAATGGGTTCCTTTGATAGTAGATATAAATTATAAACATGCATTATGATAAATAAGGCCTTTTTAGCTCACCTGAGCTGAAAGCTCAGATGAGCTATTGCTATCCATCTTCGTCCGTCGTGCGTAAACTTTACATTTTAATCTTCTCCTCCAAAACCACTGGGCCAAATTTAATGAAACTTGGTAACCATCATGCCTGAGTGAAGCCCTTTCAGATTTGCACAAATGAAGGAATAATGTCCCCTTGGGGCCCCATAAGGGGGGAAATAATGAAAAACTTAAAAAATCTTCTCCTCTGAATCTATAAGAGATATACCTTAGTTCTTTCATTTATAAGATTCTTAGGTCATTTAGTTGCACAAATGGTAGCCATGGGGCTCAAAATGGGGAAATTGTAAGGCACTGAGTGGGGAAATTGCTAAAAATTATATATTTGTCACTATATCTTGAAAACTGTCAACTTTTTGTATAGGCATGTATATTAGAATATTGTAGGAATTGCAAAAACAATCATTTTGATATATGGTTCAAGGTCATATGTTTAAAGGTCAAGGTCACAGCTGCAAAAGAAGACAAACTTCTAATTATCTTGAAAACTATTAACTTTTTGTATAGGCATGTATATTAGAATAATGTAGGTATTGTGACAACGATCATTTTGATATATGTTTCAAGGTCATATGTTCAAAGGCCAAGGTCACAGCTGCAAAAGAAGACTTAAATTGCTAATTATCTTGAAAACTATTAACTTTTTGTATTGGCATGTATATTAGAATATTGTAGGTATTGACATAGCAATCATTTTGATATATGGTTCAAGGTCATATGTTTAAAGGTCAAGGTCACAGCTGCAAAAGAAGACTTAAATTGCTAATTATCTTGAAAACTATTAACTTTTTGTATAGGCATGTATATTAGAATATTGTAGGTATTGACATGATGATCATTTGATATATTGTTCAAGGTCATACTATGAAAGGTCAAGGTCACAACTGCAAAAGAAGACTTAAATTGCTAATTAACTTGAAAATTATTAACTTTTTGTATAGGCATGTATATTAGAATATTGTAGGTATTGCAACAACAATCATTTTGATATATGGTTCAAGGTCATATGTTGAAAGGTCAAGGTCACAGCTGCAAAAGAAGACTTAAATTGCTAATTATCTTGAAAACTATTAACTTTTTGTATAGGCATGTATATTAGAATATTGTAGGTATTGACATAGCAATCATTTTGATATATGGTTCAAGGTCATATGTTTAAAGGTCAAGGTCACAGCTGCAAAAGAAGACTTAAACTTCTAATTATCTTGAAAACTATTAACTTTTTGTATAGGCATGTATGTTAGAATATTGTAGGTATTGCAACAATGATCATTTTGATATATGTTTCAAGGTCATATGTTGAAAGGTCAAGGTCACAGCTGCAAAAGAAGACTTAAATTGCTAATTATCTTGAACACTATTAACTTTTTGTATAGGCATGTATATTAGAATATTGTAGGTATTGACATAGCAATCATTTTGATATATGGTTCAAGGTCATATGTTTAAAGGTCAAGGTCACAGCTGCAAAAGAAGACTTAAACTTCTAATTATCTTGAAAACTATTAACTTTTTGTATTGGCATGTATATTAGAATAATGTAGGTATTGTGACAACGATCATTTTGATATATGGTTCAAGGTCATATGTTCAAAGCCCAAGGTCAAAGCTGCAAAAGAAGACTTAAATTGCTAATTATCTTAAAAACTATTAACTTTTTGTATAGGCATGTATATTAGAATATTGTAGGTATTGCAACAACGATCATTTTGATATATGGTTCAAGGTCATATGTTCAAAGGCCATGGTCACAGCTGCAAAAGAAGACTTAAACTTCTAATTATCTTGAAAACTATTAACTTTTTGTATAGGCATGTATATGAGAATAATGTAGGTATTGTGACAATGATCATTTTGATATATGGTTCAAGGTCATATGTTCAAAGGCCAAGGTCACAGCTGCAAAAGAAGACTTAAATTGCTAATTATCTTGAAAACTATTAACTTTTTGTATAGGCATGTATATTAGAATATTGTAGGTATTGACATAGCAATCATTTTGATATATGGTTCAAGGTCATATGTTTAAAGGGCAAGGTCACAGCTGCAAAAGAAGACTTAAACTTCTTATTATATCTTGAAAACTATTAACTTTTTGTATAGGCATGTATATTAGAATAATGTAGGTATTGTGACAACGATCATTTTGATATATGGTTCAAGGTCATATGTTCAAAGGCTAAGGTCACAGCTGCAAAAGAAGACTTAAATTGCTAATTATCTTGAAAACTATTAACTTTTTGTATTGGCATGTATATTAGAATATTGTAGGTATTGACATAGCAATCATTTTGATATATGGTCCAAGGTCATATGTTTAAAGGTCAAGGTCACAGCTGCAAAAGAAGACTTAAATTGCTAATTATCTTGAAAACTATTAACTTTTTGTATAGGCATGTATATTAGAATATTGTAGGTATTGACATGATGATCATTTGATATATTGTTCAAGGTCATACGATGAAAGGTCAAGGTCACAACTGCAAAAGAAGACTTAAATTGCTAATTAACTTGAAAATTATTAACTTTTTGTATAGGCATGTATATTAGAATATTGTAGGTATTGCAACAACAATCATTTTGATATATGGTTCAAGGTCATATGTTGAAAGGTCAAGGTCACAGCTGCAAAATAAGACTTAAATTGCTAATTATCTTGAAAACTATTAACTTTTTGTATAGGCATGTATATTAGAATATTGTAGGTATTGACATAGCAATCATTTTGATATATGGTTCAAGGTCATATGTTTAAAGGGCAAGGTCACAGCTGCAAAAGAAGACTTAAACTTCTTATTATATCTTGAAAACTATTAACTTTTTGTATAGGCATGTATATTAGAATAATGTAGGTATTGTGACAACGATCATTTTGATATATGGTTCAAGGTCATATGTTCAAAGGCTAAGGTCACAGCTGCAAAAGAAGACTTAAATTGCTAATTATCTTGAAAACTATTAACTTTTTGTATTGGCATGTATATTAGAATATTGTAGGTATTGACATAGCAATCATTTTGATATATGGTTCAAGGTCATATGTTTAAAGGTCAAGGTCACAGCTGCAAAAGAAGACTTAAATTGCTAATTATCTTGAAAACTATTAACTTTTTGTATAGGCATGTATATTAGAATATTGTAGGTATTGACATGATGATCATTTGATATATTGTTCAAGGTCATACGATGAAAGGTCAAGGTCACAACTGCAAAAGAAGACTTAAATTGCTAATTAACTTGAAAATTATTAACTTTTTGTATAGGCATGTATATTAGAATATTGTAGGTATTGCAACAACAATCATTTTGATATATGGTTCAAGGTCATATGTTGAAAGGTCAAGGTCACAGCTGCAAAAGAAGACTTAAATTGCTAATTATCTTGAAAACTATTAACTTTTTGTATAGGCATGTATATTAGAATATTGTAGGTATTGACATAGCAATCATTTTGATATATGGTTCAAGGTCATATGTTTAAAGGTCAAGGTCACAGCTGCAAAAGAAGACTTAAACTTCTAATTATCTTGAAAACTATTAACTTTTTGTATAGGCATGTATGTTAGAATATTGTAGGTATTGCAACAATGATCATTTTGATATATGTTTCAAGGTCATATGTTGAAAGGTCAAGGTCACAGCTGCAAAAGAAGACTTAAATTGCTAATTATCTTGAACACTATTGACTTTTTGTATAGGCATGTATATTAGAATATTGTAGGTATTGACATAGCAATCATTTTGATATATGGTTCAAGGTCATATGTTTAAAGGTCAAGGTCACAGCTGCAAAAGAAGACTTAAATTGCTAATTATCTTAAAAACTATTAACTTTTTGTATTGGCATGTATATTAGAATATTGTAGGTATTGCAACAACGATCATTTTGATATATGGTTCAAGGTCATACGTTGAAAGGTCAAGGTCACAACTGCAAAAGAAGACTTAAATTGCTAATTATCTTGAAAACTATTAACTTTTTGTATAGGCATGTATATTAGAATATTGTAGGTATTGCAACAACGATCATTTTGATATATGGTTCAAGGTCATATGTTCAAAGGCCAAGGTCACAGCTGCAAAAGAAGACTTAAACTTCTAATTATCTTGAAAACTATTAACTTTTTGTATAGGCATGTATATGAGAATAATGTAGGTATTGTGACAATGATCATTTTGATATATGGTTCAAGGTCATATGTTCAAAGGCCAAGGTCACAGCTGCAAAAGAAGACTTAAATTGCTAATTATCTTGAAAACTATTAACTTTTTGTATAGGCATGTATATTAGAATATTGTAGGTATTGACATAGCAATCATTTTGATATATGGTTCAAGGTCATATGTTTAAAGGTCAAGGTCACAGCTGCAAAAGAAGACTTAAACTTCTAATTATATCTTGAAAACTATTAACTTTTTGTAAGGCATGTATATTAGAATAATGTAGGTATTGTGACAACGATCATTTTGATATATGGTTCAAGGTCATATGTTCAAAGGCTAAGGTCACAGCTGCAAAAGAAGACTTAAATTGCTAATTATCTTGAAAACTATTAACTTTTTGTATTGGCATGTATATTAGAATATTGTAGGTATTGACATGGTAATCGTTTTGATATATGATTCAGGTCATATGTTGAAAGGTCGAGGTCACAGCTGCAAAAGAAGCCTTAAATTGCTAATTATCTTGAAAATTTAATTTACTTTTTGTAAAGGCTTTGTATATTAGAATATTGTAGGTATTGACATGATGATCATAGGTTATATATGTTCAAAGGCCAAGGACATAGTTGCATAAGTATAGTGAAATTGGTTAATGATTTGGAAATTATTTATTGCACTACAGTTATTTCATGCATATTATATAAGCTACTTATAAATGAAATGTTACTGGTTATATTAATGATTAAGTTTTGTTGCAGTTCTTAACTTGAAAATACTTGTAAAGGTTCTGTACTGAATATATTGTCTATTGTACTTTGTAATTAATTTTAAACATATCCTCAGGTGAGCGTTAAGGCCCATGGGCCTCTTGTTTGTATACCTGAGTACCAAGATAGTATATGTAAAAACAATTATAGCATAAAGGTCTTCACTCACGTAACAAAATGTTTGGCTTTCAGGCCATTTAATATCTTGCAGATTTAGGTCCAAGTTTGTTATGAAAATCAGTTCATGCATCTCTGTTTTTAGCTCATATAAACAAATACTTAGTTGAGCAGTTTTTGTGCACTTTCCTCTGTTGTCCGTTAACTTTCATTTTAACAACTTATCCAGAACCAGTAAACCCGTTGTAATGACATGGTTGATGTAAGGCATCAAACTTTTCAAGTTTTGATGTTTTTGTCACTTGTTTAAGGTTACAGTGACTACGGTATATTAATTATTTACATCTTGTCATGAACTAAAGACATACAAACTTTAAACTTCATATAAAACACCAAGGTATGAATCTACGAATTTTATTATGCTGATTGACCTTGACCTACATATAATGTTGTTGCGACATTGAAGAAGAAAGGCCTAGGGACTTGAAACTTCTTATGAAGCATAAAGACATGAAATTCTACTAATTTTACAATGTTGGTTGAACTTGACTAATATTCAAAATAACTGAGCTGAATTGATAACAGACTTTCAAACAGAAAATCCTAGGAACTTGAAAAACTAAATCTACCAAGCTTGGGAAGATGGTTGAACTTGGCCCAGATTCAAGGTCAATGTGACCTGAAGTAGTAAAGCCTTATCTTGTAATTTGATTGCCCCAGAGGCTAATTTGCAGAGCATCCAACTTAAAAGTGGGAGGTCATGGGTTTGAACCTTAGTCAGATCATACACAAGACTTTAAAATGAAATATTGCTTCCTCGTCTGATATTCAAGGCCACAGTGACCCCAAGCATGGACTTCTTTTCATTAATTTAAAAGGTTAAGATGCTTGAAATTTCAAATATAGAATCAGAATATGAAGAAGTCTGGACTAAAACTTTCACTTTAGGTGTGTTAACAAGGCCCCTTTTAATTATATGACCTACTTATTTGACCAATATGACCCATATAAGAACGTAAACTAGCTTTTATCTGAAGTATCACTCTGGGTAAGTTTTATAAAGATTAGACAAAAATTGTGGCCTACATGGATTAAAGGAAAAGACAATAGCTCAAGTGAGTTAAAAAGTTGGTTATGTAACATTTTAAGGTCAAGGTCAAACATTTTCTTATTCAGGTACTTCAAATTCTTCTGCTATAATGAAATTTACAAATACAGATAAAACACAACTCATTTCAGCTGATTTCTGCTACTTATTATTGTTGGTTAAAGTAAACCTTGCTCAATGTAACAAAAACTGATAACGCTATACGCAGTTAAATAATTAAAAGATTCTCTTGCACTGTGGCAGCTTCTAACAAGAAAATATCATTTCTAAACACAGAAAATATATAAACTTTATGGTATGTGGAATATTAATACTTTAACCATTTATTGTAAAAAGTCAGTTTAAAACAAATGCATAAAATAGTGTTGTATATAAAGTGTATCCACACTCAGTAAAATCTGAAGTCAAAACAACACATTAAATAGTGGATATTCTGCTTTATCTGCTTGAAGTAAGTCTGCTAAAAAGCAAGCAGTCCCAGCCCATCCTTCATAAAGACTATATGGAGAGTCTGGTGTTCTGGCATGTTCCATTTTTGATGTAAAGAGAAATTCTGCAAACTGCACAGCCCTGTGTAAATGTTTTTGATCATTTGTTAATCTATATAATAATAAAAACACATATCCATTTCCTGCTACACCATGGCATATACCTGGACCTTTCCTTAACAGACCCTTTTCCCAGGTGAGCTCACCACATCTAAGACATGCTTGAAGATATTTGTCATCTTGCCATACTTTATATGCTCGTGCAAAGAGATATACAATTCCTGAAAGAAAGGAAACCTGTATGAACATTTGTGATTTTTTAGTATTCCATAACACTTATTTTAAGGAAGTGAGACAGTTTTTGAAGAAAAAAACAGGTAAAATGTCATTGTAATCTTTAAATTATCTCCTTTTAATTACTAAATTACAAGAGACACTATGTTTTTACCATGATTCCCTTCCTTCATAAATATCTGTTTATTACAATCATTCATTTTAAGCAATTTTGTGCAGTTGAAGTTATAACTGACTGATTTTTTTTCTTAACAACCACTTGTTTATACTTGGCAGAGAGTATTCATCAATATACATGTATGCTTACATTATTGTCCTTAATAATTTGGTGATCCACATTACAAATGTACCACATGACTACATCACGATTTGTACTAACCTGGTGATCCATGACACCAATGTACCACTTCATCAAAATTTCTACTGACCTGGTGATCCATGACACAAATGTACCAGTTCATCACAATTGTACTGACCTGGTGATCCATGACACAATGCACCACTTAATAACAATTGCACTGACCTGGTGATCTATGACATTGACACCAATGTGCCACTTAATAACAATTTCTACTGACTTGATGATTCATGACATAAATGTACCACTTCATCACAATTGTACTGTCTTGGTGATCCCTGACACTAATGTACCACTTCATCACAATTTCTAGTGACCTGGTGATCCATGACATAATGCACCACTTCATCAAAATTGTGCTGACCAGTGACCTGATGATTCATGACATCAATGTACCAGTTCAACACAACTGTACTGACTTGATGATCCATGACACTTATGTACCAGTCCATCACAATTTGTACTGACTTGGTGATCCATGACACCAATGTACCACTTCATCACAGTTTGTACTGACCTGGTGATCCATGACACCAATGTACCAGTTCATCACAATTTGGACGTTCTTGACGTGGGCCAACTTCTTCCATAGAAGGTGCATAGTTAAAAGTTGAGGTTTCTAAAGACAATAAGAAATCAACTGCATTGTGTACATCCTCTTCCATTGCTGGGTCTGTCTTTAAAATATGTGGAAAGCTTAACAACATCTGTAGAATTGATGATAAGCCATGAGCTGCTCCTGTACAATATGTAGACATGATAATGTTATATAACTTACATGTATGTTAATCACATGATTGGGACATAAATTTTTACTATTTATGATGATAAAACTGAATTTTTTCATCCTTAAATATATATATATACTGGTATATATATATATATATGTGTGTGTGTGTGTGTGTGTGTGTGTGTGTGTGTGTGTGTGTGTGTGTGTGTGTGTACTATCTACACATTTGTATGTGTACACATATTATAATGACTGCATTGACTGGGCTTCTCAAATTCCATAAGTGCAAAAGTAGTGTTGCCAAGATATTGTTTGATTCAATAATGGTAGATACCTAGGTATTAGAATCATTAATAACAACAGATATCTAGTTACTGGGTTTTATAACAATGGTAGATACCTAGGTATTAGATTCATTAATAACAACAGATATCTAGTTACTGGGTTTTATAACAATGGTAGATTCCTGGGTATTAGATTCATTAATAACAACAGATATCTAGTTACTGGGTTTTATAACAATGGTAGATTCCTGGGTATTAGATTCATTTATAACAACAGATATCTAGTTACTGGGTTTTATAACAATGGTAGATTCCTGGGTATTAGATTCATTAATAACAACAGATATCTAGTTACTGGGTTTTATAACAATGGTAGATTCCTGGGTATTAGATTCATTAATAACAACAGATATCTAGTTACTGGGTTTTATAACAATGGTAGATTCCTGGGTATTGGGTGTAACAATAGATTCCAAGGTAGTGGGCATTATAATAGTATAAGTGAGGTACATACAAATGTACTTGGATTTGTAATTGCATTGTTAAGAGTATTACTTACCAAGGTATTGGGTGTTATAATAGTGGTACATCAGAGGTGATCTGGATTTACAACGTTTAGAATATTCTCTCCCAGACTGAACCATAGTAGAGCACAATCTCTTCATTACATCATCACCAACTACCTGGGAAAAAAAAAAACTTGATTAAGTTACTATCAAGTACAATTACAAAAACAATTCCCAATAGTGCTATTTAAATATAATTTGAAATGCATTTTTAACTAATTAATTTTATCATGAAAACATGTTTTACTAAAAACGATATTGTTTAATTTGTTTACTTACAATCTAGAATCTGACTGAAATTGAGATGTGATCTTTTATCAATATATATGTCAATCATGTTTAATAAATTTAAAATTATGATGCAGATTGAACATAATAATATCCCTGTTCATCCAAATTATTACAGGGTAGTTCTAATTTTAAAATATATTCAATATTTAAAAAATTGGCAATATCTAAAAAAAAAAATTATAATTTCTGATTTTATAATGCATTAGTCATGAGTCATTACATCCTATAAAGAATTCTAAGTACTCAGTATTATTATTAATAACAATTATTACATGTATGATTATTAGATCAGAACTTCCGGTAACATTACCGGTATTATTATTATGAGGAGGAGAAGGGGAAAGAGTTGTCTTGATATGTGTTTATTATTTGTGTCTTGTTTCTTATTCAATATTGATTTTTGTAGCATGTTATCTGATGATAATCATAAGACAAACAGATAAATAATTTCACCTTTTTACCAAGCTTTTGTTGTAGATTCATGGCTCCACAAAGATAACCTGCTCTTCCTACAAATAATTCATCAGATCCATTACGGAAGAAGTTTATTGGGGTACAATATTCCGACAATTGCTCATATTCTTTACACAGTTTCTCACACGACTGTTCATCACCAATTGTTTGGTAAAGTAAACTACCTAAAGCTACAACACCTGCCTTACCAAGAATAAAAGAACATGGTGGGTCATTTGTCTTGTAACGTTTTAAATATTCCATTGACACCTGTGCATATTGCATGGCTGACTTAAGGTAGTCATCTTTTTTACTTGACAATTCACTATTCTGTGAAAGGTAATATAACATATAAGAAATCCCTGCATCACCAACATACAGGCCACCATCACAATTCTCAAAACTTGGTGGTCGTGCATTCAATATTTTTTCTACAACTTTTTCTGTCATTTCTTTCCATTTTGGGCTGTCGATTTGTACACTTGTCCCAGGTGTATAATCTGGGAGTTTATTCATAAAATAACGCATTGCGGTTTGTTTAGTTTACCCTTTTCGTCGTTATACGGTCGTTATTTAGTATTTACCATATAGACACCAACTTTGAGTGTCGCCGACTGCTATTCTAAGAACCGTTTTCAAGTTCTAATTTGAATTTAATAAATAACATGTAAACTATAGTGTGGTAAACATGACCGATATTTTTTAAGAAAAAAAACTTCCAGTAAGAAAATGTTTTGTTTGTATTTCACAGATATAACCATTTTCAAAGGTCTAGTAATCCTTCTCTTCTAGAAGTTTTGTAAAAGTAATAAGATAAAAAGGTGGTCTATTCTTTGTCAGATAAATGTTTTTAAACTGCGTTCTCCTCACACTTAACAAACATTTCATTTGATCCAGATTTTAAGGCTGCTGAAGCTGGACGATATTCGATTCAATAGCAAAAGAACAAAAATTAGCTCAGTCTTCTCTATTTGGTAGAATGTACTATTGATTTTTGATTTTTTTTGTAGTATACTAGTATCTAGAAGATGGCTTCCTTTGTTCTAAAAATTTTGTCACTTGTACTAGGGATTTTCTTTGTTTTCATAGGAACCCTTAAATTGACTCCATCAGTAAACCAAGATCTATACAAAGAGATGGTAAGAGTATATGTGTATAAGAAATAAGTGTTTTTTTTAATCCTTTTTATTTAACATTAGATTCTTTTCTTGACCATCTGAATATGTATTTATTTTTATCAATGTTTTTGAATTTTCATAGTTAAGTGAGAAATTTTACCCAATACTGAACAATTTTTAAGATGGCAGTTACCAAAACATAAAAATTAACAATCTATTGACACAACTGATATTGGACTGCACCTCACCAAAACTTGTACCATATATAAAGCTGACTCACAAGCATTGCATTGAAGTAGAGATCATAACAAGAACTTAATGTTTTTATTTGCATCTTCAAAGGGCTACAATATTAAACTAGAAGCTCATATGCTCAGGGATTAGAAATATAGTGCTATACTTGGTCACACATGTATATACATATCTTATCCATAAATTTCTTTTATCATACATGTAAATAGCTGTATTATAATAGGCACTTAAAAATAACTTTTTATTATAGCTTAGCATACGCTTATCTCTTACATATAGTTCATTATAGGCCGACATTATTCACACGTACGGTAGAATAACGCATGTTGTTGACTGGCATTATTCACATGTACGCATGTGCAGTACGATAACTTATATCAGCCGTATACGGTTCAATGAAGTATATCGGACTATTATTTATTGACCAATTCGAAAACATGACAGGGGAAGTAACTCTTACGATTGAAAACGAGGCTGGGGGGGCAAATCGAAATCCAATCTCATTTAGCCTATGTACTTGTTGGCTTTGAGTCGGGGTTTTTATTATTATTATTATTTTTTTTAATTATTATAATTATTATTTATTATTATTATTATTTTTTGTGACCAGTTGTGTATCTTGTAGAGTTTGAAATCTAAATACAACTTCTTCATTCCACGTGGAAAAATATACGTTAATCGGCTGAAAAAACTGGACATTCTTTTCATTATCTAAAATCGGAAAAAAAGACTTGAAATTGCCGACTAAAGGAATTGAATTCCCACTGCGGTCCACCGCAAAGAACATTTCTGCTGTGGTGGAATATAAAATCGTCTACCGCGATGTTTATTGAAAACCAAATACATTTAAAACTGGATGTGTACTTGACCATTTGAAGATTATCAAGATCAATTAAAAATAAAATGTAAATCCCGGTTTTAAGAAGAATCGTATTGATCGAATATTATATTTACTAATTCAAAAAAAGAAAAAGAAAAAAAATTATATTTTTCTGTTAGTTGTAATTTAACACACGATGTATTTCTCTTGCATTTTAATATACCACACATCACAGTAATGATAAATAAGCGTTTAGCTTAAAAATACATTTTTGCGAATCTTTCCAACTTTATCAGTGAAGAGTTATAATTAAGTGAATCGAGCCATAATTCTTTTTTTATTTTGTTATTTTTTTTCATACTGGATTTACCACCGTAGGCAAATATGTTAATTAACTTCTCCATATTTTCTCCCTTTTACTCCTTTCTAACATGTATTGGTGAACAGCATCGTACATATGCATACATATTTTCGCCGTAAAGTCGCTAAAAATCATCCTAGAGTCATATTTTTTTAATTTGTTCATTTTTAAACTGCGTATACTGAACCTACTGTAGGCAAAATATGTTAATCAACTTTTCTTTTATTTCTCTCGTTTACTCCCGTTTACTCTTCATACCTACCGAAATTGTAGTGTTCCAGGCTGTTCACATCAAATAGGCATTTCAATTTGTATTAATAAAGATTGACAATCTTCATACTTAAATTTGATGTTATTCATGTATGATCATATTTAAAGTTTTCCACTGAAAGGATAATTTATAAAATAATTTCCCACGGAAAGGATAATTTATAAACATCATGTTGCAAATTTTATTTCTGAAACATCTATTGTTTTCTTTCAAAATTTCGAATGTATCTCAAACAAATTTAGAAAAATATGGATTTAATTGCAAATGTATACAGTGTAGCTATAAGCTTGATATATTCTTTATTCATCTGTCTAGAAAATTTGACTGTTTGTAAAGATTTTTTTTTTATTTTTAAGACTGTATTTTTACATCTGATACCCATAAGAATAGTGTCTCACAAATTAAGATAGTTTGTTTCAGAATATAAAATTTAGAGGCTCAGTGGCCACGTGGTTAAGATGCAAATCTACAAACCTAAGGTCTTTCACACACAAAAATAATAATTATAATTATAAAAAGTGCTCATAGTAGAAATCGCTTTGATTAGAACATTTTGATAGGTGAAAAAATGATATCTTCAAAATCTATGCAACAACTCGTCGAAAAAAATTCTCATGAGAAAGTTTAATTTTGATATTTTCTTTATATTGAATGTATTTACATTATAATCTAACATGCGACTAATTAAAAGATTATCAATTATCTAAGTCGGTGGACATCCTGTTTATTAGGCACATTCCATCACCTGTAATCATCAGGATCTTACCTTACAATTTGCTAAATTGATTGACAGGTATCCTTACAGCGATAAACTAGTAAATGCTGTTTGTAAATATTTTGAGATGTTGACGAAATCTGTGGGAAGAACGAATGTAAATTATATTATGTAATTTAAATAAATTAATTTGAGATTAATTTAAAATAATTAATCGAAAAACCGACTGGTTGGCGGAATAAAAATACTTTTGGTAAATTCAAATTGATTTAGGTCTACATTTCCCTATCTGGCAATATTATTATAAAATCATTTAAATTATTTAATAAATTTAATTTCCTTCACATCTCTAGTGCCATTTATACAACTGAAAAAGTTTTAACTAATATTGAACGCTTGCGGACCGACGTGTCTTTTTTAAATATAAATTAATTTTTCATTTAAATGATTTTTTATTATTAATTTCAGTCATATTTAACAATTTTTTAAAAAGATATTCCTATAAATTTCATTAAAACTGACGAAAAACTAACGATATCGCACTATACTAGATAAACAAAATTGCAATCGTAAACTCCGCTTTGCCCCCCCACGAGACTTAAACGAGATTTCAGACAAAGCGAGATTTCATGTTTTCGAATTCGTGAATACGCTTATTATTATAGAGAACACTTAGCCATGAAGAGTTATTATATGCAATATTATAGAAATTATATAATAATTACATGTATTGATATATTTATTTATTTATCTAAATATTCATCATATTGCTAATGCATATTTTTGTAATATTTGTATAATATTGCGTTTAATAACTTGTTTAATATTATAGAGAACACTTAGCCATGAAGAGTTATTATATGCAATATTATATAAATATTTAAAAATTATATAATAATTACCGATATATTTATTTATTTAAAACATCATATTGCTAATGAATATTTTTGTAATATTTGTATAATATTGCATATAATAACTTGTCATGTTTCCAGATCACACGACGAGGACGTGGTTCTCACGGGATCCATTTATTTGATTAGTTATCCATCCCAATGATTTTGATTTAATAAAAATTTTACTGTTTATTTTGAATTTTTTTTTATTGTGTTTTGTTTAAATATATGAAAAAAAATTAATGGACAATCAATATATCTGAAGTTGCACATAGAATGTGGATCTCACGAATAAAGCCGCAACTGATCACCTCAGATAATTAATTGTGCCTGCCTTACAAATTTATTTATGAAATACAATTTGCATAACTTTTTATTTACTCTCTTATGAACACTTTCAAACAAAACTAGATTAACACCCGGCGATTTTACAAAATTACTTCTCCTTAGAATTTCACCAATATACACTTCTTTCACATCTTTCAATTTCAAATTATCAACAAGTGCACAAATATTTTTAATGATATCATTCGGTCCACAAGTTGGAGAAACATCGTTGCCACCTAACTGAATAAACACTACATGGGGTCTAAAACATAATAATTGACGAAATAATTCACTATCGATGTTATCTGCTCTCATACCGCCTTTTCCGAAACAACGCACGTTCACAGGCACCTTATAATCACCCTTGCACCACCTGTCAACTCTCTTCACATAACTCGACCCGAAAACAACAACTCTTGTCATACAGTCGGCACGCTTCTCTCTCAGCAGCATCAACATTTTCCTGAAAACATTCTCTCCATCACCATATCGTCCACTCCCCCAATACACATCGGTCTCGTTGTGTACAAGCACTCTGTCTCTAGTCTATTAGAAATCGCGCAAACTCCTTTACTTGTTGAAACTTAATATCCAACAGTTCATCAATAATTCGTCTCTTACTATCATGCCAAAAACGACTACTACACAACACATTCGACAACAATTTTGCATCCTTTCCTGTCCTACAATATTTTATCTCATTTGCTAATTCTAAAAAACCATGGCCCACAGCCTTTCGGAACTGATATGCATGTTCAACACTGTTAAATACTTGTCCGAGATAATATATTTTACACGGGAAAAAATTGGACAATGCACATTCCTCACCTTTAAAAAATAAACTTGCCATTCTCAAAATAATATGTGGTTTGTAATATTTCAGTATCAATATGAATCTGATATCTTTCGACCTTTTCAGACTTTATTTATAACCTTTGAATTATTGACATCTAATTAAGGAGTAGCATCCCATGTCCAAAGGTAAATAATTACGTTGACACAATGCTAAATTAATTACTCAGCATCCTGTGTTCAAGGCGTTAATTACATTATTTCATTAGCGGACTCCTGTGATCACGTCCTTATCACAATAGTAATCAAAGCGAACGATTGCGTTAACTAGTTGGATACGATTCATGAACACCATTCATAAATTAATAACTTAATTTTTTATCTGTACACACGTCTTGATTTGATTATGTTTTTAATTTTACTTAATAATAAATTTATTTTCTTAATTGATAATTTGTAATACCGGTAATTTATTTTTAAATTTAACTAGTGTATTACAATTATTTTTTTAAATTCTATATATAACATTTTTAATATAATTAGTATTGTCGTTATCAAATTTTTCACATTTAATAATTAATTTATTGGTTTTTATTATATTTTAATGATTTATTTTTAATCTTACCTAGTATATTACACATAATTATTTTATTATCATTCATGATTATTTTATTCTTATACATGATTTTTTAAAATATTATACATGATAATTTTATTATTATACATAATAATTTTTAAATTGTATACATATTGTCGTTATCAAACTTTTTATTTAATAATTATTTTATCTTAGTATATTAGACATAATTATATTATTATTATACATGATTTTTTTAATTATTTTTTTTTATTATACATGATTATTTTATTATTATAAATCATAATTTTTTAATTCTATACATATTGTTGTTATCAAACTTTTTATATAATAATAATTTTATCTTAAATGGTTTTATTAGTTTGATAATTTATTTCATGTATTCTTATATTACTCATCGTATCGTATTAAATCATTGGACCATAGGTCCGATATACTTCATTGAACATACACCTTGTCCGTATACGGCTGATATAAGTTATCGTAACTCGCATCATCGCATGCGTACGTGTAAATAATGCCAGCCAACAACATGCGTTATTCTACCGTACATGTGAATAATCACTCCGTTCATTATATGTAGTAGGTGAAAATTATTGCCATCTATTCTTTTATAGTATCTTAAATTGCAATCAATATTTTATACAGTTCAATGATATCTTTTTAAGTAGTAAGGTGGTTTTTTTTTTTTTTTTTTTTCTTAAAAAAAAAAGTTAGTATCACCAATTCTTTTATAATTCATCAATTGCAACCAAATATCCAATCTAGTGATAGTTTACCTTTAAAAGTCAATACCAATACCTTTTTTTACTATAAGGAGAAGACAACATAGTGACTGTTATTTAACTCACATATAATAATTATATAATTTTATAAAAAAAAAAAAAAAAAAAAAATTAACTTATTTTAATCCATTTTAATGGAGTGCTCAGAAGAAACGGAGGAAGATACCAGAACAGAACAGAACAGATGGCATGATTTTTAGCTCACCTGACCGAAAGGTCATGTGAGCTTATGGCATGGCGCAGCGTGTGTATGTGCATGCATGTGTGCGTGCGTCGTTAACACCTATTTTGGATTTCTCCTCCAAAACTACTGGACAGATTTCAATGATACTTGGTCAGAAGCATATATGGGCCGGTGCAATTCAGATTTGTTCATGGCATTGCCATGGCTACCAAAACTAGGTCAAGGTGACCTAGGGGTAAAAAAATCTTAAAAAAATCTTCTTCTCTAAAACCGATGATGAGAGAAAAAATCTGATGTGATATTTAGCTTCTCTAGGGTCTTAAGCCTAAAGTTTGTTCATTTCGTGAAATTTGGTCGAAAAATGGGTTATGCATTTTTGCATTTAATTTTAAAAATTTCGTAAAATGGTTTAAAATTGTTATAACTTGACTATTTGAACAGATATTGACATGGGGTTTTCAGTTTTGACTTTTTCTTGAAATGACCTTTAAAATAGGGTCAAGGTCACAAATCAAGGTCATGACCTAATTTGTGATTTATGCAGTTTTAGGCAATTTTCTTGCAAATTTTAGGAGATATATGAATTCAAAACATTGTTAAAATGTTCCCCATGACAAAATTCGAAAAAGGTACCAAGTTTCGTAACTATATGATAATCCATGTATGAGTTGTTGCCCCTGAAATTTTATTTTTGGCTTATAAATACTAAAATTGTGCAATAGCTTGAAAACTTTAAGCTTTTTGTATAGGCATGTATATTAGAATATTGTAGGTATTGATATGAAAATCATTTAGATATATGGTTCAAGGTCATATGTTAAAAGGTCAAGGTCACAGCTGCATACATGTACAGAAATTGTAAATTATCTTGAAAACTGTTAACTTTTTGTATAGGCATGTATATTAGAATATTGTAGTTATTGACATGACAATCATTTTTATATATGGTACAAGGTCATATGTTGAAAGGTCAAGGTCACAGCTGCAAAAGAAGACTTAAATTGCTAATTATCTTGAAAACTATTAACTTTTTGTATAGGAATATATATTAGAATATTGTAGGTATTGCAACAATGATCATTTTAATATATGGTACAAGGTCATATGTTGAAAGGTCAAGGTCACAGCTGCAAAAGAAGACTTAAATTGCTAATTATCTTGAAAACTATTAACTTTTTGTATAGGAATATATATTAGAATATTGTAGGTATTGCGACAACAATCATTTTGATATATGGTACAAGGTAATATGTTGAAAGGTCAAGGTCACAGTTGCAAAAGAAGACTTAAATTGCTGATTATCTTGAAAACTATTAACATTTTGTACAAGCATGTTTATTAGAATATTGTACGTATTGATATTAAGACCATTTTGATATTAGGTTCAAGTTCACATGTTCAAAGGTCAAAATCATGGCTGCATAACCATATGGTGAATGATTTGGAAATTATATATTGTACTTTAGTTAAATGGTGCATATGAACTATTACAAATGAAATGTGACTAAACATTTCTGATTAATTATTGCAGGATTTTCCAAACTTGAGGAATTTTGTGAACTTTTTGTATTTAAGTTCTTTGTAAGTTTTTGGATATTTCCTCAGGTGAGCGTTAAGGCCCATGGGCCTCTTGTTTAAAAATCCAATCTGATTTTCAGTATATTTTAGTTGTAGATGATCAAAGGATGCATAGGGAACACTAAAAAGAGGTTTATTATGAGTGAATTGTATTTAAATTTAAGTTTTTTCTTAATGTCATTTAAAATGTTGGTCTTTTTTCACAGAGAAAAACATTTATACGGAGCACAAAAGTCTTTCCTTTAGTTAAACAGACCGGATGGAAACCAAATCCCCATACTTACAGGAAAGCTGTTGGTGGTGCTGAAGTTGTATGTGGTGTAATACTAGCAGCTGTACCAGGTGATTATTTATTGTATGGTTTTGGCATTTAAATAGATATATGTACATGTTAACGAACATGTTCATCTTTTGTGTGTTTTTATTCTCTGTTAAAAAAAAACTTTATTTATTTATTTATTTATTTATTTATTTGTTTATTATTTTAATCCTCAAATCAATGTCATGTTAGTGTATCTAGATCACTTTACTGTAAATGTTTGTAATCATTGGAACAGGTTATTACATTGGAAAGTTTATTATGAGAAAAGTGTAATAATGGCACCAAAGAAGTTGATCGATAAATCCATGCCACTACTGAATTGTGCTATTATCAGTATGAATTTAATTCTTATCTTTGTTTATATTAATATGTATTTCTTTTATAATTATGCAGGGCCACTTAAAGAAGCAAGCAATGTTTTACTGATGTTGTTGATGGCTAATGATATCTATGCACATTATGCTTTAAATGACGGAATGGAAAAGATGAGTTTACAGATTGTCATGGTGTTATTGCTAACATGTCGGCTGATTATACACCTACAGATAAAGGCAAGAGAAATTGATGAGGCTCATGCTAAAGAAACAGAAGAAGCCAGACTGTTGGAAGAAAAGAAAGAAGAATAAAGCACAGTTTATATACAACCAGCCTTAAGTGGTTCAACGATTATTACAATCTATACAGTAAAATTGAAAGGTTTAAATAAATGCAAGTTGAATTTTTATGCTTGTTGAATTGTTAAAAGTAATTTGGAACCTAACTGGATTGATAAAGCTAAAATAATACAGGAAGACGGCTTCATGGATTGTTATTACTAACACAGAACTGTTGATATTTAAGTATGGTTAGAAATTACAAAAAAAGCTAAACAGCTTCATGGAAAGTTTTGAGGTACTAAATGGCCAGATTGTAAATCATTAAGCTTCAAATCTTGAAAAGGAATACATGTTACGTGTACTTCTGTCTTTATATTATCAAATGAATTTGACTACCTACAGATTTTATATGAAAAAGACAGATTCAGGATAAGTTAAATACAAAATAAAATCATTATTAATTGAAAAAAAATTATATATGAGTCTTTTAAGGATAATAAAAGAAAATAATACCTTTAAATTATGATGTCAGCAACAAAAATAATTTGGAAATGTTAATTGATTAATTTTTTGTCAATGTCTTAAGAGATTTGGCTCTTTTCACAGTATCAGACAATTATCTCTGGATAAAGAAATGTTTGGTCATTGTTTTCCTTTAATGTTTTTTATATTCATTTTGGAAAACAAAATTAGAACTACCTGTGCCAGTATAAGTAATGTCATAACGAGTTATTGTAACAATGTTTAGTATACATACACTAACAATATCAAAGCATGTGGTTAGATCATTTTATATGAAACATGTATGATTAACATGTAAATTGTGTTGATTTAAAATGATGCCTTTTAAATTGGTGAGTAAAATCCATAAATGTTGGTTGATGTAAATGTGACTTAAATCCATTACAAATGTGTTAAATCATTGCAATCAGTGTTAAATGTAAGAATATATGATTCAAGTGTATTTTGTTTATTTGTATTTAAATGAACAAATGTTAAGTTAATGTATGAATGTGTTTGCTTGTATAATTTTTAAACATTAGGTACTATCTGCACACAGTTATTCTGTTTAACTCAACATTTTGTATATAAATACAAAAAATCCCAAATTGAATACACTACATATTTAAGATGCATTAAAATACATGTGTACTTATATTATATGTATTATATGTACTTTCTCCTTGATAAAGAATATGTGTACTTTTTTCAAAATTCAGGGTTGTCATTAAAATTGCCAACACTAATTAAGCATGATATCAATTTACATGTTTATACAAACACATTTATATATCTTATTGACAGTTTACACTATAAACACCAACATGGTAAGATTATGATTGTATAGTCTTATACATTTTTTTGTTCATCAGAAGTTGACGATGAAGTTATTTTTATTTTTTAAGGGTGAAGTGTAACAGTAATATACAAGCACATATATGGGCAAACTTTTTCTTGTACAATGCTTTACAAACCATGTTTTTGATATGGTTTGTTTTACACTATTGATATACATGATATTGATATGCATTTAGGTGATAATTTTTATGGTACATATTTATTGGTAAAGATGTGTACATGATATTTTAACATTTCGGATGTTTTATAATCTGTCTTCATGTATGTAAATAAAATTTGATCTCATTGTTTTTACTTTTGTTATTTTGATCCACTTTGGTTTTGGACAACACTAATGTCATGTCACTTTCATCATATTGGTTTAGAACATTACTTGGGTCCTGTCATTAAAATCACATTGATTTTCGACATTACATAGATAATGTTTTTTGTTTTTTGCATCACATTAGTTTTGGTCAATACTAGTGTTGATTCACTTTGCAATACATTGGTTTCTGACAACACCAGGGTAATGTTACATTGCATCACAATGGTTTGTGGCAACACCAGGGTAATTTTACATTGCCTCACAAGGGTTGGAGACAACACCAGGGTAACATTATGTTGCATCATTGGTTTGATCAACACCAGGGTCATGTTACATTGTATCACTGGTTTGGAACAACACCAGGGTAATGTTATATTGCATTACAATGGTTTGGAACAACACCAGGGTCATGTTACATTGTATCACTGGTTTAGGACAAAACCAGGGTAACATTACATTGCATCACAATGGTTTGGAACAACACAAGGGTAATGTTACATTGCATCATATTATTTGGGACAACCTAGGGCCAGCTTACAATTCATTTTGTTGGTTTTGGACAATACAATGTACTAGGGTCAAGTTACTTTCAATCACTTTGGTTTGGGACAGCACTAAGTTCAGATTACATTGCATTGCATTGGTTTGAGATAACATTAGGGTCAGGTTACTCTGCATATATACTGGTAGTATATCATTTGATAACCTCATTTGCCATATATTCAACCACAAAACAGTATTTTCCTGTTTACTTATAAGGTGTAAAAATGAAATGGAACAGTCTAAAAAAAATACATGTGCCAGCTGTTATCTCCCTTAAAATACAAGTTCTTAAGAACAGTCATGAAAAAATACCTTTGCCAAATGTTACCTACATCACAAGAAAGGTTCTTAGATTACAGTTGTATAATAGAATATAACAGTAAAAGCACACATGTGCTAGTTGTTACTGCATTCATTTTGAGAGTAGGAGATTGTGGGTTTGAAACCCCGGCTTTGTCATACATAAGACTTTTATATTTGGGATACCACTTCCTTGTCTGGAGATGAAAGTAATGACAGGTTCACCAAGTGTCAGGATAATGTGGCTGGGGGAGTGGTAAGCTTGTCTGCAGCATACTGTCCCGATGGGCTAACTCCTTAACAAAAAGTCTGTGTGTGTGTGCAAGTAAAAGAAAGACTATGCCACACCCTTTCACATCTCATGGATACACTAACTTGTTCTTAGATTAATCCTTAAAGATTGATGAACTTGATCCTGTCTTGGATAGCTGAAATACTGCTGATGCTTTGTGAAACAATATTAAAACCAATTGTTACCTACCTTAGAGGACAATGTTATAAAGTGACATGATTATTTCTTATCTTTGATAGTATTGTCCCAAACTCATAAAACTTGGAGGTATTATTTAGAGTTGTGTCTCTTATTACATATTCATTTTTATGTGACTTTATAATAAAGGAATTTTATCTTTCTTTTTAATAATAAATGTTTGACAGAAATCCTTAGTATTTTGTATGCATGGATTTATATTGTGTGACAGTATAATTGTATTTATAAGTAGTGTACATATAAGGTAATAAAAAAATTTCCTACTGTTTGAGTCACTGTGTTTATGACAGTGAATTATGCAAAACTTTCATAGATTATCCAATAAACTTAAATAAACTTTGGTATTTGTCATTTACTTGACTCTAGTTGTTATGGGAAATTGATATGCACATCCTGGATTACAATAGAATATACCTCACACAATAAAAAGTTGCTTCTATGGGGATTTTACATGTTAAAAACAAGGCAAATAGTGGATTCCTTTGCACATATGATGTACCAGGTAATTGTCGCCAAAAACATCACTTCCGGAGTAAACATCACCATGTAAATTGACATATAAAGCCTCCAGCAACAGTTTCCTTTTTACAGAAATATTCCATGTTAATTGTGGATGTGCATAGCGATTTTTAAATCTGACTAGACCCAAGTAAGTGAAGATTACCAAATTTGATTCAAGTTAATTTGAGTTTCTATGAAAGTTGTGCATGATTCACTGCTACAAACACAGTGATTCCAACAGTAAGTCAAAATATCATATAGATAAAAACAAATTAAGATTACCAGTATGACTAGAATATGACTAATTTTTTCTTGTTACTATTTTGTTCTGAGTTAACTCCCTTAGACAACTGATCTTTAAGAGTTAGTTTTCTTAGTTATAGGATATTACATGTACATATATCAGTTACCAGTTATGTAAGGTTAGCTACTTTGACCTGTTTTGTAATAAGGTGTTTACTATTAATGTTGCTAGTCAATCCGGTCTGAATGATGTTTTTAACAACTTGGTGAATATCTTTCCAGGCTTCCATTACTCATAATGTCTTTATTTAAACACATTTTCAGGAGGGGTTAAGTGCCATTTAAATCAAATATGAAATCCCTGAAAGATTGATTTGTTTTTAATGTTATGTAAAACTGATGCCATCAGCATGGTACTGGTAACATATGACACATGTTTTCACTTAAATAAAAGTCCTGATTTTAAATTCTGTCAATATTTTTAGTCTGTGTTCAGTCCAATAATCAAACAAATACTATTTTATGTCAAAAATTAAAATGCTCATACACTTTTCCTAGTTTCAAATTCTTTTTTTACTAGAAGAATTGTCATTGACTAGATTATAAAGCTAACTGTATCAATTTGTTTGCATTTGAATCTATCAGTAAGAGACGGTTAACATGGTAACCTCTGTGTGATGCTAAGTCAAGCCTTTGGCTCATGTGAGCCATTGCGATCCGAAATCGTTGGTCTGTCTGTAATCTTTTACATTTTCGACTTCTTCTCACTGGGCCATTTTTGATTAAACTTGGTATGGATGTTTCTTATAACAAGATCTTTCAGATTTATGCAACTGGTTGCCATAGCAACCAAAAGTAGGTCACAGAGACCTAGAATGTAAAAACGTAAAAATGCTTCTTCTCAGAAACTGTAAGTTAAATGCAAAATCTGATGTGATATTTGGGTTCCTGAGGTCCTCAAACATGTTATCTGTACATTTCGTGAAATTTCATCGAAAATAGGTAAGACTTTTTTTTGCGTTTTTTGGTCATACTTCATAAAAAGTGCAAAAATGTCTATAATGGGTGCTCATATTCAAAAATCTTTTTCTGTGAAAATGTGAGGCCTGAAGTTTTCATATTTGGTATTTAGCATCAGCTTGAGCCTCTTTAACAAAATTATACAAATGGTGGCCCCCGGGCTATTTTTTGCCTACCCCAGCGGGTCTTATGTATACATTGGTTTATATAGGAAACAGCATTAAATATCTTCTTCTCTAAAATTATTTTATTTTAAAACTAATTAAATCTTTCCATATTTTACAACCTGTGAACAAAGGCTAATAAATATAGCAAATCAGTATTGAAAATCTTTTATCTATTACTCTTAAGACTTTCATATTTGGCATTTCACATCAGCTTCACTTCCTTCAGGTGAGCGTAAAGGCCTCATTTGCCTCTTGTCCATTAATTTTGTGTTGCACACCCATGTGTATTTATTTTGAATAATTTTATAATACATATACAATGTACATGTACAATTTGGACTTTACACTCTTATACCATAAATTTTTATATAAATGGGACTCGCCAGTGTACCACGTGATCAATACCTCTTAACGTTTGTGCGGAATGAAATGGATAACGATTACGTCAAACATTCCCAAAAAAATGTTATTACGGGAAAACGTCACTTTATGCAATTCCATTGCCAATAGAAATAATTGTCCTGCACAAACGCTATGAGGTATCACGTGATACACTGGCGAATTCCATTATCTAAGTATGTGTTTTGTGATACCTTATTATGTTTTTTTAGAATTGTTTATTATATCATAAAATATCACACATTACATGTATTTTAAAACATTGTGATGTATTGTTTTCCAAAAGCATTGGTAACAATGTCTTAACACAGATATAAGCAGTTATTATGTTTAAAATTAATGAATCTAGGTTTGTCTTCTTTTTTCAGTACTAAGATTTTTTAATATCAGACAGAATTAATTGAATATGAGTTCATGTACTATATTTTGAGTTACAAGAAAACAAAACAAAGCACATGTATCTAAAGTACTGTTTGAGTAAGACAAGCCAGAGATTTGTTAGATATATTTTCTGTTGCTTAGTTACATATTGATATTGTTTCTTGAAGTTATGCAAACAATAAAAAAACATTTTAAAGAAATTAATTAGTAGTATGTTGTAATTTCCTCTTTTTTTCATCTAACTTAAACTTAATGGGTTTAAAGAACTTAAAGAAGAGTCATTCTTATTAATTGATAAGTGTTAATTGTTGATGGTTTGCTGTTGTTAGCTTTGTGTCACCTGCACATAAAACCAACCTAAGTCATCTCAATGGACAATCCAATTCTAATGCTGTTTCATGATGATTTTTATTTAATTCAAGTGTGTCTTTAATGCTAGCATACAGCAAACAGTTACAATGTAAATTATTGGTACAACTATACAATCTATTTGGTAACATTATACCAAAATCAACCTGGGAATGAAGATCAATAACAATTCTTTGATACACAGAATATTAAATCATTAAATCTTTTAAAGTATTGGAATTAACTTAAAAGCAACATAAATTAAAAACTTATAGGCTAATAAAATTGTCATTAAGCATAGGAACCTGAAACATTAATGTACAGATAATGCAAAATACACATAATTAGAATAAAGAGAATAACATTTATCTAGTGTTGGTTGAACTTGACTTTGTCGAACATACTACAAACATTCAAAATTTATATTACATGATCATATTTCTTTTAAAAAATATAATAATTTTCCACTTGATATAAAATAACTTGCCAAGAAAATAACAATCTTGTGTCCAGTAATTGGCATTTTACATTCCAGTATTGATTATTTCACTTAAATCAAGATGTCACAAGCTGTCTGTGCATAAAATTGTAAAAGTTTTATTGTAGAAATTTACTATGGAAAGTGTGAGTTATTTCTATTTTATAAAATGACTGTGACATAAGTAATTAAACTCTTATCCAAGGAACCCAAAATACTAATGTAGAAAAATACAAAAACTTTTTTAAGGGGTGTAATGATGTGATCAGGCCATTGCATCTCTATGCAAGTCATTTACTGACGATTTTGGCATTACTGACACAGTATGGGCATTTTTAACAGGACAGAAATTTGGAATTCAGATGTATGTAGATAAGTTTAGAAGCACTGAGAGTACATTTTGATATTCTACGCTTTTGTCATTTGGACAAAATGCCTATGCAAGTTGATAAGCTTAAAAAAGTCTGCAAAGAAAATATGCTAAATTATGTTTTTTTTTCTATATTTCATTTAGACCTTTGACCAGGTGAACTAACAATACTCGCGTGTACGACTCGAGTGTGACAAACTTTTGCGCATGCTCGTAGTTCAGACGGCCATTGTTGTTGAAATTGACAACCAAGACAAGATGTTGCTCATGTTCCAGTAAAGACATCATGTAGTTGATTTTGTGTCTTTTTTTGAAAAATGTAAATAGCCCAAACATGTTAAGTCAGAAGGAGGCAGACGATATCTTGTTCAATTCAGAGCTAGAAGGTAATCTTTCACAAAATCATAGCCATAGTCATCACCAATTGTGACCTGGTTTTGTCGTTCAGACACATGTGCATCATGAAAGTTATTTTTCACGCAAAATATAAGAACCAAAGAACTATTTCCCATCGCAGCAACCAAAGTCCGATTTTTAACTGAAAATTTTATTTGTATATGTTGTAAACACAAAAACATTTTGAACATAGAATTTACTTTTTTGAATGTTTTATTCAGCATTGTTTTTAATCAATTGATGTTGTACATTTAACAAAAATTCAATGGACTGGCATGAATCAAGAAAATGTCAGTCTTTTGTTCTGGGTAAAAAGGGTCAGAATTGTGAATTTATTATTACTACATCCATGTTAGATAATTGAAAAGCAGAAAGAAAATAAACATTTGAATGGTTATATTGTGTTGTATTGTGTATGTTGAACAGAAGTTGTTTCAAGATGTGAGACATGTGTTGCATTTTTCTCATTTAATTGTGTGAACCCACACAACAAATAATTTATGAAATCAAAAGCATGCAAGTAAAACGGGTGTCGGTAACATAGTTTGACAAGTTCTGACCACTTAGGAATTTTTCCCCAAAATAAATAAAAAAAGATTAATTTTTGGTAACATTTACTTACTTGAAAGTTGCTGTGCACATTCTTTTTTATCATTTAATTAATCTTAATGTACTATAATCTTGCATTTGGAAAAAAGCTTTTATAAACACAATTTATTGCAATTTTATTAAGTAGAATAATCACCATTGACTGGGAAAGTATATTACAACATTTATTTTTTATAACACATTAACAAATTTTTGTTGTATAATTTTAGAGGGAGATGCAGCCAGAGATAAGCGTATGGCCAGTGTGCCAAAAGATTTGCGACAGGTTAGATATAAGTTTGTGATGATAAGTTTGTTAGCTAAAATCTTCTAATAAACAAAGTTAATCTTTTTTTTTTTTTTTGTGGAATTGAATAATTTCAATACATATAAAGCATCTTGCCCCAAAATCAGTCTAGTACTCTAAATTTAAGTTAAAGCAAATTCAACCATAATGTAAAAATGTCTAAATACAACATTTATTGTCAATATTATTATCTGTAGAAATGCAGTTGGTACTTTAATTTATTTCATCAAAATATATGTGAAAAATTGTAAACAAACAACCACCTCAGTATAAAGATAGGTTGTCCAGTGATAAAAAGTTTTAAAGTCACTGTTTCATATTGCAAAGATATTTAACATCCATTAAGACCTCCTACATATGAAGACCTCTTGCACTATATTAAGAGCTATACAAAAAGTTCAATATCTTTTAATTTTATGCGTATACATTTTAAATTTGTGTGAAAACTTCTGCCCTGTTCATTTTTACTCACAAGATAAAACCAGTATATTGTTTATATAATACAGTTTTTAATAAGAGAAAATCCAGAGAGTGATGATGCTAAAAGTGCTGCTGCTATTGAGATACAGAGAACATACAGGGGATTTAGAGCAAGGTAAAATAGTTAACTAACATTCTGTTTGATTTAATTATTTTTTTCAAACCTACAAAATTAAAAAAAGTGTGTTCATATTTGAAAAAAGGCTTTCAAATACATGTAGTAAATATATGATGGTTGAGTTTTTGTTTTAGTAATGAGAATAAAAATAATAAAATTGTTTCTATAATATTTGTTTATATTGATATTTGCCCAATAGACTGCAGTTATTTATTTATTTATGTATTTAATTTTTTTGGAGTAAAAACATACCAAAATACATATATATCATAGTATAAATAAAACTGCCAATTTAATTTCAGAATATTTTATTATTATTTCTACTGTAGTTAATGATAATTCTTTTTATCAGTTTCAGAGCAAACACCTTGTTATATCAATGATTAAATATTTACTGCCATATCAAACATATGAATTACTGTTAATATTAATTTCAGATTAATCAAAATGAGGTAGCAGACACTTGTTGAAATGTTCTTAGAGTTTTATCAATCCTCGGAAACAAAAGTACCACATGTTTACAAATATCATTTAGTTCTGTTACTTGATGCAATTTGAAAAAATGCTTGAACAACAACTAGGCCAGCTCGTCCAGTGATGTATTTCTGATTATTTTAGCATTATATTGTAACACTTTTTCAGAACCAACCTGTTCCAGACTTTAGTACCTAATGTCAGTGATACAGCTCAGTATGGAGGAAGTCAACATGTTATTACTCGTGTAGAAGATGCTGATGAAGAATTAGAAAAGGTAAACAGGGAAACTGCTCTAGTTGCATTTATTTTTCAATAATTAATTTTGATTGGAAATAAAAGTTTTATTATAAAGGGAGTATAAGGCTGCATAGCAATTAGAATGCTTTACTTTTGTCAAATGACTACAGTATTTTCTCTGACGAAATTATTATCACTTCAAAATAAAGAAACATGTATAACATATTTGATATTATGTTGCAAATAATAAAGAATATGTGCACTTTATTCATTTTCAAAATATCTAATTTGACCACTGGAAGTTCTTGTCAACAAAGTTTGGAAGCACAGTACTTGTATTTACACTATTTACATAAAGAACATATTGCATATACTGTTCTTGATGTTTAATCTTTAATTGTTTCATTGTATAGAAATTTGAGACAAACACAGCGAAGTCAACATACGTAATGTACTTCTGCATCATACCATGTTTGTGATGTATAGATGACACAGTGTGTTGTCTGATATTGTAGGTGGAAAAAGCCCTAGAACCTGTGTCAGAAGAATTGGGACAAGAATATAGTGATTATTTAATGCAGATGCAGAAGTCTGGAATTCCTTCATCAGAGATATTGACGTGAGTATATTTGAACATATGGTATTCCTGATGGCAGATATTGACGTGAATATATTTGAAAATATGGTATTCCTGATGGCAGATATTGACGTGAGTATATTTGAACATATGGTATTCCTGATGGCAGATATTGATGTGAGTATATTTGAACATATAGTATTCCTGATAGCAGATATTGACGTGAGTATATTTGAACATATTGTATTCCTGATGGCAGACTTAACTCCTCCCTGTCTAATATGGTTTTAAGACTTGCTGAAATAATTGTTACTGGCAATTTGACATTAGAAAACAGATGCCACTGTTTGTTATATCAAAGAACCAATTGTTTAATGTGTCTATCAACACAATCATGACTTTTGTGATTTTTCTTGGTAATCAATTCACAGTGGTCATGATCATTTCCCAGTGGTCACATGCTAAGACTAACAGACTGTATGTTGGTTTGTTGACCTAGTCCTAGAAGAACTGTCATTAAATCATTATTTTCCATTCTGTGGTAACTTTGAGCAATAGTTAGTGTGGTAGATAATATATGTATTATGATGTCATGTGAAGAATTTGGCCTGGTAGCTTCAGATTTGCCCTTTTCATGCAATTCACTTCATACTTTAGATCAGGGACAAAGGTCAAGTTCATGACAAAGTTTTCATTTTTGTGCTCTTGTTAATATTTCTGTTATTTTAGGATGATTTTTATAATGTCTTTTAATGTTTTTATTAATGGTATTGAAGAAGAACCAATTTTTTATTTTGCATTGCTTTTTTCTCACTTAATTAAATTTTTCGATAAAAGATGTTTTGCTACATAATTCCATTATTTTATTAAGTAATTTAATACATTTTTTTAATATTAAATGAATTTTATCTTTCAGCTATAGCAGTTCAACTTGTCATTATTTATCAGATGAGCCTATTAAATTCTTGTTAATAGGTTCAACATTGTGTGGTTTAAAGTTATCAAACTGGCTGCCAGATATCAAGCCTCATAAAAAATCTGGTTTGGTGATAAAGCAAGGTTAAGTAAGACTGATCTAGATAGGTAAATGCCTTAACAGGAAAATTTTATGGTTTTCAATAAGGCACTTTTGATCAGATTATAATGTTATTTATTTTAGATATGAACAGTTTTCTTTAAAAGAAAATCAAGAGTGGTGGGATAAAAGAAAACAGACTTCCTCAAAAGTATCTCAGCATTCACAGGATAAGGAAGTACCTCAACAGAAACGTAGAATTCCACCATCAGAGAGAGCTGCAGCCATTATGATACAGAGAGCTTGGAGAAGACATATAGTATGTGTAGCTTATTTTTGTTTAACTGATTTTTAAGATATACCGGTGTAGTATGTATGACCTATTTTGTCTTTCTGATTAATAAGACATATAGTATTAGTGACATTTTCTGTCTTACTGATTAATAAGACATAAAGTATAAGTGACTTATTTTGTCTTACTGATTAGTAAGACATAAAGTATTAATGACATTTTTTTGTCTTACTGATTAATAAGACAATAATTAATGACTTATTTTGTCTTACTGATTAATAAGACATGAAATATTAATGACTTATTTTGTCTTACTGATTAATGAGACAAAGTATTAGTGACTTATGTCATGTATGAGCTCAGAATTGACTTTCAACAATAACCTGTGTATAAGCTCAGAATTGACTTTCAACAATAACAACTGTATGAACTCAGAATTAACTTTCAACAATAACAACTGTATGATCTCAGAATTGACTTCCAACAATAACCACTGTATGAACTCAGAATTGACTTCCAACAATAACCACTGTATGAACTCAGAATATACTTTCAACAATAACAACTGTATGAACTCAGAATTAACTTTCAACAGTAACAACTGTATGAACTCAGAATTAACTTTCAACAATATCCACTGTATGAGCTCAGAATTGACTTTCAACAATAACCTCTGGATGAACTCAGAATTGACTTTCAACAATAACCACTGTATGAGCTCAGAATTGACTTCCAACAATAACCACTGGATGAACCCAGAATTGACTTTCAACAATAACAAGCTCAGAATTGAATTTCAACAATATCCACTGTATGAGCTCAGAAATGACTTCAAACAATATCCACTGTATGAACTCAGAAATGACTTCAAACAATAACAACCGTATGAACTTAGAATTGACTTCCAACAATAACCACTGTATTAGCTCAGAAATGACTTCAAACAATAACCACTGTATGAACTCAGAATTGACTCCAAACAATAACAACTGTATGAACTCAGAATTGACTTCAAACACTAACAACTGTATGAACTCAGAATTGACTTCCAACAATAACCACTGTATGAGCTCAGAATTGTAATAGAACTATTTCCCTGGTTTAGGACATAAAATAACATGCATTTAAATTTTTACACCTGTTTATTTGTTATTTAAGGACATACAGGTATACAGGTATTACAGGGACTTGATTAACTTTAAAATGAGGGGTAATCCATCCTGGATGTTAAGATGTATTAATCCAAATGAGGCCAAACTTTTAGATGCAGCATCTGGTGTTCACATCAAATTTAGACTTGCTGGGGTAAGTATATTCATGTACTTACTTACTTACTTAGGCCTGTCGTTCCGTGAGGAACATAGGCCATCAACAACTGTCCTCCAGCGAAAACGGTTCTGGGCTGCTTATATTCATGTATATACATATAAAATCACACTTCAGATCACATGCTTTTAATTTTTGCATTCATTAACCTGTATGCATCAAAATCATCTAGTATTACAAAAACTGTTTTCATGAAACTATCTTTTTTATCTGAACCTAAGTATAAAAGAACATAAGAAATAAGGGAACAAAATTTTGTTAAGAATAAAAAGTTGAGAAAAATAACATTGATCAAACATTATTTTGTTTATTTTGTTAAATAAAGATTAACATAATGTTTATTTTTGTAACATTTATAGGAGAGGTTTCCACCTAATATATACTACAAAATATTTACACATCGTCCTATACAGGATATGTGTTCAAATAGTCCTAAAGATTATACCAAGCCTGTTGCTAAGTTACTAATGATGAAAGATGTCCATAACAACTTCAGAGATGTACCCAGGGTTGATTGTAAGTAATTAGGTATATGTGTGTTCCTACTTACAAATTAAACCCCTTTTTAGATCTTCAGAGAAGTAAACTTTAGATACTTGGGTTAAATACTGGTTTATCAGTTTGATAATTATTGATGGCCACAATGTTTCAAATGTTGTTTAGCAATGTCTTCAAATTTTCTTACCTTGATTCAATGCCATCTTAGTTCTGTCATAATTTGATCTTGTAAAGGGGTTTGTCAGTATTAAAGGAGACTTAAAAGGATAAACATGGACATCAGAACACTTGCAATAAGTGAGGTGACAGACTTATTGATGGGAATTAAAATGAGTATTTTCTTTGTTTATATTTTTATCTTCATTCCATTTTATATAGAAAGTCAAGTAATGATAGATGTTTTATTATATACTATAGGTCAAGCATTTAAAAAAAAAAAAAAATATCTTATTTATTTTTGTAGCCTGAATTTTTGAAATTCGACAATGTTAATTGACTTGTTTTAGGTAAAGAAGGTTGGTACAGGAGGGAGGATAACAATGGCTGGAGACTTGTATCAGATAGATTGATTCATCATGTTATGTCAGATCCAGTTACATGGGAAACATCCCACAAAAAATATGAATTCAATCATGATAAGGTAAAAATTTAATGTATAGAAGAATTTGTGTCACACACCCCCCATGTTGAATATCAAGAATACTTCATTAACAAATGTTAAAGTTTAAATTTAATGAACTAGATTTGCTTGTGTGCTATGTTATTAATCATGGCACCACATTTTAAATCAAACTGACCTAAGATTGTTTTTAGTAAAAAGTGAAACACCAAATAGTGATGTCCAAGATTTCTCTTATAAAGTGCTGATTTTGCTTAGAAATAAGACATTATTTTACTTGATATGCTTGTTATGTATGATATGAATAACAGATGTAAAATCAACATGGATGTAAAAAGATATAGGAAAAACTGAATGAAGAGTAAGACAATAAGAAATGAATATTGAAGTGAGGTTTAAATCTTTTTATGTAAGCAGCCATTTAGAGATAGAACAGCATTACTAACTGGTTATGCCCCCGCAACGAAGTTGTGGTGGGCATTAAGAGTAACCCTTGTCCGTACGTCTGTCCTTCCATCCGTCCATCTGTATGTCACAAATTGCTTGTCTAGGACTTATTTCCTGTACCGTTGAATGTATTGAGTTCAAACTTGGTATGGATGTGTAACAGCATTTGGCGGCGTGCCGTGTGCAAAAATAAGGTTTGTGACCTCAAGGTCAAAGGTCAAAATGTAGATCATGTCTCGGAAATATGCTTGTCTGGGACATATTTTCTGAGCTGTTGCATGTATTGAGTTCAGACTTGGTATGGATGTGAAACAGCATGGAACTGCATGTCACATGCCATAATTGGGTATGTCACCTCAAGGTCAAAGGTCAACATGTCGGTTAACTTGGCTTGGATGTGTAATGGTGCTCAAGGAACAATAATTGACTTCAATTTTTCAAAAGAAAACAAACCTCTTGCCATCCTGATTCAATTTGATATCAAAACAGTTGGAATAGAGGCTCGACAGCAAACAAAATTTGACTTATCTGCATATGATTCTTCAGTGACTCCAGTAACTCCAATTGATGCCAAATTTTCACTATCAAAATCCAAGCAAAACTTGCAAATACACAGATCACAGTTTCCACTCAGATTAGGCTGGGCAAGCACTATACACAAAGTACAGGGACAAACTGTGAATGCAATTGTTGTTTCATTTGAAGACACACTGCATGATGGATAAGCATATGTAGCACTTAGTTAAAACTTTGGAAGGCCTTCACATACTCAAATTTGACAGCACCAAAATTAAGAGTAGTAAACTTGTGGAAGCGGAAATGCAACGTATGCAAACTACTATGGCTATTCAAAATCCATTTGCAAATATTCAAACTGACATGAATTTTCAAATAACTCATTTAAATGCACGTTCAGTCAAACTGCATTTTCAAGACATTTTGCATGATCCTGTACTGTTGAGTGCAAATATCATTTGCTTATCAGAAACTCATCTCTCGCTAGCTGAACAGAATGTGTACAATATCCCAGGCTATGATTCTGTGCTCCTGCCAACAGATCGCTCAACAAACTGTCATGGACTGGCAATCTATTTTAAACAACCATTACAAGTACTTGAAAAAAGAACACAGACATGGTGTAGTTGTATGGAACTTTTGCTTTTTCACTTGACTGCACCAGGCCTTTACAAATCATTCTACTGTATAGATCACCATCAGGGAAGATAACAACCTTCATCGGAAACTCAATTCAATATCTAAGCTTATATCCACTGCAAAATTGCCTTATTCTTGGTGACTTCAACATTGATAAAACAAACTTTCCAACTTTCTTCAAATCCAAGAATTTTGACCAGATCGTTGAGAATTCCACAACACTGTATGGAACGCAACTAGATTTAATATTTTCTAACATACCTTCACACCATGAAGTCAGACAGTTTGGAATTTACTATTCTGATCACAACATTCAGCACCTATCAATATCCAACTAGGTATTTCTTTTCATTTTTATTAATAAAATCATTAATGTCATATTATGAAGATATTTAAAAATATTCATTGTCATTTCAGTAAATTAAATAGACTCTCCTCTCTTCAATTAAATGAAAAATCAGTTGATTTGTAATTTTTGTTTTTTACAAATTATATATGTGCCACTGTCAAACATGTTGTCCTTTTCAAATATTCCATCAATGTTTGATTAATATCAAGCACTATAAAAATGAGTGTGAATTACTTTTATATTCCATTTCCATCAATTTGACATCAAAACTGATCAATATATTGAACAGTTTTTTTCTTCACCATGATCTTTGCCTTGTATATCTGACATTGCAAAGAAATATGTGCATAAAACTTGTGACATCACATAAATAAACATATCATAAGTACAAAGTTTCAATACAGCATGCATGATGAAAAATGGAACAATCTGCATTCAAGCAATGTACAAATAATTGAAGGTTTAACCAGTTTTATAACCCATACAGCTTACCAGTGCATGTAACACAAACTGGAATCTGTATACCCATCAGGAACATGAACTGTAGTTTACCATTAAGTTCTCATCCTGACAAACCTCACAGGAACCTCATTAGTCAAGCAGTCTAGATCACTGCATCTTAAGTGATCAAAATAACTTCTCATCTCATAGATTACAAGTTCAAATCCAACTCAAACGAATTAGATTATTGCTATGAGACTTCTACATCCTAGTTTAAGACAATTGCCAGTAACTCCAGAAAGTTAGTAGTTCTGTCCACATATTCTAGGATTTTTCTCCATCACTAGAACTGGTATGGTTGTATATAACCTGTAATCCAACAATACATCCCTTGCCCACAAATCATAACAACAATGCACAGCCTTTTTTATGTGTAGTGTACCCTACTGAAGTAAGTTACAACAGTGACAAAAACAGTGCAGGGGCACCATGTCAGCCTGACATATTTCTAGTTTGTCATTTATGTTGAAAGGTTCAAACATTTTGTGATAACAAAAAATCTAGATTATTGAAATTATAGACTAAGCTTATAAATATAACTTCATCTATCTTTAGAAAATACAATGTAATAATGAAAGTTAATATGAAATTTATGACATGGTCTAATGCATAATTTGCAATGTCATGCCTAACATAGGTCACATCACTTGTTTATATCATTTTTACTTGATGCAAAAATCTTTTAAACTTCAGAAATCCAATGATCCTGACCCTGTTTTTGACCTTTTATGAATATTCAGTAATAAAGGATAATTTTATTTTAAATTGAAAGAAATTTTGAGGGTTTTACATTGTTTGTTCACAGTTACAAAGAAAACAAGATGTTGAGAAGAGGAAGAAAGAAAAGAAAATTGAATGGATGAAGAAAATGTAAGTCACGCTACAAAATTTTCTTAATCCTATTGTCAGTCTAGAAAAGGAAGTTTGACATACTGATGAATCTATGTGTCTAACTGTACATTTTTTCTCCCCCTTTATTGAATAAATATTAGACAGAAAGTATGAGATTATGTCACAGTAAGTAATCTTTATTGGAATAACAGCTTTAGAATGTTTTTGTTAAAATGGACATTGAGCCAGAGTGATCTTGTTACTGTTAATAATGTTCAGCTATCATGAAGGAATGGCCAACTTCACCAACAAACTGCTTGGTTTTATATAAAGTCCAAATTTTATTTTCACTCCTTGTTTATTTATTGATTATTTGTATTTAGGTACAGAGAAGGAATGCTGAAAGCTAAATCAGATGATCCTGAGACTGTGAATCTCATAGAGGGCGCTGCTGCAGGAATGGTTGCTACGGTTGATAAACTTGGTTCTGATGCAGTAGAAGATTGGGAAGTTGATGAACTTCTCGACTGGACTACAAGTCTTAATTTTGATGAGTTAGTTGGAATATTTAAAACTATTTTATAGTGTTAAAAATATCAGTTGTTTTTAACAACCACTTTTTAAACATTTTGAAGTGCAAGTGAATAAAAAACCGATATGTGTTTAATATATACACCTTTATCGTTGTGACTACCTATGGCAATACTAGTATTAACCACCGAATTAAATTAGGGTACTAGTATTTAATCATATACATACTCATATAGTTATTTACTACAAGTATTATCAATACATTTTTATAGTCCATTTTGGAAATTGAATCACATCTACCATGACAATTAGATCAATTAAATTTATATTTGGTTTCTAAAATTGATTTCTTCCAACCTGGAGTGTGCTAATTTATGATTGCGCGAATAAGCAGTAACATTGTATTTGTGCTAAAATTTGATTGTGTGAAAATAAGTACATTTACAGTAATTCAGACCACTCCCCTCTGGAGTTCTGAATATTTACTTTGATGATGTCTTTATCCAGCACTGATGATACTCATTTACCAGTAAATAAGCAGTGTTCTATTTTGAGTGTAAGCTGGATCTAACATTTTAGTCAATACCTTGTAATTACTTTAATTGTTACATTTGAGATATTTCTCCAGTGGAGCTTATATAATGAATTAAAAAATTTTGGACATTTTGATTTTTGTTATGGGATTTTACATTCACTTTAATGTTGTAATTATTTTGTAGGTATCTTATTACATGGAAAGAGATGGCCACAAGTGCACATTCAGCTAAAATTATGGGTAAGTTAGTACTTATGTTGTATTGACTAAGTCATTAAATCTTTATATTTAATCTTAGTAAATATGTCTTCACTTAGAAGTTGATTTTGCGGCAGATTGACTCATCAATGTCTACTGCAACAATGAATTTTTTGGGAAGACACTCAAAATAATGAAAATTGAAAGCTGATTTACTGGCCAATACTGGCAATGGTATATTATTTCTTATTTTTATATGAAGGATATGCAGGTTTGAATGCATTTTGTTCTGAAATTACTAGTATATAAATTGATTAACTTTGATCAAATGATGTTGTTATTTATTAAATACTCAATAGTTTTTCTGGTTGCTATTTTGAGTTTTTGAGGTGGGTTTGCACAAAGAATGATAAGGTCAATACCAACATAATTATACAGATTGGATTAGGCAATTTGTGCTTTCATACACTCTGAACAGAAAAATCTTTCTCAAGGAAGTTTTACTTTTTCTGGATGTGGGTTCTTTGGAGGTGGAAGTACGGGTTTGAATATAAGTTTGTTTAACAGGAAAGATAGTTGTTTAAGTCTGAACAACAGGAATTATTTTGATAATAAAACAGATAGCTATTGTAAACAAAACAGAAGATACATTTGCTGCTTTGGTTAAAAGTAGTTAAAAGGATAGTTTTTTCATTAAAAAAAACCTGTTAAATTTGTTTTAGGAAAGGATAAGTTCAGCTTGTTCCAAGGTTTGTCCTTTATGTGAGGGGATATGACTAATTTGTGTACAGTATGAAATTCAAATACAACATTAAAGATGTATCACGTGATGGGTTGACTAGAATCTGAAAATTATTCTATTGAAAAAATATTCCAAAGTAAAATTACAGAATTGATGTACCAACCATAGTGTTATATTGAGTCTGCTATTAATTTTTTACTTGGCTTAAAATGAAAAGCTTATTCAACTAGATAATAATACCAGAAGAGACATTCATGATATTCTAATGCTCACAGAAAGGTACCAGGCCCCAGTTTCACATTCATTCACTCATTTGAGTGTACACTCAACTTAAATTTGGAAATATTTTGATGTCAACTTTTAAGACATTACAGAGTTAAAATTCAGTATCTAATGTTATATCGAAATTGTTTAAGTGTAGGTTTGTTGAATAAAACAAAATATTGTTTCATAAAACTTAAAATTTTCAAAATATTGATGAGCAAAAATTGGCAATATTGGAGTTGAATGTACACTCATTTGAGTGAATGATTGTGAAACTTGGGCCAGGTATTTTAGTAGTATAGATTAAAACATTTGAATGGCGACATTATAAAGGCTAAAGATTCATGACTTGACTGTAATGGGTTTGTTTTAAAAGATGAAGTTTGTCTATTTTCCTGAGTAAGCCATTTAAATCCATTGTATTTAATACCATAGTCCCTTTTAAGTTGGGATCACTGTAATCTTGGTTACTTTACACTAAAAGCTATAACTAACAGACATTTTTCCCCTATATCATTGAAACGGGTTTTTTGATAGAGAACATTGTTGTATTTGAACTTCATACAGTGGTTAAGGTTACATAATAAACATATATTGATGATGTGTTAAATGTGCATGTTCATTATCATATTTCACAATCAATAATAAACAACACATTGTAAACTCTAACTTCTTTTTTAGTATATATAATTTGTAAAATAACATCAATTAGAACATAGTCATTTTACATGTAGATATAGGTATTGTTTATATTTAATACACATATATGGTTCAGTTACAGTTTATTTAAGTTTAATTCTTTAACTATGTGTACTGTTAAATCCTTTTTGTTAGAAGTTTCTTGATAGACTAGGTTTTTTTTAATTTTTAAATTTACACACACACACAGTCACACACGCGCACACACACACACACACACACACACACACACACACACACACACACACACACATAAAATTGATACCAGTTCTACCATGAGTTTTTACTGTAGTTTGAAATTTTTATTGAGAAGAGTAAAATAATATTGTTTATAACAATTAAGTGTTCTAAGGTAAGTGTCTACAGTCAGATAATAAACCATCTTATAACTTCCTATATGCAACATCTATCTGCAAATTTCAACCCCTTAAAAATAAAATCTTCTTTTCACTAAAACATTTGACTTGATGTCTTGGTATGTTTGTCACACTATTTCTTGTTGTATTACAGAAGATAAATCCAGGTTATACACAGCTACTGTTGATCCTTATGAGTTTACATCAACCGCTCCCTCCAGATTTCAGTCCTCCCAGCAGTCAAGGAACACACCCGCATCCAGCGTGTCTGGTGGTGGACAGGGAAATAAAATACCTATAAACAGTTGATGTCATGTCATGTGTGTGTCCAAACACACCCACATTCAGTGTTTCTGGTAGTGGACAGGGAAATAAAATAAATGTACTTATAAACAGCTGGTGTCATGTCATCATAAGATTGTATCTATGTGGTACAGACCATTTCCATGGTGATGTATATCTGGAAATTTTATGCGAGTAGTGACCAAAGCATTACAGAATTGCATGTGTTGTTTTTCAGAATACCTCTAAACACTTGATGCATGTGTTGTGTTAACTTAAATTGTTATTTAATTCATAAGTTGTTTATTTTCCATGTTGCAATTCTGGAAATATAATATTACAGCTGTTACCATTATTTAGACCCTGCATAATTATTATAAACAATGCTGTGATGTATTTAAACTACAGAGTCTAGTGTTGTGTTTCTAACATATTTGTGTAACTGTCTTGAAGTTTGTCTTGTTTAAGCATCAGGGATGAACAATGGATAATTAGTATTTCTGATCTGATTTGAAATCTTTGATGAAAGTTTGTGTCAGGAAAGAGTCATTTAGAATTATGAAAGAAAAAAATCTCCACATTTAATAACTTGATAGATTGTATTTATAAAAAATGTAGATAATTTGAGTGGTTTATAGAAACCAATGGTCAAAAAAGTTTTAAAATGATTTATTTTGACTTTTAAAAAGTAAAAATTTTGACTTTTAAAAAGTCGAAAAAATTAATTTATTTAAAAAAAAAAAGAAAGAAGCAGGATGAAGTGTGTAAAAAATCAATAATGCAAACATTTTAGTAAATCATCAATATTGATGAGAATGTATAATCATATAATTATGTGCTGCTGCTGCTGTTGCTATTGTTGTTGTTTGTTGAACCTTTATTTATGTTTTTAGATAAATCATTTACACTGTACTTGTTTAAGAGAAGTTATTTATATTTATTGTTTTTTACTATGAATGTTGATATACAATCCCTTATACTTTGTACTTTGGTGTAACTGTTGTTCAAATAAAATCTGTATTGTTTTAAAAATCAAGAATGAGAAAAAGAGCACATTATGCTTACAATACAAAATTTTGACATATATATATATATATATATATATATATATATATATATATATATATATATATATATATATATATAATGATTATAGAGAGAATAAGTTATGACAAGAATTATTTATTTTATTTATAAAATGTTTATGTAGGTCATTGTAATATTTTGAAGGAATCATGCAGATACAAATGTTTATTTCTATTTATAAAATCTTGTATTATATCATTTTTTTTAAAAACAAAACAAAAGAAAATAAATTATTATTTTTACATTTATATTCTTGTTTTTCATCTCCTCTGCATTAACTCCATCTTGTGGTAAAAACCAGAGTTAAGTGGTTCATGGTTTATAAGTTCTAAGATGTGTGAAGTCTTGGACCACTAGTTAAATAAGTAGGGTTAGTCTAGGCCCTACAAAAGTAACTGAATACCATTCAATGTCTGTCCAAAAATAGTGTTTTTAAATCAATGGTATGTGTTTATACCCTAGTCATGTATTTTTCTCTTACAAAGAGGTTTTAATTTCAGGTAAAGGAAACTGGAGTGCCCAGAGAAAACCAATGACTTTTGGCAAGTAAACTGACAATAGGACAAGAAGTAAACTGACAATAGGACAAGACACATATAATATGAATCTATGTCATGTCAAGTAAACTGACAATAGGAAAAGACACATATTTGATATGAATCTATGTCATGACAAGTAAACTGACAATAGGACAGGGCACATGTGATAGGAATCTATGTTATGTCAAGTAAACTGACAATAGGACAAGACACATATTTGATATGAATCTATGTCATGACAAGTAAACTGACAATAGGACAAGACACATATTTGATATGAATCTATGTCATGTCAAGTAAACTGACAATAGGACAAGACACATATTTGATATGAATCTTTGTTATGTCAAGTAAACTGACAATAGGACAAGACACATATGTTTTGAATCTATGTCATGACAAGTAAACTGACAATAGGAAAAGACACATATTTGATATGAATCTTTGTTATGTCAAGTAAACTGACAATAGGACAAGACACATATGTTTGAATCTATGTCATGACAAGTAAACTGACAATAGGACAAGACACATATTTGATATGAATCTTTGTTATGTCAAGTAAACTGACAATAGGACAAGACACATATGTTTTGAATCTATGTCATGTCAAGTAAACTGACAATAGGACAAGACACATATTTGATATGAATCTTTGTTATGTCAAGTAAACTGACAATAGGACAAGACACATATGTTTTGAATCTATGTCATGACAAGTAAACTGACAATAGGACAAGACACATATTTGATATGAATCTTTGTTATGTCAAGTAAACTGACAATAGGACAAGACACATATTTGATATGAATCTATGTCATGACAAGTAAACTGACAATAGGAAAAGACACATATTTGATATGAATCTATGTCATGACAAGTAAACTGACAATAGGAAAAGACACATATTTGATATGAATCTTTGTTATGTCAAGTAAACTGATAATAGGACAAGACACATATTTGATATGAATCTATGTCATGACAAGTAAACTGACAATAGGAAAAGACACATATTTGATATGAATCTATGTCATGACAAGTAAACTGACAATAGGAAAAGACACATATTTGATATGAATCTATGTCATGACAAGTAAACTGATAATAGGACAAGACACATATTTGATATGAATCTATGTCATGACAAGTAAACTGACAATAGGAAAAGACACATATTTGATATGAATCTATGTCATGACAAGTAAACTGACAATAGGACAAGACACATATGTGATATGAATCTATGTCATGACAAGTAAACTGACAATAGGACAAGACACATATTTGATATGAATCTTTGTTATGTCAAGTAAACTGACAATAGGAAAAGATACATATGTGATATGAATCTATGTCATGTCAAGTAAACTGGCAATAGGACAAGACACATATGTGATATGGATCTATGTTGTGACAAGTAAACTGTCAATAGGAAAAGACACATGTGTGATATGAATCTATGTCATGACAAGTAAACTGACAATAGGACAGGGCACATATGTGATATGGATCTATGTTGTGACAAGTAAACTGTCAATAGGAAAAGACACATATTTGATATGAATCTATGTCATGACAAGTAAACTGACAATAGGACAAGACACATATGTGATATGAATTTATGTCATGACAAGTGACGTAAACTTGAAGTGTGAACTTTAAACCATTCATCAAACAAGACCTAAATTAAAGTTAAATAAAGAAACTAGAAAAAATTCATGTAGTGACTATCAATAATTTATAACTATTAAGCATTAATTACACAAATGTGAGCATTATGCCACAATATATTTATATGTCAAGATTCCATGCCACATTGTGGTCAGAGCTGATTGTATAAGTCCCTTGCAGAACCAAGTACTTACATACTCAGTAAACATGATAATAAAAACAAAACAAGTGTTATAAGTAGTTTTTTAATTGAATTTTCAAGTGTACAAAGTTGCATCGTATATATATTCATATCAACTATAGTTTTGTAGTTGCCATTGCAGATATTTTAAACAAGTGTAATTCTGTATATATCTATAAATACAAAACAACAAATAAACAAACAAAAGTCAATAATAATAATTATAATATCTATATTTTTTTGTTACTGGGCAATGTAAAACAGCTGACAAATAATGATGGAAATTCCTTTATTCTTGTGAGAATGTAGGTTTTAAAATCTTACTCGATGAATTGGGGAGGAAAAGAGGCAAGAAAATACACTTTACAAATTCTTTTCAGTTAAGTGAAAGTATAAACAATTGACAGAAGCTAAACTTCATTCAAAAAAAAAATGAAGTGGCTCTTGTACAATCTGTGGTCAAAATAAATATACTGAAAAGTAAATATGCTGAATATTTTTGACAAATGGTTTATAAACAATCAGAAAAAAAGATATAAATTTTACTTGTTGCAGAGGTCATGTTACTAAGAACTGTTCTCACAGTAGATAGCAATACAACATGTTACTTTGAATTCAAATTATTAAGAACTGTTAGAACAGTAGGCAGCAGGCCGCATGTTACTTTAAAAATTATGGTACTAAGAACTGTTCTTAGCACAGATAGCAAACCACCTTTTTTCAAAAACTAGAAACTGTTCTTACAGTATATAGCAGATGTCATGTTTTTCCAAAAACTGTTCTTGTGGAAGATTTCTAAATAATTTTTCTAAAACTCGCCTTTCAAAGGTTTGGAGTTTCCAGAAAAACAAAAACAAGAGAAGTTTATAAATAACCAATGCAATATGCTAAAAAATATTATAACAAAAACAGTAAATGAGAGCCTGAAACAATAACAAAGAACTTGATATGCTACTTATTAAGACAAAAATTATGAATTAAAAACAAAACACAAAAAATAAAATCATGTTTACAGGTTAGGACTAGGTCATTTTTAATTACAAAAAATACAAACATTCAATAACACATTCCACAATCAAACTGGATTTAACAACATAGATTTATGCAGCAGAAATTTTCTCCCCCTATCATTTTTTGTGCAAGAGTTGTCTCCCTTAGTAGCAAAGCAAATGACCTAAGTAATTTTTCCCTTTTATACAAAATCTGTATTTAAAAAAATGTCAATTTTTCCCTTTTGCAATACAGTGAAATAATTATAACCACAAAATTTTTTTGTAAAAACGTTATAAAAATTGAAAAGAAATTTAAATAAATGTGAAATTATAAAAAACAGACAAATAAAATAAGAGAAAAAGAAAAAAATTCAATTTTTATTATTTTGTTTCTATAGAGGTATTGTATTAAAAGGCACAGGCAGTGATTACACATAAGATACCAATATACATTAAACACTGTATGTACAAATACTATCACCTGCCCACACACTACTATTTATTACCTATGGAACCTGCATAGGTTTAAAATGAAAGCCACTATTTACATTCTTCCATCTCTCTTACATTTTCTTCCATTCTTCTAAACTTCAGCAATACAACCTCAACATCTAGATTATTAGCACACACATACACAAATCTCCTCTCTCTCTCTCTCTCTCTCTCTCTCTCTCTCTCTCACACACACACACACACACACACACACACACACACACACACACACACACACACAGTCAGTCATGTATGAATATAAAATAACTTTGGTGAGTTAAGTTTTCAAAAAATATCTTTTTTGGAACATACACATTTGTAAATGTACATGTATTTAGGTGGGATGTAAACAGATCTTTAATGATTATGTTCAAGGTAAATCCATCATTGGTTCCCGTTTTTATGCACCAATTTAGCCATATTTATTTCATTGATCTTACTGAGGTAATTTAATAAGTTCTGGTCATTTGTTCCAATTCAAAATCCCTGAGTATTTTAAGGGGGTTGTTAAGGGAGCCAACATGCACAACATAATCCAAAACTTGTCTCTAATTAAACATTCAAAATCAATCAATTATATTGGGTTTACAGTTGTATCACATGATTTGTGTCTTGAACTGTTTGATGTTTTCAATGATTACAACCTTTAGATTCTCCAAATATTCAGACAACTGGTGTTTTAAATCCAAAGAAAATTTGAAAATTTACAAATTATCACATGATGCTCAAGTGAACCCAATTTGATCATCTATTCATCAAAGTTATTTCATCAACATTATAAGAATTTAAAACAAATATCAACAAAAACAACTTACGAACTTATTCTGAAAAAAGTTTTTATATGAATTTATAAATATCATAATTAACAGGGTATTTACAAAGCCTAAGGAAAATCTACATCTATCTCTAGATCATGTTAAAAGTCACATGATTTGACCATGCTGACAATTCTATGATCATGTGACTGATCACATGTCCTACAGTTGTCAATTTCTATTATATATAACTTTTTACAATATGTGCATCATATTTACAATTTCACAACAAATTCATGTTTGTACATCATATTTGTAGATTATCAAACAATTAACATATATGAGAATTGTATTTTTTTAATCTGGGGAGGTCATAAGAATTGAAGATGGAGTATATCTATATATTTATTCTTATCGGTAACATCAAATTTAATTACATATTTCATTTCTAGGAGCCTTTTTTGAAATAATTTAAAATTTCTAAATTTCCAATACAAAATTATTTCAAAACATTCTGAGAATTTGATGCATCATGTTTGCTTTGTTAAAACTTAGGAAAAATCTATTTCCTGCTTGGTATTATTTATTAAGTTGGTTTAAAAATGAAAAAAATTTCAAATCTACAGACTTCCCCATCCAGACAATATTATTTTCATTGAAAATACAAGTAATGATTACTATTTATAATATGATACAAAAAGACAAAACTAGATATTAAAAAAGAATTGAATTTGGATTTCTTTATATAAATTAACATCAGAGATTGATAAAATGTGGAACTCAAACAATTTTTTTGACAGAACATACTACCAGTATCTTATTACATGTTCTTGCTATATTAGTAGTGTAATTTCAGATTATTTTTAGTCTAAATCAATTATTTAAACTGTTTTTGCAGAATAAAACAAAGAATTACTTTGATTGTATGATTAATAGTCACAAAGATTTTAAAATGTATGAAAAAGATTCAGTTTTCATTTTTAAGATGGACTCACTTTTAGAGGGTTTTTTTTTTTAAGACAAAAAAGTTTGTCTTATTGTGGTAAGTTTTTTATTCTTAGAAATAAAACTTTAAATGATGCATTGTATGAAATGCAATGAAAGACATGTTAAGCTTGATATAACCTCCAGTAAAAATGTGTAACCTGCAATATACATATGTACATGTATTTCATTTTTATTCTTTCTAGTACTATCTGAAATTAGGTCAAATGTCTCCATGGTAACAATAAACTATTGCAACAACAGAATACTTTTGTAGAATCAAAGTGCACCTTTTCCCTATGATGTTTTCATAGATATATGACGATAAAAGCATAAATAAATGATCAACACAAAAACCCACAAAAATAGTGATATTTACACAGTATCCATGGACAGTAGTTATGTGTTCATAGCAACAGTTGCCATGAAAATGGAGTATTATTGTCAATAAACTGTTCATCAAAAAGTGAGGTATATAAGATGAAATGTACATGATTGTATCATCATCTGACACTGGAATTGTCTTTTAGTTAAGTATTTACACAGCTATCACCAGATAATATATCAGTCATTACTTTGAAGGAAACATTGAAGGATTTGAATATATAGCATCTCTCATCATTCTTTCAATCTGAAAAAAAAATAAAAACAGATAAATTAGCTAGAAAAATAAATTAACAAAAAAGTAATTATTATCTGAAGAAGTTAATGCTTTAAAGTGACCTTAAAGAAATGGTTAAAAGTTAGATAATATTTTTACTGAAACATCAACTGTCACAAACAGAAAATGGATTTTTGCAGTTAGAAAAATCCTTGCCTTATGACCTTGACCTTTGGCTTCAAAATCATAAGGTTTTTTCATAATACCATTGCAAAAAATTTTATATCATAAATACCAAAAATATCATTAATGACAAAAAAACCTACAGTATGATAATTAAAAAACTTGCACCACTGACCATCAACAATTCCTAGCCTTGACAAAGAGGGTTACCCAGTGCAGCACTGAATGATCAATACTGACAATTTCTCAGAATATATCTTTTTTAAAAGAAAATACAGCTAATGTTTTAGAAGTTGTTGTGCTTAAAATTGTCGAATGTTGTCAATTTTATGAGAAAGTGTCAACTGCTGTGATTCCAATTGTGGCACATCAAACAAAAATCATTCTTTTTTTTACAAGTCCTTAGAAAATGATGTTTGAAAATTGTGGAAAGAGTTAAATTGAGGTTCTGTATTGATGCTCATAAAATCAACATCTAAAATCAACAATGAAATAAATTTATAAGATAAATTGTAAATTTCATTAAGAAATAAAATATGGTTCTTTTTTCCTCAGAAGATGACAAGACATACCATAAATCATACATAGTCATAATAGTACCGGTTACGGCGGTATATGTGCTTCTGTGTAAAATATCAAGATTTTGTGTATATTTTATATATCATAACCAATTACCTTAAATGACCTAAGGATTTTTTTTTTTTTTTTGATGAGTCACACATAGAATGAATATAGCAGTTCTGTGCCAACATTATTGTTTATCATGCGATATGCTGATGAATCCAACATTTTAATATCATGTGATGTCCCAATATAGTAAAAACTAATGGTGTGGAAATCATTTTATCCTTTTTTTTAAATTTTATAAATCCTTATTTTATTTGCCTATGGAATTTTTATATCTTATGTTTTAATTTGTTAGCAGAAAGTTTAATACTCTAACTCTTTGGAAAACTTTAAATATGCTCACTTTAAAAGTATATCAATTTTCCATTGTCTACAAAAATGATTTAACGATATTACCAGTATGGTACAAATCATAAAAAACATTTTGTTAAAATAGTAAACATAATTTTAAAATGTATTCATCTACAGCCTTATATAAAGCCCTCGCCTTCCCCTAAAGATAGATTTACTTCACAAAAAACAATTAATATATGACAAGTTTAAACTTAATATGTAAATGGTCTTACCTCAGCTGTATTTGGACACATGCCCAGTTTACAAAATCTTTTTTCTTTACGAGCTGGACAATCCATGCCACCAAATTTTGGCCTTCGTGTAATTTTCCTCCGTCGTTTTTGAACTGAGTTTTTTCCACATGTTTCAGAACATGCTGACCATGTTCCCCATTCTCCAACTTCACAATTAACAGCTGAAATAATAAATAAAAATGAAAATCTATAATAGATGATGTAAAGAGACCCTACATAAATTTTTCTTTAATCAGAGAAGGGTTGGCAGAGTGAATAAATCATCTGGTCAATCACTGGTCAATGTTTTAGATTTAATGTCATTACAGCTTCTGTTTAGTGTAGCATGGTTAATTTCATTTTATTTTTCTCTTCAGTTTCTCTTGTATAATAGGATTAAGAATCAAAGAAAGTTTTTGCTTTAGAAAGTTTAAGTGCCGATGACTTTAAATTGTGTCAGATATTGTGTTAATTCTACATTTGAGAAACTCAGTCTGGTTTTACTTGCCCTTTGACTGTAGGTATAGTTCTAGTTACAGTCTTTTTAGTTTGTATGCTACAATATATAACCTAATGACAATTATGGTAAGAAATATACTAGACATTTTTATTATTTGTGAATCCTCCCAAACTAGTTTAATATTTTTCCTACAAAATTAAAATGATTACAAAATCTCACTTAATACTAAACCCTTTTCTGTGATATCACAACACACTCTCTCTCTCTCTCTCTTTCTCTCTCTCTCTCTCTCTCTCTCTCTCTCTGAACATAATTGTTTAATGATCCACTTTCCAACTTGGAAAACCAGACAACTCTGAAACTTCATATTAAGACTTACGACATTTAGCTGCTTTACATTTCCTCTTTCTTCGTAATTTTTTGGGACATTTTCTCCCTCCATTTTCAGGTCTTACAATAACAGTTCTAGTCTTTGTTATAAATCCCTTGCCACATGTAACGGAGCAAGGTGTCCAATTAGACCAATCAGAGACTTGACAATCCACCATTGGTAAACTTGGATCTATTGGTTTTCTCTGCTTTCTTCTCCTGTTCTTGTTTTTTCGTCTATTCTTTCTTTTTCTCATTTGCTTTTTCTTCTTTTTAGCAGCTTTTTCAGCATCTTCTGTCACTGTATCATCGCCAGTTGCAGAATTAGAGCTGACAACACTAGATGTTCCATTTTTCTTGCGCTTCATGCTAATCTGTATTTCATTACCAGCAATTTCTACTGTATTTTTGTTCCTACTTGCTTCCAAGCTTGCTGTAAGAAATAAAATCAGAGTTTACTATTTTTACAGTAATTTGAGCTATGATTTCAGATACATTTATGTAAAATAACAGATATCTTCTAGATATCAAAATGGACAACCCTGATAAAGCACCACACATAATACTCAGAATATCTCCTTCAAGTGCTAAGAATGACATTTATTTGTAACTTTGCTCGAATTAAGATCTTTCTTGGAGCAAACATGTATATTTAACAACCAGCTTGCTTTGAGATCCAATTCAAGCAATCACGATAATATCACTGCACTGCGAACTTCCACATGTATAGCTTCTCCAGATGAATGGAGTAATGTGAAGTTGAGTTAGGTAATATCACTGCACTGTGAACCTCCAATGTGTAGCTTCTCCAGATGAATGGAGTAATGTGAAGTTGAGTTAGATTATATCACTGCACTGTGAACTTCCACATGTGTAGTTTCTCCAGATGAATGGAGTAATGTGAAGTTGAGTTAGGTAATATCACTGCACTGTGAACCTCCAATGTGTAGCTTCTCCAGATGAATGGAGTAATGTGAAGTTGAGTTAGATTATATCACTGCACTGTGAACTTCCACATGTGTAGTTTCTCCAGATGAATGGAGTAATGTGAAGTTGAGTTAGGTTTTTACATTCTTTTACAAATATATGTCTATAGGTTTGAGGAATCAAGAATGCCAAGAGAAAACCACTGCAAGATTCTCATGATGAGACAAGATTAATGATATCATACAAGATATAGCTCTTCTTCCATTAGCTCTGTCTGGATAACATTTTTTGAGAGGTCAAAACTCATGGCATACTTCCACTTTGCATTCATTTCTGTTTAAATTTTTAACTAAGCATATTATACAAGGTCAGTAATTTTATAAAAACTCATTTGTATAACAACCATTATTACATGTAGCAGTTTAGAAAATTTTGTAATTTTGTCTTTTTCTTCATCCTATTAATATTGTTCAAAGGCTAAATTTTCTGATTGATGTTTGAAGACCAAACAACACTGTACACCCACAAGCAGTAATGTCTATCCAGAGATACTACAGTATAGGGAGTAACAACATATAATGAAACTATATTATAAACATAATAACATGATAAATAATTTGATTGAAATAGAAATGTATCCAACTCATTCATCCACTTCTTTTGTCTTTCATTCTCAAATTCAATCCTCTAAAACGATAAACTGGTACTGTCACCATAAAAAATTAAGAAACTATAGTTTTGATATGTACCCATATGTGCACCACAATGTCGCTTGCATTCAGCTTGTGTGTGAAACTTGTTTCCATTACCACGACAACCTCCATAGGGGAATACTTGACACATTTTAAGGGTGCTGTTATAGTGCCACATTAGTATAGGACTCTTTCTTCTACATGGACCACTATCAGCGGGTAAAGTGCAAATGGCTGCAAAACAAGTGCTTGTCAAATTAATAAAGTGAAGCATGCTGGGATAGTGGTTCAATACTATGTGCAAGTACAGCAAATGCAATTATGGCATCAAACAACATAAAAAACAACATGTAATGGTATGCTTGAAACCATTAAAAAGGTTAAAAGTTATAACATTATTACGAAAAAATATTTTTTCTAGAAACAATAGTCAATAAAATATATTCTAAAATATTTTGGAAAAATTAAAATTAAAAGTATTACAATATAATTTTTCTTTCAAATAACTTTTATAATTTTTTTTTGTAATTTTCCATTAGGTAAATTTTTACTTGAAATTACACCAAATTTATGGTAGTTATGGCATTTGACATTGTAGAAAATATATCACTTTGTACTGGTGAACATCTTTGCTAAAAGTTAGATTCAGAATGGAATCTAAGTCACCTATTTTCTGTAAAAACATAAAACTATTTGAATTTATATCAAAATCAATCATCTGAAAAATTCCCCCAAAAATTCTTGTTTGTATATTTCACATAACTTCAGATTTTTATCAATGTTATCCCATTTTTCATTGGTTAATGTAGACCAATTAAACATGACATAACATATGTAAGTTGTCAAATTAAGATGTTTCATCATTTGTCAGCTGTTCCTAAAAGTTACAGTAAATAAGACAAATGAGGCAAATTAAGTTGTAATATAAATGTAAAACACAGATATAAAAGTTATATTTGCCAAAAGTGCTCTCTCTCTCTCTCTCTCTCTCTCTCTCTCTCTCTCTCTCTCTCCGCCCTGTTTGGAGTACAGAAAATTGGTCAACTTCAATTCTGCAAAATATTGAAATGATTCCCTAATAAAGCAAAAAGATTTGATTTTCTAATGGTTAAAAAAAATTTACTTTTCCAACATGGAAAATTGTTTTTAAAATACCTAAAATTAAAAAACACAATACAATATTTTTTAAGTATTTAAACATTGAGATATTACAAGATATGAACGTTACCTGTTACCAAACATGCCATTTATACACATTAATTAATACAGGTAAATTGTAAAACAGATATTAATTAATCCAAAATAAATTTATTGTCAATTATTCTTGTAAATCTAAAAAAAATCATGTTAAAACACAGCAAACATCACTGAACTCTCAATTTGGTAAGACTTTTTAGAATTATTCAGATAATGACCCTAGTTGTAACATGGCCGATGTGATACTGGAGGGACTTTATATTTAAAATACTTTTTGAGGAATCTTGCAGAAAAAATTGATCAAATAATTTACAATTTCATCTATTTTTTTAAATCAATATACATAAATTTCTTTTAGATTTACAGCATTTCATACTGTCACCCCTATACAAGCCTGTGGCATAACCCAACAATTATGATATACTGGTAGGATATGCCATTAGCAAAATATGGAGAAGATAGTTTATCAAAACTACCAAAAATTAAACAAAAATAATAAAATCTTATAGAATTTTTGTCTGGAAAAAGTCCAAACCCAAATATGGCACTAGAAAACAAAATTAGATCATAGTGAATGATAATATTTTGTACTCAATTATTGTTGTTTAACATCAAAATTGCCAGATACTGCTCAAACATCAGGAACAACAAACCTGAAACAATCCAATGGTAGGCTTGTTGTATTTGTTGATTACAATATACAAGGATAAGAAACCAGAATGACTAGCCAACACAATAAATAGGCTTTTAAATTCTTTGTACTTTTTGCAAATTTACAATTTACTGAAATTGTGCAAACTGCCTAAATGAATATGATTTTAAGTTTTTTTGGGATTTTTTTTTCTTCATTTTTTCTCATTAAAAATATGTGCATGATCTTTTAGTACATGTATTGAACATTACTGGTGTTAATTGGCAGGTTTGACAAACCTACCTACAAAGGCTATCTTAGGGGCACCTGATTAATCAGTTATCACCTGATTAATTAGTTATCACCTGATTAATTAGTTATCACCTGATAAATTAGGTTATTCAGGTGCCCCTTATGTAAAAACACCTTTATGAAAGGTTTGACTGTTTTGCAAAATTGACTACTCACATATCACAATTTTTTTTTCTCATAGGTTTGAAAATTTCTATGAAATCTGATTATATGATAACAAATAATATAACAATTACAAAATTGAAAAAAGGAAAAAACTAATGAGAAAGAGGAATGTATAGTAAGCAAAAGGATGTAGAAAGACAAAGCAAAGGAATGAAAGAAACAAAAGAAAAATTAAAACTACTGTAAAGGGATAAAAAAAAAGATAAAAGGATAATTACTTAATGTATGGAAGGGAAATTTAAAAAAAAAATACTTATATGATTATAACCGAAAATAAATCAAATTATGGTGTAAATAGAAAGAGTTTTGATGTAAAAAAACATAAATATATGAATATAAAGAGAAATGAGGATTTAAGAAACATTATTTAAAATATGATAGATCCATAGCAACCTAAACTATTATTTATACATATATGATATAGAAAATTCTCTCCCAAAAATGAAGTTTTCCGAATACAGATGTCATAGCAACAAGATTATTTATGGAGTAGCCAATGATAAGTAATATTGGTGTTAATAAATATAAATATATACCTGTAAAATTTTTCATCATTAGTGCCTTTTCACAACTTATTACTAAACACACTTTCTGTTCTTGAACAATTTTTTGGCAACTACTAGTATCTACTTGTGAGTGTGCAGTATTTCGCAGATACACACGCCTTCTTTCTGTTATTCCCATGTCACATGTTTCTGTACATGGTGACCAAGAAGACCAAGGACCGACAGCACAAATGTCCATTGGGTCTCGTTCAGTGTCATGCCGCACAACAAATTCCTCAGACAGCTCTTTCCTACCTTTTTTTCTTCTTGAAGTTGTACAGTCAACAAAACATCCTGATGATTCTGTTAAGTCAACGCCACAAATTTCTGGAGATACTTGTGGATTTCGTAAAAATCTTCGCCGTTCCTTAAACCCAGAACCACAAGTTTTAGAGCATTCTGTCCATTCAGTCCAGGCACTAGTTGCACATTTCTCCTTTTCTGAAATTTTTATATTTTATATTGGTTAGTTAACCAAAACACCACACATGCTAACTAATTTACTAATTTTATTATCAAACCTGTTTTACGTTGAAGACGAAGAAAAGCTAAAGGAAAAACAAGAGAAGAAAAAGTAAACAGTGATTGACAACTAGGCAAAAGAAATCCAAAATCTATGAACAAAAGAAAACTGTAACTAGTAGCAACTAGGCAGGCAGAAGTTACACACATTCTGCTGTAATATTTGAAGTTTAAGACTGAATACAAAACTGAGAGTCTGGGACAATACTGGAGAAATAGGATTACCAGGGTATAAACAGTAACAGACGGTAGAGAGTTAGTAAACTTAAAGCAGATTGGGTCATTTAAAATCATTTAAAATGTGAATAGGAAATATTATAGGGCAGGCAAGTGTTTAATAGTACAATGTACTACATGTACTAAATTGAGACTTTGGACACATTTTTTTCCAGAAAAAAGTTCAAGACATGTGATTTTCTTTGAGATACATGTACCGGTATATGAAATATTAAGGGTTGCTCAGAGATTGTTACATATGAGAGTGACAAGAATCAATGCTATATAATTAGGTTAAGACAGACTAAACATATGTCTTCATGTAACTGTCCCAATCAAAGTCATTTAAGGATGAGCATTAAAAATACAGAATTAGAAGATAATCTTAAGTTTAAATATCTCAAAAAAAAAAAAAAAAAAAAAAAAAAAACCGGGACTTGTGCCAAACTGGGATTAAGAGTTGAGAAGAGGGATTCTTTGAGAATGAAGTTTATTAGAAAAAGTCTTCTAATGGTCAAAAGAAATGGAGTTTTGATTTTTATTATTAGTCTAATGTAATAAGAAAATAAAAATTAAGATCAATACAAATTAATACTAATTCTAACAAATGTCAAAAACATAATGATGACCATGCAGCAAACTCATGATCTCACATGCATTTCTCACATGCATTTCTCACATGCAATTACCAAAAACATTCTCACATGCAGTATGCTAAGTTTGTTATATTCACATAACTTACTATGTTTGATACATATCAATCAATCAATCACAATGCCACATGCATAATTAAAATTTAATAATCAAATCCAACCAACTGTTAAATTTGAAATTTGATACCGTTATACATTTTCCCCTTATAAAAGTCATTTTAATGGTAAAGTACTTACGGAACAATTCATCAACTGGAATGGACGGACATAAAGTAATTAAGTAAAATATGAGGGAAAAATAATTAAAATTATTTCAGTTCCTGGGTTATGAACCAAATCCATCCAAAATTATTATTTTACAATTCAATTTTATTATATCAAACATTTTTCAAACTGCTTAGTGTCAATGCCATACCTGACTTAGAGTCATCAGAACATAACTACTTTAATTGTAACTGACATCAATAGACGAAAAATTCTCAATCTGGAATTGGATATTTGATGTTTGTTTAGTCTATAATTATTAAGAGGATTTCTAATTTTTCAATATGTTTTTGGAGGGAGCAAAACTATGTCATACAAAGCTACATTCTACATTTATCATGCTTAGCACGGGGACATAACTAATGTTGGAAAGACTAGTGCTGGTACACAAAAAAGAATTAAAGTTTTATCATTTTAAAGAAGCTATTTCACTTTCTGTCAGAACATATGGATGTTTATTTGTAGTAAATATGTATCCATATTTAATCACACACACACACACATACACACACACACACACACACACACACACACACACACACACACACACACCTAGATGATTCCAAAAGGGTTAAATTTTCTATGTTTGTTTAAACATAAATTTTATTACAAGCATTTACTTGTACCAGAAATCAGTCTACAATAATGTATGATGATGTTTGGCATGTCAATTTGAGAAATAATTTAGCAACATACAAACTACTGCTAAATAGTAATGCTAAAATTAATTAAGAATAAACATATAATTTGTTTTCAGCACTTGATAATTATAATACAATATTTTCCAATGTGTCATTTTCTTAAACCAAGCTACATCATAACCAACAATATTTGAATGATAAATTATTTTGGCCAAATATTATTCACCAAAATGAATTAATTTCAAAGAAGTATATATCATGTGTTTTTAAAAACAGTTATTTCCAATATAGGGTCATTATAAGCCAGCTCCAAATTGACAACCCTATAAAATATTATATCTTAGAATTCCATAAAAAATGAACCACAAAATCAATTAACAAATTACAATATCTGTATATTAATTGTTTGTATGCTCTCGCCCAAGGCATGATGCATTCTGGGAACCCACCAAAGCCAAGCCATTGCTTAAACTGTGTAATTGGGTGCAATCAAAAGCAGAAAAAATGGATTACTGTAAATCACCTACCTTGCTAGCAATTTATTCTTTTATATTTACACATACTTACAAATAATGGAATAAACTCAACAGAAATAAAAATTCATCAGGCAAAAAAAAAAAAAAAAAAAGAAAAAGAAACACTATATCATTTATTGTAAAACTCATATGTCCAAACAGATGATGATGCAAATTTCATAGAAAAAGTGTTGTAACTTTGAAGTGATTTACAGTAAAAATGCAATAAATAGTATGACTATTGAGATATCTGAAGAGACTGACTTACCTAATTTTTTCTTTAACATCATTTTGTGCCGCATCATGGCAATAAGTTCATCTGTACTCAATGTTCCCGATTCTGAAGATGAGCTGCTACTCTTTCGTTCACATACTTCATCAGTTTTTGTTAACGTGAGTGTTGCAAGAGGTTTAATTGGCTCGGAAGAATAAAACGGTGATGAGGCATCATTGGGATAAGTATTTGTTATCTTGTGTATGGTATCTGGGGGTACTGATTCGATGTTCCTTGACTGAAAAGTGAAAAATGTTTAGATTTTATTTATGCAATTGAAAGCAGTGGATGTTTTAATAGTAAAAATTCAAAACATATTTTCTGTGAAACTGTAGCAGTTTCTTTTAATTTTGAAGCAGCAAGTTAAATCTAATCAGTGGTTTTGTTTCCCTAAAATTATTACCGAATAAAGGTAGTTTCCCCTTGAGAAATAAGACCAAAATTTCCCAATTTGACAACTAAATTCCCCAAAAGGCAACAGTGACACACAATCAAATAGTTTAAGTTCAATCCATTTGTCCAAAACTGTTCTGACAGACAAAAAATGTTAGATATTGTCACAATATAAAATCTTTGCAATGAATTTCAAAATTCTGAGCATCATATGTGACATAAAAAGGGTCTAAATTATCCCAATCTGAAATGTAGAAGGTAGTTTTTAAACACCATAGCAAAATCACTGCTAATGTTATGATTTTATTTCATAAAAACGTTTGGAAGAAGTTCACAGATAGCAACAAGAGTGATAATCATACATCTCATCTATCTAACCAGGCCTTACATATTAGACCCATTCTTCATGTAGGTGTTAGATGGTTTTTCATTCATTAATTCATTCTTTATTTCCTCTTTAGTAGAGATATGAATCTTACGATTTGAATTATCTCCCTTATATCTCTTATTTAGGAGAGATATACTCACATAGTATGACATTCCACTATCAGTTCCAGCGTCCCATGGAAACAGGTCTATTTCCATCGATCAACCCATGTGCAATTATTTGTACACATATTTAATTTACTGACACCTACAGTAATATCAAAATAACACAATGTTTAGTAGGGATCATCACTTATCTATGTAACATACTGAACGCTAGGATAACAAATATAAACAATGTAACAAAACACAAGCTTTTTAAATGGGTATGTAGCTTAACCAGACAGCCATATGTTAACATATCTCCAAAGTTTAGTTCCTCTGTTCTACTTCTACACCATGCACCCTGGTGGCCAAGTGGTACAAAGCATGTACTTGAGGATCTAATCTCCTGTAACAACCTTGGTTTGAATCTCACTTAGATAGATTCTAGTTTAAAAGATTTCAGTTCATTTGCCTGAGATAGATAGTTTTTTTTTCCAGGAACTCTGGTTTTCTCCACTATAAAAGAACTCACTACTTTGATATAAATTACTGTATTTTACTTTGTATATTATTTGTGATCAAAGTTTCAAGATGTCAAAGTGCATAAAACAGATTTCGTTGTTTAAATGTGGATTCCTCTTTACAACTAAGAGTTTACTAATTCGATCATTTATAAAAAATGCCATATTGTGACATTACATATAAAACAACTACTGTATAAGTATTTATATAAGTGTGTAATATATTTGGTGCTCCTGAGGGTCTTAAACATTTAGTGTGTATTAATATCAATATTGGCACTGTCATTATTTCCCCTTAAACAGGTGAGCTAAAAATAATATTGAAGTGTATGAACATTGGCGCAAATTAATTAATGCCAAAAGGGCCAATATCAATACACTATCAAAATAAATACTTATACAGTAAATGGCATAAACACTCACTTTATACCGTAAATGGCATAAACACTCACTTTATACCGTAAATGGCATAAAAACTCACTTTATACCGTAAATGGCATAAACACTCACTTTATACCGTAAATGGCATAAACACTCACTTTATACCGTAAATGGCATAAACACTCACTTTATACCATAATTGGCATAAACACTCACTTTATACCATAAATGGCATAAAAACTCACTTTATACCGTAAATGGCATAAACACTCACTTTATACCGTAAATGGCATAAACACTCACTTTATACCGTAAATGGCATAAACACTCACTTTAACTGAACTCCTTCTTAGCAGCAGATTTGTTATAGGGTCTTATCGAATGTTAATTTATAAATTAATAACAGAAAATATTCAGACATTTTTCTTTGTTTCTACAGAAAAGCTTATTTCATATACCTGACTTCAGTGTTAACATCAGTTTGAGCTTTTGCCATCTATTTTAAAGTATTTATTCTATACACAAAGATACTTACCCACACACCAATCAGGACTTGGACCAATCATTGTAAGTAAAGACAGTAAATGTTTATCTTGGTCCACATCAAACATGGCGCTACGAAATGACCTAATCTGTTGTTCACCCCATAAGGGTTTTGTTTTAACAACCGTCAAAATGTTTTTACTCTGTAAAATAAACAAAACAATCTAATTAATCTTCTTACATAACTGTATTTACCGTAAATCCCCACATATAAGACGGGGTTTTTTACCTTAAAATTTATTTTTTGAGAAGGGGGGTCGTCTTATAAGACGGTAAACAACTGAGGGGTTGAAATTCTTGAGAAAATGTCCACACACGATCGTAATGTCCGCCATCTTTGTTTTTGTATATTGCAGTTTCATAATGGTTGATATATTTTACATATTCATAACATACAAGAAACGCGAATCACGTGCTTTGAAATTTTTGTAGTTGTGTATATTTAATTATCTTTTAATAAAATAAAGTTATGGTAAATGATTAAAATAAGAAATAAAAAGAAAACATCAAGGTTTCGGTAAGTACAGTAATCAAGGAGGTGGGAAATATTCTGTACAATATTTTATTCTTTTTGTTTACTTTTAGTAACAATCTAGAAATTACATAAACCACACTTTGTCTGCTTCACACGTAAAGGGCAATATGTTTTGAGTATCAGGGTTCCTGTCTTCAACAGCTGATTGATAATCTATTAAACCATAATGAAATTTTTAAAAATTAATTAAAAACGGAACAGATATACCGTACGTCTTCATGATTACTGATGATGAGATGTTCTGGCATCTGATTTTATTTTTTACGTTTTCTGATTTTTTCAAAATTAAACTAGAATCAAACGGCAAAGAAATTAATTTCAAAAGTACGGTATTAAAAATAAAATATAAACAATATTCGAAAATTGGTGGAACGTTTATGGTCCGATCGGTAGCGTCAAATACTGTTACCAGTATGACCTTGTCTGAAAATCACGGTCGTCTTATAGGTGCAGTATCACCTGAAATCATAAAAAATGACGGGAAAATCCCACCCCGTCTTATAGGCGAAGTAGTCTTATATCCGGGGATTTACGGTACATGGCAAAAGATGCTCTTCAAAATCTAGCTGTGATTTTGGAAAACATGCACTTGGGAAAAAGGCAAAGATTTAGAACACTTTACTCTAAGAGTAATCTCCCTTGAACCAAAAAATGTGCAGTAAAATTGTTAAACTCTTTTTTTTTTTTTTTTCCAAAAACTAACCACAAGAAAACGTTTAAATATCCAGATAGATTTGAAGAATAAAGCACCAGGTTTTATTTAGACTAGTTTTTTTTTTGTTCCTTATTTGATTGTCTCAGTGCAGAATGTTCTACATAGAAAGAAATATCTAAACTTGGAAATTTTGTTTTTTGTTTTCATTTTCATTTTTATTTTTCAATAAAGCTAAGTACAGATATTTTAATATTTCAATCTGCCTTCCAGCATAACAAAGTGATAAACAAGAACTCATTTTGATTAAAATCAACATTTGACAAATTATAATGAAATATAACAAACTACACCTCCAGATTACGTCACTATAGATTACATAATGATAACACAATATACATACATACACTGGGATATTTTAACTTCAATGTATAGTTATATTTGTGAGAACAGTTTTAAAATGTTCAAGATGTTTAGTATATCTAAAAAACATAAGTGTTTTATACAGCCAATTAACAAGAGTTTACCATTTTCTAAATTCTAACATGGCATTTTTAATTAATTTAAAATGTGTTATCATAGGTTGGAAATAAAAAGTTTTAATTTAAAATTTGAAATTCATACAAAAACTAACGATGACAAATTAAATGTCTCTCGTCACATTTTTGAACACATCAACAAAAAAAATTATCTGACAAAAAATGTGCAATAATGTCCTGTTAAAATGTCATTTTTAATGTTTTCACATAAAAGTAAGAATTTTTTGCTTTGAAGTTTTTTTTTAAAGTTTTAGTACTAAAATAATCTACATTTTAAGGTTGTGACAGAAGTTATATGGAGAAATTAAAGGAATAAAATAAAACTTTATTTTCACATTAAACTTATCCTGGAACTCTTCTTTCAGTAGACAGTTCATATGTTTAGCCCCTATGTCTCACTTAAAAGTTTTGTATTTTTGTCTAATGGCTAACCAAAAGATTTTTTGCTTAAGATTGCCATGGCAACATAAATAAATTGTCCAACCAGATCGTGTGTGTGTGTGTTTTCATTTCAGGACCATAATGATAAATGTACAAATATTTTACTTGCAATTCTGTTATTTTTCAGTATTCTTTTAAGATTACAAACTACACAAATAATTAATTCTGCATAAAATCTGGAATGTGCCACAATTAAATAAAAGTGATATATAAAACTGAAGTTCTCTAATAAATCTTCAAACACCCACTACCCAGGAAACAAGTGAAATCAATTTATGGCTGTTTTTTGTTGAGATTTACACCATTTTAGTTTTATTTCCTTACATTTCAGAGAAAACACATTCATCTGTTTTATGGATTTAGTAGACTAAATATAATCTATCATTATTACTGTCAGGAGTTTGAAGAAAAGTACAAAATTTTAAATTGTCCAGACTCCGTAACCTTGTCAAAACTGGCTAAATACGCACATTTCACCCTGTTTATTTCCCAACAATTTGCCAAATTTATACTTCTCTGACAACGTGATTAGATAGACATTTCCTCTAAAATAAAAAAAGTTGTTTGTGATGTTTAACAGAGCAGGTACCCTCACCAGGTTATAAAGAAAATTTAACACACAGTTGAGATTTTAAAAATTTTAATAAGTAATTATGATAGATATTTTACTTATCAATCATTATCTTGGATTTTATTTCAATATGTGACAGGTACATGAATATAAGTCGGACAATTCTTTGATCCTGTGTCAAAAATTTTTAAAGTCTTGCATTATCTAACAAAGTTTATTTGATAAAACTCAATTTTCTTACTCACATTTCTTTTAAATCAAATGCAATGTTGGTTTTTTTTGGTTTTTTTTTTAAATTTTTGATTGCTGCCTTTTAAAAAGTAAAGTTAAATTGATACTGTAGACAATTATTTTAAAAAATTGCATAATTTATACATAATTGATATCTATATGCAGATCTTAAAAACGTAAAGTATGACTTAAGAAAATATATATTTGTCATTTTCTAAAGTCTACATTATTGAGGTCGTTGGGGAGATCATTAAATATCCAAGTAATTTTTACTAGTACAATATGTTAGTAATTTTTGAAATTCACATAAAATTTTGCATGTGAACAAGGAAGTGTATGTTGTGCTTGCACAAGAAATTCTGGGACATTAATTTCTTTAGTTTTATAATTTTTTTCTCCTACAATATTTTTGAAAAGAATGATCTGCATCAAATTTAGTAAGAATCTTAAATGCAAAGAAGTCTTAGCCATGTTAAATAAAGAATGTGAGCAGTGGATAACATGTGATTTAGAATCTCTTTCTCTCTCTGCATGTTCACACATCAAAAGCAATAAGAACATTGCAATGCAACTTAACCTATAGAGTCATCTGGATACAATTCAAATGACACCTCTCTCTCTCTCTCGCTCTCTTTCTCTGTGTCCTTTCTGCACCAAAGATTAAGTTCATATTTTTATGTCATGTAAATATAAAAGAAATACTTTAGGTCAGTATTGTCCAGCTGTCCATTCTAATTGTCAAGGTATCAAAAAGTTTACTTAGTCAACCAGATCTACAGACAGTGAATAAGCCAGATGTCCAAATTCTCATAAATTTAATATTCATAATTGTTATTCAAAGTCAAAATATGACAAAAGACTGGAGAAATATCAAAATCTAATTTAAAACAGATTAATTTGAATTTTTAATGAATATTTTACAGCTTTCATTAACTCTCTACACAGTGGACATATAGGGCCTTCAAGTATTATAAAAAACTTAATAAAAATCACACAAGGCTAACTGGACTGGTGTAGGTCATATCTGCCCGACTACTTAGAGAATTTGTAAATGTCTTCAAAGGAATTTTACAAGTCTTGTAGCAAATTAAAGATGTCCGCCTTTTGTCATCTTGTATATTTTCCCAAAAGATCAAATATTGATAGAGAAGTAATTAGATGGGAAAAACAAGTTGTATGTCTCCCCAGGTAACAGTAGGGTCATTACATGTGTGAATTACAAGGTTACCCTCAGGTTAACATGCAGGTCCCTCCCGCCCCCAGCCAGTTTGCATCATTTTTTCTTTGTTAAATTAGTGATATTGCTTTTTAACATGGAAGGGCCAGATAAATAAATATGAACTTTTTATTTATTTCTCTATATTTAAACACATAGAAAAAAAAATGAACATTTTTCAGTGGCGTAACTAAGTAAAATAAATGTGTACTCCTGGTAAGGGGTCTAAGGACCACTTAAGGTCCCCGGCAGGTTACTATAACGAAAGCCAAACATCACATACTTTGTCACAGACAGAGTAGTGGATACCATGATGAAACAATTACCGGTATTAAAGAATTAGTTAAAAGAAATGGTTCTCAACACTAGATGAACAGTGGTGGTATGACTTTTATTCGTCTACATGTTTCGACAGCTATGCTGCCGTCATCAGGACTAGTTATTAAGAAAAACAACACACAACCCTGATAAACACATATACACATGGTAGTTGTAATGAGAACAAAGATGTTAAAATCACTGACTATGTATGAGCACTGTGTATTATTAAATTTGTCAAAAACAACAATATAAGAGAATATGTCATAATTTCAGATTTAATGGAGATAGGAAAGTTTAGGGAAAAAAACAAACCTAAGAATTACATTAAGATGTAAGAAGTTCTGATATATACATAACTGTATTACTGATTTAGTGTACAACATGACAATCTAAAATATCATTATCTATTGATTAAACATTGACAATTTCTAAATTTTTTTGGTTGAATAAAGCTTTTTACAGCAGCTTGCTAACCATCATAATACAATTATAACACCTGACCACATTTCTGATATTAAGTAAAATATACTGTACTCACTGACAATAAGTTTATGTCTTTTACAAGATATGATAATGATATTTAATACTTTGCCCGATTTCATGTCTTTAAGATGATTTTGCATATATATGTATATTAAATTTGATAAACATTATTTTTTTTCAAAAAATATAAATTATCCACATTCAAAAAATAATAAATATCTTTACCATTAAATAAAATGAAATACTAGTATTTATTCTTAAAACTATTTGACAAAATTTATTTTAAAATATGAAATTCTTTGAATTAAAAAATTTCTAATTAATACATATAAAAATCGTTTTAAAAATGAATAAAATATACACCTGAATTATCTTTTTTCAAGCTATCGATATGGCTAGATGTTTTTATAAAAGGAAAATCAAGATAGATGTGTCAATGTTATAGATGCCAGTGACAATATATATATGTGTTTGAAAACATATTCATATCATTTTGAAACTTAATCTGAAGTAGATTATGTGACAATGTATCCCAATTGTAGGTAAAATAAAAGTTTTTATTCTCCGAAGTTATGTAATGCTTCTATCACAGACATATACTGATATACCATGTATGTATATATCAGAGTGAATAAGTTTGTCAGTCAGTGAAAGACGGTTTCAATCAAGAAATTACTCTGCAATAGCCAATAAAGGTTACAGAAGGGCTCAAAATTTAGGCCAGTCTGCAAGCAAGCCAAAGACCTGTAATTTGACAGTGTAACTATTTTAAACTTTTTATATTCTCTAGTATGGACTGTTAAATATTTAGTCTACTGTGGTCATTTTTAAGAGTGGTTACAGTATTTTTATAAAGGATTTGGACATAAGAACATCAGTACTTTTTCAAGATGAAACAAAATCTAAGATCAAACTAGAACAATTCACAAAATGTACAAAAACAGCAAATATGAACCTAACACTAAAATAAAAGGGTGTGACCAATTTTTACAGACAATTTGACAAATGGTTAAAAAAAACATATCATTTTGTGGAAAAATAACACTTTACAATTGTCTGAGCTATTTTAAGCTTCAGTGGACCATTAGAGGTATATATACATGTATATATATATCTACATGATATAGTATCATTAATTACTATATCCCTAGTCACCTTCATCAGTGAATAACTTTCTTCACATCCTACTGGTCCACTGATTTACTTATTTTGAGTGCATTCAGTTCCATAGTGGATAATCATTTTGACATTTACTTTTAATCATTCCAAAGCGGACCAATGATCATTCTGTGTATGTGGTATTTATTATGATAATTCTATTCTTTAACAGAGTGATATTTATGATCGTGTGTGAGTGGTCACAGATCACATGTTTACGTGATTCGGAATCAGAGATCATCTTCATCAATGGATCGTTTATTCTGATATCTTGTATGAAACATTATATTTATTCAATGTGTGATACTTGATACAGCCATAAAATAATGATAACTTGATGGAATTCTTTAATATTAGAGGGCAATAAGTACTAATACATTTCAGAAAAGCTCCAACATATGATTTCCAAAGTTATAACAAAATTTTAATTCATCTTTATTATAATTGACCTAGAATGAAATTCTCAAACTAACTGGTATAAAAAAGTCATATTTCATAAACTATAAAATGAAAAGAATTGCACAGTAAATTATTTCTATGGATGACAAAATCTGACCTTTGAAAGTGATGAATAATTGAAAACTGAACTAATGAGATATGGTATTATGGTCCTATAAATTCTTTAGCTATTCCAGGCAAACTTAATATAACACTAGCCCACGTAATGACAACTTCGGCTGTACTATACAGGTACTATACTATTACAGGACCGTTATTATCATATCTCAAAAATTCAATGCTTATAATTGTAATTACAAGTATATTAATCCTTCATCAAACGACCACTTTTTTTAAATTTCTAATTTCCCTACCAAATACAACTGAAAAAAATGTGATGCCACTACATGTAACAGCCATGTAGTTGACAATGTTATCCTGTTGCTATAAGTTGGCAAGCAATGTTTTTTTTTTTTTTTTTCTTTCTTTTTTTGTTTTTTTTTTGCAAAAATTTGCTGATCCCTGGTTGTATGGCAATTAAAGTCTGATAAAGCAATAAGAATTTATTTCTTACAGAATCAATGGGAAAAACACACAGTAAATGTAGATATAATTGGTTGAAGACAGATTATAATGTGTTTGACCTCTCATTTTGCCAAAACTTTTGTTACAGAAAATGCAACAAATATATTTTAATTACAACTCATAATCAACATTATAATGATATTAATCAGATTTAGTATGAGTTATTGTCTAAGTTGCGTCAGAATTATTCGTAATTATTCACAGTTACAATGATAAGAGTTACAGACAGTAAGATGTCTGATGATTCAACTATGACCTTTACGAGGATTGAAACAGAACAAGTGTCGATGTTCATTCTGAAGTAAAAATACCACAATGAGCCAACAATAATAAGACACAGACAGAACAAAAACCAATCTCATTAATATCAACTGACAAAAACAAAACAATTTTCTGCGCCATTTGAATAGCAGGAGCAAGTAAAAGAAGCACAGATTAAAATGACAACTGTTATTTGAATTAATCAAAATGGTAGCCAACAATATGCACAAAAAGTGTCTATAATTGACAAATATTTACAAATGCTTCAACACAGTTGATTCTTCTAATGTTGCAAATGATATGTATAAATCATAAAACATATTCACAGTTTGATATGTTAAACCCTGTTCATTGACTAAAACATTTGCTGTGCCAATTTGATATGTATTCACGTTATTAATTAATGATAAAAACACCGCTGTTTTTGGCTAATGATGGCTTATTTTTGTTTGTTTACATTATTTATATGAGCTGTTACTGTTCTTCACTTTCTGTTTGTTTAATTGCTTCTCTACATAACTCAGATGTTAAATAAACAATTATAATTAACCTTATCAAAGTGACTTAAAGTTACAGGCTTATTACTTTTTTGCTACATAAAAATTTGGCTTTTTATGTCTGCACATTTTGTTTTCTTTTGCATGGATACCATTTCATTTGGATCATTTTAATCAAGTACATGTTTGACCAGCATTATTGTTTATATTGGGGTGGTGGTCAAGTAAGATAGATTATCTATAGAGAAAAAAATACAAACATAATAGCTTTGTCTTTCCATAGTGATTAAATAAACATTGTGTTAACAAGGGAAATAATGTTCTAAAAGGGGAGACAATCCTGAAAATATGGTAATGATTAATCAAACATAGTACCTTATTATGTAACAATGATGGGCCAATAAAATATCTTACACTTTTTTATGCTCAATATTGGATTTTTAAAATTTTCCAGACTACAGTAGAACTTCGATAACTCGAAGTGCTCGGGACTTCGCTGGGGACTTCGAGTTATCGGGGAGTTCGAGTTATCGAAGTTGAAGGATGATGTCCAAGAATGGTGTCACCTTAATATATGTTTTCCACTACAAAATCTTGATGTTTTAAACAGTTACCTGTACTCGAATGTGAAAAAAAAGTAAAAAGATCATTTTTAAAGAAAATACAAAAAATAATTTATTAAAGAATTGATATTGTGCGAAACGTGTTATTTTATTATAAAATCACGATACATGTACATACGAACAACGAAATCAGAAATCAGATATATGTACATGTTTATCAAAATGCTTATTTTTACATTCGTTAGAAAATACGAACAGAAACTTAATGAAATTATAAAGCAGTGCAATAAGTAATTTAAGATTTTAATGCAGTCGTGAGTACAACGGGGTTAGTCGTTTTAATTAAGCTTGGAGAACTTGGCTTCTTTTATTACAGTAGAGGATTAGCGTACCTGTTAGGCTTAATTGTCCGTGACGGTACTCGATATTAATCCGTTAATTGATACTAATTAATACGGTAGATAACAAGAACTACTCGGTTATTTTTTCTACTATAACGGTAGCCAAATAACCGATAAGTGATTTCTCTGATCGTTTTATTAAACGAGCCATTGATCATACACTGTTAGAAAAAAATTCGAGTTTTTGAAGTTAATTTAAATAGATTTTTAAACTACAGACCAAATTTTTACTTCGAGTTATCGGGGGTATTCGAATTATAGAAGTTTGAGTTATCGAAGTTTTCCTAATATAGTTTATATAGAAAACCGGTCGGGACAAAATAAAGACTTCGAGTTATCCGTGGTATTCGAGATATCGAAGTTTGAGTTATCGAAGTTCTACTGTATCTTCAGATAGTTGAAATCACTTAATTCTTCTCATTAAGATGTCACAAGTTAGGTTATGTAGGTACCATCAACAGCAGCTACATAAATCATAGAGGTTGTTAAACTTTGAAACAGCCAATCAAATAAAAGTATATATGTCAGATTATATTTATCAGATATACAAAAAATACAGAAAATTTGACAGGAAAATCGGAAGATAAATCTAACATGAAGTCTTTAAGGAATGGATTTTGTATGTGCTTTATAAAACTACTCATTTCATAATATCAATCTTGAAAATCTCTGGTGACATATTCAGAATAATAATCTTGACAGTTTAGATGTATCTTGTCACTTTTTAGAATTTGTATGAAATAATGCAGATAAGTTTTAGTAATTTAAAAATTCCAATCTTGTAATCATAAGCCCTGTATTCTGCAGATGCCTTGATTGACATTCTATGACACCTCTCCAGTACTCTGATACCGGTCTTCAGATTTTCAAACTAGTATATCACACTAAGGTACTCGTAATACCAGTCTTCAAACTAGTATTACACTACAGTACTCGTAATACCAGTCTTCAGATGTTCAAACTAGTATACCACTTTGCAGTACTCGTAATACCAGTCTTCAGATGTTTAAACTAGTATACCACACTACGGTATTCGTAATACCAGTCTTCAGATGTTCAAACTAGTATACCAGTTACTATGGTACTTGTAATACCATTCTCCAGATGTTCAAACTAGTATACCACTTTGCAGTACTCTAATACCAGTCTTCAGATGTTCAAACTAGTATACCACTCTACAGTACTCGTAATACCAGTCTTCAGATGTTTAAACTAGTATACCACACTACAGTACTCGTAATACCAGTCTTCAAACTAGTATTACACTATTGTACTCGTAATACCAGTCTTCAGATGTTCAAACTAGTATACCACTCTACAGTACTCGTAATACCAGTCTTCAGATGTTCAAACTAGTATACCACACTACGGTATTCGTAATACCAGTCTTCAGATGTTCAAACTAGTATACCACTTTGCAGTACCTGTAATACCAGTCTTCAGATGTTCAAACTAGTATACAACTCTACAGTACTCGTAATACCAGTCTTCAGATGTTTAAACTAGTATACCACACTACGGTATTCGTAATACCAGTCTTCAGATGTTTAAACTAGTATACCACTCTACAGTACTTGTATACCAGTCTTCAGATGTTTAAACTAGTATACCACACTACGGTATTCATAATACCAGTCTTCAGATGTTCAAACTAGTATACAACTCTACAGTACTCGTAATACCAGTCTTCAGATGTTCAAACTAGTATACCACTCTACAGTACTTGTATACCAGTCTTCAGATGTTTAAACTAGTATACCACACTACGGTATTCGTAATACCAGTCTTCAGATGTTCAAACTAGTATACCACTTTGCAGTACCTGTAATACCAGTCTTCAGATGTTCAAACTAGTATACAACTCTACAGTACTCGTAATACCAGTCTTCAGATGTTCAAACTAGTATACCACTTTGCAGTACTCGTAATACCAGTCTTCAGATGTTTAAACTAGTATACCACACTACGGTATTCGTAATACCAGTCTTCAGATGTTCAAACTAGTATACCAGTTACTATGGTACTTGTAATACCATTCTCCAGATGTTCAAACTAGTATACCACTCTGCAGTACTCTAATACCAGTCTTCAGATGTTCAAACTAGTATACCACTCTACAGTACTCGTAATACCAGTCTTCAGATGTTTAAACTAGTATACCACACTACAGTACTCGTAATACCAGTCTTCAAACTAGTATTACACTATTGTACTCGTAATACCAGTCTTCAGATGTTCAAACTAGTATACCACTCTACAGTACTCGTAATACCAGTCTTCAGATGTTCAAACTAGTATACCACACTACGGTATTCGTAATACCAGTCTTCAGATGTTCAAACTAGTATACCACTTTGCAGTACCTGTAATACCAGTCTTCAGATGTTCAAACTAGTATACAACTCTACAGTACTCGTAATACCAGTCTTCAGATGTTTAAACTAGTATACCACACTACGGTATTCGTAATACCAGTCTTCAGATGTTTAAACTAGTATACCACTCTACAGTACTTGTATACCAGTCTTCAGATGTTTAAACTAGTATACCAAACTACGGTATTCATAATACCAGTCTTCAGATGTTCAAACTAGTATACAACTCTACAGTACTCGTAATACCAGTCTTCAGATGTTCAAACTAGTATACCACTCTACAGTACTTGTATACCAGTCTTCAGATGTTTAAACTAGTATACCACACTACGGTACTCGTAATACCAGTCTTCAGATGTTCAAACTAGTATACCACTTTGCAGTACCTGTAATACCAGTCTTCAGATGTTCAAACTAGTATACAACTCTACAGTACTCGTAATACCAGTCTTCAGATGTTTAAACTAGTATACCACACTACGGTATTCGTAATACCAGTCTTCAGATGTTTAAACTTGTATACCACACTACGGTATTCGTAATACCAGTCTTCAGATGTTCAAACTAGTATACCAGTTACTATGGTACTTGTAATACCATTCTCCAGATGTTCAAACTAGTATACCACTTTGCAGTACTCTAATACCAGTCTTCAGATGTTCAAACTAGTATACCACTCTACAGTACTCGTAATACCAGTCTTCAGATGTTTAAACTAGTATACCACACTACGGTACTCGTAATACCAGTCTTCAGATGTTCAAACTAGTATACCAGTTACTATGGTACTTGTAATACCATTCTCCAGATGTTCAAACTAGTATACCACTTTGCAGTACTCGTAATACCAGTCTTCAGATGTTCAAACTAGTATACCACTCTACAGTACTTGTATACCAGTCTTCAGATGTTTAAACTAGTATACCACACTACGGTATTCGTAATACCAGTCTTCAGATGTTCAAACTAGTATACCACTTTGCAGTACCTGTAATACCAGTCTTCAGATGTTCAAACTAGTATACAACTCTACAGTACTCGTAATACCAGTCTTCAGATGTTTAAACTAGTATACCACACTACGGTATTCGTAATACCAGTCTTCAGATGTTTAAACTAGTATACCACACTACGGTATTTGTAATACCAGTTTTCAGATGTTCAAACTAGTATACCAGTTACTATGGTACTTGTAATACCATTCTCCAGATGTTCAAACTAGTATACCACTTTGCAGTACTCTAATACCAGTCTTCAGATGTTCAAACTAGTATACCACTCTACAGTACACATAATACCAGTCTTCAGATGTTCAAACTAGTATACCACACTACGGTACTCGTAATACCAGTCTTCAGATGTTCAAACTAGTATACCAAACTACAGTACTCTGATACCAGTTTTCAGATGTTCAAACTAGTATACCACACTGCAGTACTCGTAATACCAGTCTTCAGATGTTCAATCTAGTATTCTTATTTAAGTTGCTTATAAAAAGTAAAATTGTTGTTTTTCAAACCACAGTCAAGATTCTTGCACCAGCATTGAGACAATCAGTTTTAGGCTTGTGGAGGACAGTATCTGGAGAAAACAAACCTTCCACAAGCAAACAGACAAACATCAGGATATGTCTTAGGTCCCCATGCTCATTTATAGGATATATTTAGGTCTTCAGTAATAGGTTTAACTGTAAAGTTTCACCTCTGCAAGCAGAATTGTCTAAGCATTCCATTTATAATCTGCTTCTTGGTAAAAGTAAGAAGTATTCTTAATAAAAGTAAGAAAACTGTGTCTGTTGCATGGTTCTTGAGTAAGCTAGCATAATAAAACTAACTGAAGCCAAAAATGGTAATGCTCTTTAGCGATCATTATAAACCTTGTTCAGGGTATAAATACAGTAACATAAAACTGTCTCGGTGCAAAATAATATACAATATTAAAATATAAAGACATGTCAATCTTTAATTTAATTTGACTACTAAAATATGGAGAGTAAGAATGTGTTAGATAATATCTTTACAGCGTAAATCATTATATAGAGCAAGTCTACTTCATACATTAAACGAAGGGTTCACACTGTAAGATCAAGAGATATGAGGAGGAACGGATCATTTATAACAAGATCGTGTATTATTATTCAACATGTAGTTATGAGATAGTGAAATTTACATCATATATTTTGTACAGGTACAAATATACATCAATTTTTATCTTACATCTGACAAACAGATATCTTTGTTGTACAATATAGAAATATAAAAATTTGAATATGGTAGCAATGTTATTAATTGCATAAATATAAAAATTTGAATGAGGTAGCAATATTATAAATTGCATAAATATAGAAATTTAAATATTGACAACAAACCAGTGATATCTATCTAATAAATGAAAATGAAAGACAAGAATTGTACAAGAATTTATTACACTGTTATCTAACAATGAGTGATATAAAAAAACTGTGATGTGATGTATTTAAAATTGACAAAAACGGCTTATTTTCAACACCATAACTGATCGTCACTTATTTATGAGAATTTTATGGAAAATTCACAGCATGTGATACAATTTTAATAATATTTGAATGGTTTATGATCAGTTGGAATAAAAATAAAAAAGGAATTGAACAAAGTGTTCAAAACTGTGAAAAATAACAAATCGATCCATATCCAATTTTGATATTATTTGTTCTCAATCATAACTGTTTTATGTGTGCATGTGGGGCCTAGTTCATTTCAAATTTAATTAAATGGCAATTTTTATGATTTACAAATCACATAACTAAGTATTATTTTCACATATATTACATTTTGCCAGAAACATTTAACTCTTTCATAAACTTAACAATGTTGGTTAATTTGACATTTTACTCCTTTTTTTTTCTTTGTCACTCAGCAAGATATACCTTATATCTAACTCTGCATCACAATGAAATCACATAATTATGACAGGTAAAATTTCCCGATTAAATTCTGTAATAACTTAATTCTTGTGTTTGATTTATGGTCAGTCTAGGCTCTCTATTCAATTTGTTTTCTTCATCAAAATTATTATCAATCCTGCTAAGTTCATTTACATAGAAATTTACATACTTCCTAATTAAAGAAAAACATATAAATATTCTAAAATATTACAAAATAAAAATCAGCATGTTTTAGGTTTAAGGTACATTATGACAAAATTGTCAACATCGAAACTAACATTACCATGAATTGATGTCTTTGAACAAATTCAATTTTGGTATGCAAATGCTTGATGGCTTATAGCAGGAAAAACATAATAGGTACACCCCATATAGCAATGAACATACACAATGGTCAGCAAAATGTATAATACAATTTAAAATGGTTATATGAACAAGCTATAAATGGAGTCATCTATCCTGATGGAATTAAAATATATAAGTACCAGTAAATGTTCTATACATACAAAATAGACAAGTACTGACTCCCGAGAGAAACAGCAAACATAAAAGACTGTGGAAAGCTTACAATCGGGAATTTGGTAATCCTTTGTTAAAGACAGCAATAGCGGCTTCAACTATCTACAGACTACAAAATTGCTGACTGGGTCCGTATATATGCAAGGGTTAATGCAAGGGTAAATTGGGTCATTGACTTTTGTTTTTATCAATTAAGACAATTAATTATTCCTCATTAAAGATGTAATAAATTTTACCATGGTGAAAATTTGAAAAATGACAGGCTTATCTGAATACTGATATGTGGACTATCATAACAAAATGGTTGTCAAGTTCTCACTGAAGCCATGTTTATTGGATGACATCTCCTTTTAGTTTAGTTGACAGTATTCAAAATAATTCTGGGTTTAATTGACACAATAAATGTCTTAAATCAATCAAATTAACAATTGATATTTTGTCATTATAACTTTAAATAAGTTTTTTTCAAATATTTTAACCCTAGCTGATGTTAATAAAATATAAAAATGATGTACACACCTACATAAATTATGATATGTACACACCCACACCCACACCCATAGTTCCATAACTGTCAGAGAAACTTTTGTTGATATACTAAGGATAAAAGTTCCCCAATCAAAAATGGTAAACATGTTTGTCCTATACAAATTAATCTTCAATTTTCTGGTCATTTAGCTGTTTCTGATTTTAACACTTGTCATTTTACTAAACATGTCCACTGGTGGTCTGAATATGTAACAATTGTCATACTAGTAGTACTGGGAATTGCTGATGAATTTGGCAGATTGTCTAAGCTAAGAAAAGTACTACTTTGGTTTCAAACAGTGCAAATAAGATACATTATTTGGTGCAATCAGAAAATATCAGTTATTGTTCTGGGCTTGATTTGATTAATGAGACATAGTTTCATTCACTGTCAGATTGTTTGCACTATTTTTGCAATCAGAGAGTGTCATTCATTGGTTGGCTGGGGTCCTACATTGTGCAATCATAGAGAGTCATTCATTGGCTGGCACCTGAGGAACTATTCTGTGCATTCAGAGAGTGCCATTCATTGGCTGGCTGAGGCACAATTTTGATCAATCATAGAGAGTCATTCATTGGCTGGCTGAGGCACTATTTTGATCAATCAAACATTTAACACCATTAAGTTTAATGAATTATGACTTACATTTTTCTTCATTTCTTGTTCTAGGAAATTGGAGAATCCATATTCACAAACTTCTTTGACAGCACGGGAAGCATATTTACCATATTCCCATATTTTATAATCTTTGTTATGTGAAGAACCTATTATACTGGACCAGTGAAGTAGGACTGTTCTCTCTGAAAAGGAAATCAAAATGATTATAATAAATTTTTGATAAAAACTAATATAGATATACACTTCAGACCCTCTCTAGTGTTGAAAACAGGATTCTCCCTTATAAATTACATGTATCAATGTTACACCTGTCTATAAACACAATGTTTATTTATAGGAAATGTTGAGAAAACCAAAGTGTCTAGAGAATGCCATATCAGTGAGCAAGAAAACTGACAACCTTTTTTTTCACCAGAATCTGACAAAATAGGATTTTAACAAAGGCACTGAGTTCTTAAACATATTTCAAAAAAAAGAGTCTAAAAATGAATTTTAAAAGAAATTTTTTAAAATCTTGACTTTTTTCTACCAGTCTACAATTTTTCCAAAATTATTCATTAAAGTTTTCCAAGTATTTTAAATTCTTACACAATTCTGCTTGTGTATCACCTAAAAATGTATAGATGAATTTTCATGTTCCATGAGGAAGTGCAAAATATTTATTCCAAAAATCTTTAACCAAAAAATATGCACCAATGTTGATGACAACTGCATGACATTTCACACAAGACAAGCGAGATAAAGTTTGTCAGTTTTTATAAAACTTTTTTTAAGTTATACATGTATAAATAAGCATACAGACGTCAAACATCTTATCTCTTCATTTTGATTTTTATATAAAACTACCTAATAATGGTGATATTGTTGTTATTATTTGCGGTATAAATGTATAAAAAAGCATACAAATTTGTCACCTGGCAATACAATAATTATATCGGAAATTAACGTAATCAACCATCAGTAATGATAATATGTCAACTAAAATCTGTAAATAAACCATGAAAATCACCCAATAATGTAAACGTGAACAAAAAAAAAAGATAAAAATTACTGTAATTAACACATTATAATTTAATTTTATTGATACACAAAAACATTTTGAAATGCGATATCATAATATAAATATTGAATTATTTAATTGTGTGACAACTATATGTATAATTATGTGTATGGGGTGGAAGACATTCGATTTTAAACAACTTAGCTCTTATTCAAAATAATTAAAACGTGAAATTTCATCATGGGTTAAAGTACAATACTATAAATATGTCTAATTTCTGTCAAAACGTAATAAATAATATCGCCAATAACTCAGATAATTAAACCATGGAAATAACATTTTTTGTATGCAAAACACACCTGGTCAAAACACAATTATTACTTTTGTGTAATAATTTTTTGGAGAAAATTTTGATAAATGCTTGCTAATTCTATATTTTAATGTCTTTCTTATTTAGTCTTGCATGGGCACATTTAAACAATACCAGCCACAATACATATAAATCACACATTTTGAACATTTGAAAACCATTGTCTTATGGAAGTAAAATCTTGTGAAAATAGAACTAATTAAAAATTGGCAAAATTACAATTTTTTTTCAATTCCCTTGAAGTACTACAAAAGTCAATTTCTTACAGATGGATTAACGTATAGAAAAAATAAACTTCTATTTATCTAAATTTTTACATAATATGGTGATGAACAACAGATCCAAAAAGTGGTGCATTATACACCTGATACGAACAACAGATCCAAAAAGTGGTGCATTATACACCTGATATGAACAACAGATCCAAAAAGTGGTGCATTATACACCTGATACGAACAACAGATCCACAAAGTGGTACATTATACACCTGATACAAACAACAGATCCAAAAAGTGGTGCATTATACATCTGATACGAACAACAGAATCAAAAAGAGGTGCATTATACACCTGATACGAACAACAGATCCAAAAAGTGGTGCATTATACACCTGATATGAACAACAGATCCAAAAAGTGGTGCATTATACACCTGATACAAACAACAGATCCAAAAAGTGGTGCATTATACACCTGATATGAACAACAGATCCACAAAGTGGTGCATTATACACCTGATACGAACAACAGATCCAAAGTGGTGCATTATACACCTGATACAAACAACAGATCCAAAAAGTGGTGCATTATACACCTGATATGAACAACAAATCCAAAAAGTGGTGCATTATACACCTGATACGAACAACAGATCCACAAAGTGGTGCATTATACACCTAATACAAACAACAGATCCAAAAAGAGGTGCATTATACACCTGATACGAACAACAGATCCACAAAGTGGTGCATTATACACCTGATACGAACAACAGATCCACAAAGTGGTGCATTATACACCTGATACGAACAACAGATCCACAAAGTTGTGCATTATATGCCTGAGATATGAACAACAAAGTTTTGATGTCAGGTTAGTGAACACTATCATCCTAATATTCCCCTTTTGACCACAGGCAGTTAGACAAGCAGATTGAATACATGACATCCTGAATTTGAATTGAGGCATAATCATTTAGGTTTAAGAAACCTGAATTTTTTTCGTATTTTCTGACCTTAAACTTTGACTTTGACCTCTGTGCACTCTGACACTCTTAATATGACAAATATTTATGGCAAGATTTAACAAAATCCCTTATACTGTTTTCAGAAGTATTAAAAGACACAAATTTTTTTCAAAACATACAATTTTACACTTTTATGCATATGGTGACCTTGACCTTTGACCCGAACATCAATGCATTGTGATTTGTACACCTTCTGAATCTGATATTCATTGCAAGATTAATTTAATGATTCATACTACTCAAGCATTATAGAATGGACAAGAAAATGCTGAACAAACATACACTCAGAATGTAGACTCAGACTTACTCTGATACCTAGACAGAAACTCTGATACCCAGACAGGTACTCTGATACCTAGACAGGTACTATGATACCTAGACAGGTACTATGATACTTGACAGATACTCTGTTACCTAGACAGGTACTCTGATACCAAGACTGGTACTCTGATATCTAGACAGGTACTCTGATACCCAGACTGGTACTCTGATACCTAGACTGGTACTCTGATACTTGACAGATACTCTGATACCTAGACAGGTACTCTGATACCAAGACTGGTACTCTGATATCTAGACTGACCCAGACAGATACTCTCATACCTACTGTCTGATTCACTTCTGCCGTAGCACTACATTTTCAAGGTTTTAGAATAGATTAGGGTTAGGGTAGAAAATTCTGGAATAGTCCATTTAGCTGTAGGTAAGATCGCTATTGTTAGAACCACAGTATATTCCTTTTCGTTGTCAAGCTAGCAGACCATATTACCTGGCAAGCGAAAATGAGAAAGTTGGTCATGCACAGTTCTATTTTCTTAACCAGCATGATTTTTCAGCAATGTATTTCCGAAATGAGTGTTTGTGTGTTTTACCATATTAAATCCCAGTAAGGATTTTTAAAAAGCTCTGCATTTTATACTCCAGCTAAGATGGCAAGTATTTTGGTATGTCATAAGGGTATGTGACATGCTACAAAATTTTTTGATATCTTTTCTAAAACCTTGAAAAACTAGTGCTACAGCAGACATGAATCAGACAGTAGACAGGTGCTATGATACTTTACAGGAACTCTTATACCCAGACAGATACTCTGATCTCTAGACAGGTACTCTGATATCTAGGCAGTTACTCATATACCCAGACAGGTACTCTGATACCTGCACTGATACTCAGAGAGATACTCTGATACCTACACAGGTACTCTGTTATCTAGATTGGTACTCTGATACCTAGACTGGTATTCTGATACCTAGACAGGTACTCTGATATCTAGGCAGTTACTCATATACCCAGACAGGTACTCTGACACCAACACCCATACTCAGAAAGATACTCTGATACCTAGACGGTTCTCTATTATCTAGATTGGTACTCTGATACCTAGACAGGTACTCTGATATCTAGGCAGCTACTAATATACCCATACAGATACTCATATCATGTAGACAGGTATTCTGATACCTGGTGCTCTGATCTCAGATAGGTACTCCAATCCCTATCGTCATTCCAACCATATAATCATCCAATCATCACCTGATCAGTATAACAACAACTATCAACCCGATTTTTGTAGTTATTTAGGTTCCCTGCATCTTGTCCATTATTTGATCTTATTATAACTGTCAGTTATTTTCATTTTATGGAAAGATTTTATGGATTAAAGTTATAAAACAGTTGATTTTATGTCATTTAAGTGTTTAAGTAATATAAAGTTTTTATTTCCAAATCATGATCAACACAGTATAAATATCAAGTAACAAAACTTGTGTAATTTCAGTATCTTAACATTTTATGTGGCAAAGATAATTTGTGATTTCATTACGTTACTTCTTAAAATGTAAAGATGTATTCAGAAAATTCAAGATCTATTCAAGAATTAAACTAGGGTTAAGTAATGTAAAATTTCAAACTCCTTTTAAAGCAGATAGTCTGAAGAATGACATGGTTATAAAAGTCACATGGTCAATGTAACACAACCCTAAATTTGATTTGAGAGCTGTTTTGCCAAATCTTTTTTATTTACATGATACAAGATCTATGACAAGATGACTTTTGTGAGGTTGAACTTTAGAAAATTGTTTTATTACATCTAAGGTCCTAATTAAATGTTATTTAATCACTTAAAAGAATCAATCCATGCTGGTAAAGTGGAGATATAACACAGGAAAATTGTTCTATTTATAAAGGTATCATGATTTTATCATATATCTTGAAGTCTTTTGTGAGGTCTAAAATGGAAGACAAGATGTATCAAAAATAAACTGTTAATCATGAACACTTAAATGTTGTATCTTTAACTGTTTATCTAACTTATCATCAGCCATCTTTAATTTGAAACTCTGCTTCAAAACAGTTAAACAAAACAGTAACAGTCTGACATTTTTATACATTTTAAATCATCAAAGATGTCTAAATTGAAATTTCTATCAATGATTTCATCAAATATTTAGCGCTATGAAGATAATGTAGTACATATTTTATACTATGCCAAAGCTTGCACCATATCAACTGATACTAATGTAGATCTATTGTTTCTGGTATAAATACCTTTATTTGTATCATTAATGGTTTTTATCTGATATAATTAATTACCCAGACTTAAACTTGTTCTCACCTATAGCTGTAAAACTGTTAACAATGTCACAATCAACAGTTAGGGTTGAAAGTCAACTTAAAGCTTAAGTTTATATGTCAGATATAACTTGATATAAACAAAGTGTCTTAATCTTTACAAATATCAAAGGTTTCTATATATTTAACACATTTATTGCTACCAAGGTAGCCTGATATATCAATATTTATACTTAGTTACCTCCTTTCCATTCTAATTAGGGTGTTTTTAACCTCAAAAAGGTGAACTAAACAATACAAAATTTTAATTCAAATTTGACATTAATTAAAATTCCAAAACAATGGCTCATGAAAAATTGCAAGATATGGATTTGACTCATGGTGTAAAAATTTCAGTTATCGGTTCTTTTTTTTTATTGTTTTTTTAAACTCCCAACAAAAATAACATCCTAACAATATAGTTTATAAGTCTGGCCATCTGTCTGTTTTTCTGATAATTCTTAGTTTTACGACCCAAATAAATGGTGCAGCTATACTATTCAGACAGATAAATATATATGTCATTCTGTAAAAATTTTCTATAATCTTCAAAACCATTGGAATTAAGAGGTGATCTACAAATGCTGGATGTGGTTTAATAAAAGTCAGAAAAGTGTTATATTAAGAACCAGTACAAGAACATCCACTTACCAAGAAGTCCGAAGAAATATGTGGCATTGCAAGGACAGATGCAAATCACATCACATCACATTACCTTTTCTGATTTATCCGGTAGAGTTTACAAAATTGAGATTTACAGTTTTTATTCATAAACAAAATTTACCTATAGTTGTTGGAAAATCTTTTGGATGTCTTTGCCTTGTCCATTTGCCTTGGAAATGCATTTTATATCTAGCACTACCACATGCACAACAACCATTTTCCTCCACTGGTGCTGATTCATCCCCCTGGGGTGCTGGCGACACTTCTGCAAAAAGTATTCAAAGATGTTAAACTTTGTAACACTTTTATATTAATGCATGTATGTACATACCAAAATCTGACTGAAAATGATGATAAATTTAGTTAATTAAATTAAAATATTTTTAATATTTAAAGCATAATGCAGCAGCCAAATTGTGAACTTCTCAACACAAGTAGAACACTCTGGTCTCCAGCCTGGTCAACTACTAATAAAGCAACCTATCCATCTTGGTCTGTCTACTAATCTAGCCACTTATCCATCTTGGTCTGTCTACTAATCTAGCCACTTATCCATCTTGGTCTGTCCACTAATATAGCCACCTATCCATCTTGGTCTGTCTACTAATCTAGCCACTTATCCATCTTGGTCTGTCCACTAATATAGCCACCTATCAATTGTGGTCTGTCACCTAATCTAGCCACTTATCCATCTTGGTCTGTCTACTTATATAGCCACTTATCCATCTTGGTCTGTCTACAAATATAGCCACTTATCAATCTTGGTCTGTCTACTAATATAGCCACTTACCAATCCGGTCTGTCTACTAATATAGCCACTAATTCATCTTGGTCTGTCTACAAATATAGCCACTTATCAAGCTTGGTCCGTCTACTACTAATAAAGCCACCTATCCATCATGGTCTGTCTACAATAATAAACACTTATCCATTGTGGTCTGTCTACTAACACAGCCACCTATTCATCATGGTCTGTCTACTAATACAGCCACTTATCCATCTTGTCTGTCTACTAATATAGCCACCTATCCATTTGGTCTGTCTGCTAATATAGCCACTTATCCATCTGGTTTGTTTACTAATATAGCCACCTATCCATCTGGTCTGTCTACTAATATAGCCACCTATCTATCTGGTCTGTCTACTAATATAGCCCTTATCCATCTTGGTCTGTCTACTAATATTAGCCACCTATCCATCTTGGTTTGTCTGCCAATATAGCCACCTATCAAGTGTGGTCTGTCACCTAATCTAGCCACTTATCCATCTTGATCTGTCTACTAATATAGCCATCTATCCATCTTGGTTTGTCTTCTAACATATCCACCTTATCCGCCTGGTACACTAATATAGCCACCTTACCAGCCTGGTGCACTAATATAGCCACCTTACCAGCCTGGTACACTAATATAGCCACCTTATCAGCCTGGTACACTAATATAGCCACCTTTTCAGCCTGGTACACTAATATAGCCACCTTACCAGCCTGGTACACTAATATAGCCACCTTACCAGCCTGGTACACTAATATAGCCACCTTACCAGCCTGGTACACTAATTATGTTATTTTTGGGTTATTTTATGCTTTTGTATTTCACAACTTTGTGGTGTTTGATGTTGGTTTTATTATCCTTTGTAAAAATAGCAAAAAGTTCAGAGGTTTTTTTCTGAAGAAAAACAAACCATCATGTTAGTTTTCAAAAAAAATTTGCCACCCTTCCTTTATTTAGATGTTATTCATCTAAACCATATGTAATAAAGTTTCTATAAAAATATTGTTCAAACAAGATCAAATTACTTGTTAAAACTAAAGACAAATTCTCCTGAAGTCTTCTAGGCATAACATTTGTTTTGTAAAACTTGATAATAAAGATGCAGTAATAAACTACCAGGAGGTAGTATTGAGGTGTAACTGTGTCAGTAATTAGGATGGTTGTTAAGTGATGTACAGGTGTGATATTACACTCACCTTCCTCACAGATAATTTTAGTAAGTTTTCCTTCATCTTTATACCAGACATCGGGAAGCTCAATTACGGAAGCTCTGTAAATTATAAAAAAAATCAAAAAATTTTAAACAACCATGTAGCTCTGTAAATTATAAAAATACAAAATTTTATAGAAAAATTAAATTTAAAACAGCCATGTAGATTTCTGGACTTTAAAGATAAACAATCATACAGAAAAATTAAATTTAAAACAGCCATGTAAAAAAGGTTGGACCTCCCATATTACATAACATTTTAACAACATCAAAGTGCGTGTATGGGGGTGAAATTTTGATTTAATTCACTTTTGAACCAAAGTCAGTAAAATCTTGCCAAAACATTATTTATTTGTTTGAAATAAGAGTGTACTGTTCTAAAAGGCCAAAAATTCATTATTTAAAATTTAAATTTAAGTGTTCAGTTAATAAAAAGGTGGAAAAAAAAATTGCTTCCTCTCAAAGTTTCCTGAAGTGAGGATCGAAAATATTTTTAAGTGTGAAATGTTTGATTTTAATGCCAGACATTTTTGGACAAATACTTTTTGTTTTTGTGATGGCACCTGTCTTTTACTGGAACGATTCTGTTACTCTTAAACGAGAAGCAATGTTAATGACTTATATATCATAAGTTATGTAATTAATTTTTACTATTATTAATGACAATAAATTTTAAACTTTAATACAGTCCTTCAGATACTCTTCGTTATTAACAACATCAACCTACAGTTTAATTATTATCAAAGTAAAATAATTTTTGTTGTTTAAAATAAAGACCTTTAAATTTAATATATCAACTTTAATGTTTTAAATATCACAAATACATAGCAGTGTTGGTTAAAACAGTAGCAGGCTCGGGGCTGGCTCATTCATCGACTGTATTAAATAAGTCTACCATATGTTATAACGATAAAACATTAAAACACTAATTACCGAATGAATGCAACTACATGACTTAAGATAAGTGTTGCCAATAGAAAAAGTCATGATTGTTATTTAAAGTGTTGTATAGCTGAGTTAAAGGCAGTTGTCTTGTCATTTAAAACAGCTATTATTGTAAAATAAGATATAAGGGTCAAATATCAATGAATTTACCAGAACTGTCGGTAAAACTGAAATAGATTCAGTGATTTATTCTTGTAGAATCAGCGATTTATTCTCAAGGTACTGATCAATTTTGTTTGTAGCTGAGTTTTTGTCTGTATTGTGAAAGATGTTTTCAATCAATCTCTTCTTGCATCATTCAAAACACCCCAAGTAACATACAAACTGAACACATAACAGACTCATGATGTAACCAAACACATTCATATACTACCATATTTTTGGTCAAATAGTAGTGGTTAAGAAAGGGAGATAACTAAGATCTTATTAAGATTTTATGGTGAAAAAATATGATATACATACATGTATAAGGATTCAAATAATGTTGATGATTAGTTAGTGAAAAGACAATTATAAAAACATTAAAATGTATGAATATAAATGATTTTGATCATTATAAACAATTATTTAAAGAGTCAGAGTGGACAAGTAGTTAAGGCATTAAACACATGATGCCTCACTACTGTAGGTTTAACCTGAGTGAATCTCAAGTGAGAAGAGGTTGTAGGCATTTGCTTGTTGGCTAGGTAACAGTTCAGTAGTAATGGGTAAGTGTACTAAATCTATAAAGGTCACCATAAATGTGCACTAGTACCATGCAAAACAGAAACACTTGTACAAACACACACCATGTGAACTTCGTGAGATTCTATTCTGTCCAAATGTTTGAAATCCTAAGATCAGGTTGAATGCAGCTTTCAGAGACTCTATTTTGCTCACATTTATAAACTTGATTCTAAATTATTATTTGCTTCAAATGTTTAAGTTTGAAGTTTTCTATTACACAATAAATATCACATTTTGTCTCTGTGATGTGTAAAACTGTATTATATACATAATGATGTATTATGTTATGTAATTATCCATAATTAAAACACTTTACAAATTAATGTGATATTTATAAATTCATCAGAATTTAGTTTTGACTTGTAGTTTTTAACAAGGACCTGCATTATGAGTGAGATAACATTACAAACACAATGCCATACTGATAACAAATAATTACAAAATTTGACATGTTTGGTCAAAGTTCAGAAACTTGAATCTATTGATACAGTCAAATTTCATTTTAATTATTCAGTAAGATTATATACAGAGGATTAACTTACTAACATGTTAATCCTGTTTGTTTAATTACCAGAAAATATATAAAGATTAAGAATATTCACATTTCTGAGCATCTTTATTGCTGTATCACCTTTCTTAGGGTGACCTTGAACTTTCTTAAATTTTGTTATGACTGATGTCCCTTGAAGACATGATATATTATATAAGACAAATCTCTCATTTGAATGCTTTATGTAGTTTTGTTTATGTTTTATCAACAGGGTGGAATTTGTAACAGCTTTTGTAGAGCATCTCAGACTAGCAACTCTTGTAAGCTAGTTGAATGTTATTTTACATCACATCAGCAATTTGTATTGTGATAAGACTTGTTTTATTAATTGTGAGAGCTAATCTTCACAAAGATATTTTTCATTTGGTGCATGAGTGTACAAGTGTTTGAGATCTCGATTTTACTAATGCAGAATTATGGAGCCTGTAGAATACCAGTACATTTGCCTGCAATGTTGCAGATAAACATTACAGACTACTCAGACCATTATACTGGTACAGAGCCAAAGAGTAAAGGTCTATGACAAGGAAATGCCTTTCTTACTTTGGATCTACCAGGGTCCAATCCACAGTGGTGAGACTACTTGGGTTTGAAGACAAAAGCCTTGACCACTAAACCAACATGACCAACCATTATAATTAGAACCACCATTAAAGATAATGAAGTTACAGATATGAATTCAAATTATTTCAATTTTACAGAAAATACACACCCTAAAATTACACAACAATCATCTTTAACATTTGTGAATATGTACATGTATATTTGATTTATGTGAATTTTTATTTATTTATTTATTTATTTATTTATTTTTAAAAAATTATTTTGAAAAATGATTCTTTTGAAAAATCACTGGTATTAATGATCTGGATTAGATTTCAATTTTTGACAACTTCAATGTTTTTTACCTAATCAAAATATCATTTTTCTTAAAGAAATTGTATGACATTAGCAGGCCATACACTAATTATAATCAAAAATCCATTCAATCAAAACTGAAAAACTCAAGCATAAGGATATGCAGTTATAATTTATTTTCTCATGAAAGTCTTTAAAGTGTTATCTATATGAGGTAATGGTTGACAGACAAGGATATGTAGAGGTTAGTTCAAAACCTGTCGGAAGTCATAACATTAAAGACAAAACACATTTATATATATAGATAGTGTGCTTGTATAGAGCTCCACCCTGACTTAACACTATATCAAACAAGTTGATATATTTACTATAACAAATTTCTTATTTTCACATTTAATTATTATTTATGCTAAGAATCACCTTGTACATGCTAAAGTCTAAATTTATCCAATTTTATGCCAGTTTAATAATTAATTTTGATTAAGATAAGAAATTTCAGACAAACTGTGAAAATATGAAGAAATATCAGATTTCCTCAACAATTTCAGTACCTAACGTTTTATCATTCTTACATATATTTTTATCTTTTTTCTGCCTTGGCTAAAATTTATATAAAAGGTTATTCTTAACCATAAAATTCTAATTAAAATTTTATAATTCAAGTCCTTCAATATGGCATATATTCAAAGGCATTACATATATTTATTTCCAATATTTTTTCTAGGTTTGCTCCAAATATTAAAGACAAAAGATTCAGAATAAAATTTCAATACACTTAATAGTGATAGACATTTATTGTTTTATATAATACATTTATTGACTTCCAATGAGATAGATATCAGGATTTATCAACCTCAGAAATACAATGTATAACATTTCCCTGGTCAAAGAAATTGAAAAACTTTGGAATTCATTTCCATGTATAATGATTCCTTAATTTTTTAAATCATAAAACTTCATAAAATAAATTATCTATGTTTATTTTATTTATCTGTGAGTGTCACTTTCCTTTACTTTTTATTAGCAAAATAGGCTTTTACTCATACTACATGTTTTGAGATATTTGCGATGTTCAGTTTTCAGCGGGTTCATTCTACATTAGCAAAAAGTAGGAATTAAGATAAAATCACTATACAAATGTATAATGTCACACAAATAAACAAAAAAACTCAGTATCATGTACTGCATGTAGAAATATTTACCTTCTTAAACCAAGACATCATTTTTTTGTATTTTGCAACAATAACACACCTCAGCTGTGAAATTGATATAACTTATATGTTACAAAATTATAAATTCTTTACTATATACAAATGCTCTTTTTTACATATAATGCATCCAAATAATCACACTTTTTTTCATTTTCCAGAGAAAATAAAACACATAGAGTGTTTAAAATTGTTTAAAAAAGCAACTTTCAAGTTAAGAGGAAGATTTTGTTATATAAATCCCTGGTTATACCCAGACATTTAAGCATGAAGGTCTATCTAATTAAAATATCAAACTGTTATATATACCCACAGTGTGGTCTGACTTCTGCGTAACTGAGTAACAATTTAATTTTTTATTCTAAGATTAAATAACAATTTTATTTGTGTTATATACCTAAAAAAAGATAAAAATCTTAAACAGCAGTGGCAAATTTTAATGTGAATTTTGTTTTTATTGACAAATAATTAAATGTTTGTATGTTCTACTTTGTATTTAAAAAAACATGTTTTTTTAATCGTGAAACAGAACACAACATCAAAATAGACCCTTTTCTCTATAAGGTGTTAATTTTATTTCCTTGTAATTTAAATCCTTTTTCTTATATGACACTAAACTGACATTCTGCAGAACTTCCTTAGTTTTTTATTTTTGTAAATTTTTGAAATTCCAGACTCTATGAATGTCAACAATCAGGAGTTCAGTTGGTGTTTTAAGATATAGGTTATCAAAAAGTAAAAAGGGTCATTTTCAAATATCCTAAAAAAGGTTATACATATATAAATACTAAAATTCATCATTGAAATTGAGTTTGTGAATATATTTCTTATTTGCTCTTTGTATTACCAGACAGCCTATCTACAAATGGCTGCATTATATAGTGTTAAAACACTAGAGTTATAACTGTTGCAGAATGGCATCACAATCCAATCAGTCACATTTTCCTACACCAAGTCACTCAATGAAGACTACAGTTTAATTTGAGGTGTTCATCTATTTGGTGACATGCTAGCAAATCATTAGCCTTTAAATATCTGTATTAATATCTTAATAGCCCCTTTGTAAAGGTATATTTATCATTTATACAAACTCAGATTTCTTCATCTTAAATAAACTTTACAACCTCTGACATGTTTTCATGTTTGATTGAGAATATCTTTTATTTTAAATAAGTCCTTTTCTATGGATATCATTATGACAGCTTTTCAAAATTGACTTTACATAGCTTTTGTAAATATGTTTTAATAATTTGATATTCAGATATATATGAACACAAAAAATGTGAAAAAGTTAAAAGTCAAATATTTTGAGTGTAAATAAAATCATATAGACGACAAGTGACATAAAGATTTTATGTGGCTACCTGGCAAGTGTAATGGAACGCAGTCTAATGAAAGAAATAGGGTGAAAATGATTGAATCAAAATATTTTCTTGCATGACAGAATCATAAATATCAGGATACGATACATACAGGTGTTAGCATCAGCCAGACATGATAGGTAAAACAGTGTGTGTGTGTTAGACGTATAAAATAATGTCATCTAATCACACAACCTGGACTAGTTAATTTGGAAATTTTATTTATTTTTTTCAAAACAGTAAAAAGTTTTGCTAACATTAGCTAATTAATGTGAAAAATTTAACAAATTTAATTTTATTTATTCCTACATACAAAATACTAACACCTCTGCTTGTGCTTCTCAGCAAAAAATTGGTTCTTTCACAATTCATAATATTAATTTTTTGCAAAGATACTTTTTTTTTTTTTGGATAAAACTCTAATTTCTCTTTAATAAAAAAAAGACATTATCATAATTAGACTTTTTATGTTCAAGTTCTTTTATTCTAACATTGCAAATTTTACAACATAGAGTACATGTACAATGTATAATTATCTATACAAAATAATGGCCAATCACATTGGGTGTGCTAAGTCTAACTACTGGTAATTACAGTGAGTGAGATACTTCTGACCAGTCAAATTGGGTTTGGTAATTCTAACCAATCACAAAGGGTGTGACATTTCTTATTAATGACAGAGGTTGACAATTATGACCAATCACAGTGGGTGTAATAATTCTTATCAATGACAGTGGGTTATAATTATGACCAATCACAGTGGATGTGATAATAAATCAATGACAATTGGTGATAATTATGGTCAATCACCGTTGTTGTGATAATTATGGCCAATCACCGTTGTTGTGATAATTCTGATCATTCACAGTGGATGTGATAATTCTGAGACTCACAATTGGTAGGAGAAGTCTGACCAATCACAGTTTTTATGATAATTACAGTGGATGTGATAATTCTTACTAATCAAAGTAGACAAAACTAAACCCCAAATTCCATGTCTGAGTGTTAGAGGTATTTGGACAAATAGGATTCCTCTGTCTTTTGAACTCATCATCACACTGACTATGATGTCATTTCCTCTGGGAATATAACCACATCTACAAACACATTATAATGAGGGTCTGTTTTCTTTTACAAAAGTTAAGTTTAATTCATAATGTCACACAGAAAAATTCAGAATATAATCTGTAACTGATTTGAGTAAATATAAGTGTTTTATCTTTTTTCCATCCTTATGGCCAATTAATTGTTGAAACATTTATTTAAAAGCACTGAATCATTTTTTAGTTGTATCAAGAATTTTTTAACATTTTCCATTCACCATCAATGCCAATTTGACCCAAATACAAAAAACATTCTTATTTACAAAAGTTATAAAAACTTCAATTCCATTGATAAAACATATTCAAATCAAAATGTTGAGAATATAAAATTTGAAAACACCTTATTAAAAGTATAAGGATATAAACTTTGAATCCTGCTACATCATTTTTTTTACTTCTCGTAAACAGACCTCCGTATGGTAATTGTACTGTTAGCAGCATTTTCACATGACCTTGACCTTAACAGATATATTATATCTTAAATTTTGTTACATTATGTACCAAGCTACATTAAAATCTATTTTAGTTTAGAAGAGATTCTGACAAAAAACTATGAGCAAAGACGCCAAATTCAAGATATTCCAATCAAAAAGAAGAAAACATGTTTCTACTGTGACAGGATGATATAAATAAATCTAACTTTATTTAAAGAAAAAAAAGAGAAGTCAGAATTGTGAATTGAGGTAAATGAACACAAGATCAGGCAGTGTGTTGAGTGGAATGGAGTAAACTAAACTAACTAACTAACTAACTAACTAACTAACTAAATAAATAACTAAATAAATAAATAAATAAATAAATAAATAAATAAATAAATAAATAAATAAATAAATAAATAAAAAGAAGGGTCAGATAAGCAGAATAGAGAAATAAAAACAGGAGTAGGCATAAATGAATGAAAAAAACAGAAACAAGATCAGATGCTCACAGTGGTACCAGATGTATTAAGTGTTTTTGCACCCTGTAACATTGTGTTTCATTGATAAAATGACAGAATTACTAACAGTTAGAACAACAAAAAATTTAATTCAATTCATATATATATATATATATATATATATATATATATATATATATATATATATATATATATATATATATATATATAAGGTACATACATAAATATAAATAATATATGTACTCTAAACTTCAAAGCTTACATGTTAACATATTCAGTAACCTTATCAAACTATATAAACATGCTTTCTTAAAAGGTTGTATCATATTAACTTGTAAATTTCTACAGTGCATAAATTTGATGTTTTATTTGTATATTTGTAGATCTAGAATATAGATAGTGTTTTGTGTATGCTAATCAGTATTCTAAAATGTTTCTCATTAAAATGAATATTCAAATTTAAAATCTTCTAGATGTGTTTTGTTAAATAAAAATAAAAAATAATGAAAGAAAACGAAAATCAAAATGCACAAATTGATTGGACCTACCTATCACATATAGTACAGAATTATCTCACTTTAAAATCACCTTTCTGGGCAATAAAACAAATTTATACAAAACAGACACTAACTCATTCTTGACTTTTTCATTTTAAATAACAAGTTTTTTTATTTTTTTATTACCATAAAATTTGCACTTTAATATTCTAGTGACAACTAATGACCTTTGTTATGTAATGACTGATAAAAAGTCTAAATTTATCCTTTAATGTTGACAGAGAATGGCCTATTGTACTTATATTATATTGTCAACTGTGCATATCAAGTATAAAATTGCATTAAAAATGTCATTTTAAGAAATCAAAATGTTAAATATATGAGGTGAATTGATGAGAAAGGTTAGGGAAGAAAACACTTGCTTTCTGTCACTGAGATAGCTTTAACAAACTTCCAAAAATACTCTAGTGACATGTTTTGAATACTGTAATTTTTTTATTTTATATATACACATGTACACTGTAATATTTTTTACTCAGCTGAAACACATTATGGTGTTATGGTTATAACTGTAGGAATTTGACTGCACCTTTTGACAGGTTTTAATCCGACATAAGTAGTATGAAATGTATTAATAATAAAATCATAGTTTACAACAAAAGCTGATAATTATAAAAACGCTGATTGTGGCATCCCATTTACTGTGGTACATTGATATGCTAAACATGTACAGATGTAAAGAGGCTAACATGAATTCAGTACACTTTGTGTTGTTTGGTGGTGATGTTGGTGACTCTCTAGGTGGTGCTTTCCATTAGAAAATTATGCAACAATGTCTAACACTTACCTAAATTCAGTACACTTTGTGCCCTTTGGTGGTGCTCTAGGTGGTGCCTTTCATTAGAGAACTATGTAACAAAATCTTACACTTACCTAAATTCAGTACACTTTGTGCCATTTGGTGGTGCTCTGGGTGGTGCTTGCCACTGCACCATCATGCCCTTTTTAAACATCAAGTAGTGATGTGTTATCACAGTGTGATCACAGTCAGGAGCTTTCTGTACCCTGCGATCTGGTGGTATCTGAAAAATGAATTCAATTTACAGTAATTACTATAATAAAACTGATTAACCACCACAATCAGTCAGTCAGATCCAAGCATCATAAAGGATCTGAAAACAATTTATAGAAGATTTATTACAATTTTTGGATCACAACATACTGTTGGTGATAAGATGGCTATTCAAATAAAATAGTTGGTCTCGTTATATATCATGGGAGACTCATAAAAAAAAGAAAACATAAAGAAAGTATTTTTGGTGCCATTAGAAATCAGTCATATTTTAGATGGCAGATTTATAAAGGTTTTTACAGTGTACCCAGTAGAAAATTTAAAGTAAAGGCTTTTTTTATCCTGCTCAATATGTGCAAAAAATAATGAAATGATGCATCCAAAGAAATTAAAATCAATGGAGGCATCAAATGATAGCTTTGAACAAAATTGTCAAAGTAGAATATTGGTCTTTTCATAAAAATTTTAAATTTTTTTAAAGATATTTTCTTTTTGATTCAAAATTCTTTATTTCATAAAACTGGTTGGTCACTCAGAAAATCATGAAATTAATATTTCCGATGCATTTCCAATTTTATGTAAATTAGATAAAAAGAACATAATGCAATGACAACCAACAACAGATGCCTTTCAATTATGAAAACATTATCAAATACATAAAACCCAACTGACTGTGAAACATGTTATTTTTTAAAAATTCTGTGGAAATGATTCATGTAAGCATAAAATGATACAGCAAAGATGTGGACCACTTGTTATAGATAGCCCATCCACTCAAACTCTGACTGTGAAACTGTTGTTAAGGTGTGAAAAAGAAGATAAAAATCTTGACAGATCATTTGACCACTTAACTAGCAATGACAGTGGTCAGTTAGAGATTAATGAGACAGAAAATAACCAGCATTCAAGCAGCAAATATTTTTATTACAATATTGCCTCCCCACTGTTAAAACTGCTGACATCAAACTGTTTAAAATTTTAAGTAGTGACAATAGAAAGTTTTTCATTCTCATTATCAAAGGAGTTATTTTATGGAACATTTGATGTCAATCTAATGACTTAGGTAGTTTTGTTATACATTCAAAAAATGCTTCACTGCTTCATCATAGGCTAATAAAACGCAGCATGATGGCGGAAATAAAAATGGCCACCACAGAGCCATTTAGCAAAATATTTTTGTCTGACACAAATTCATCAAAGCTATATGAATTTTAAAAAATTTAAATATTTTAAAAAGAATATACATGCAAAAAATAAAAACAAAAAAGTAATGATAAATTGAAATCTTGAAGATTAAAAAATTTTCAGGTTTGGCATTCAAAGACAAAATCTTAACTGAAGTACCAGAAAAATGTTATCAAACCTGAAAAATTTTAAATTCTGTTTTTATCTTTCACTGCAACTAAACAAGAATAGCTGGAGTCAGAAAAATCAAAATTATGCTAGAAAAGTACAATCTTAAGCTACATATACAGTTATAAAAAATATGTGAAAGAATGAAATAAAAATATAATAAAATGAAAAATAAAATATAAAGACAGGATCAAAAGTGTTATTGAAAAATTATTATTATTATTATTATTATTATTATTCATTTCCCTCCCTTTGGATTGTGCTATGGGTGGGATTTTTTTTATATCATTTATTATTGTATATTTTTCTAATCAGCTAACCAAATTATCTCCAAGGTTTATTATAAAAAACTGTCAATCCAGGACGAGAGTCGGACGTATATCTTAATATGTAGTCCAGTTTTTGAATTAGTACATTTTATACTTTGGTCCAATATTACTCTCCAGTAAAACTTATTGTCTGACACAGATATTTTGGATTTATGAATAAGAATAAATTTATAAAATTTTCTAATTTAATCCAAAAATTAGCTTATTTTTGAAATGACCCATTAATTAGCCAAAGCTATGTTGATCTGACCCATCATCCCATGATTAAAATACCTAATCTTTACACAAATATTTCATACTGTGACCTTAATATTTCTTCAATCATAAATAGATGCAAAGGATGACCACTGGTCAAGTTAGTTATGTATATTATGATAAAGAAGCTGACAAAGTTACAGAAAAACCTCATTATTTTCTGCTCTGACTGCTCCCAGATCTTTTGATGTAAATACAGGAATTAGCCAGGGTGTATCGCTTGGTGTATTTCATTTCATCATTCAAGTACAAGAAGTGTGTTTTCTAAATAGAAATTAGCCAGGGTGTATCATTTAGTGTATTTCATTTCAATACACTGTTTCCTGATGATGTGAAAACAGAAATTAGCCTAAATGTACTACTTTGTGTATTTTATTTCATCTTACAAGTATAACAAATGTGTTTAATTTTCTGTGGAGATGCTACAATGGGCAGTTACTAATGAAAATTCAATATGTTTTCTTGGTTTAAGACTAATGATTACTAATTAGTATTTCCTCTGTTACTTGTTACCCACCATGGTGATTAAGGTCACCCCTGTGATGAAGTAAAGTGCTACATCAATATAATTATGGATAAATCTACAAAGATTTTTCTATCACCTCAAGAGTTAACTGAACAAATTCCTTATTTGGTTATATAACACTAATCTTTTAATCACATAATGATAAAGATAACAAACTACCCACTAGGTTGTAAAACGCCCATCTCAACAGGATAAAACACATATATACATAATATCTAAAGAAATCAACTCCTTACATGGGGTTAAACAAATCAGGACAGACCCCACATAATGACTCTCTTCCTTAAGTGATCATCCTTCCAAAAGAAGAAAAAAGGATGTATTTATATATGAAGGAAATATACTTAGAAGTTGGTTGGTTCAACATGCTTCAGATATGATGAAAAATTATGTCTAAAAAACTCTTGATCAAACATGATTTCTAAAGCTGCCAAATAAGACTTGCTCAACTTTTAAAACAATTACTGAGAACAATATCAAATGAAGTGTTGTACAATAATAGTGTTTTAAACCACAGTCAAAATTCTTTTACTTATAATGAGATAGTCAGCTTTGGGATGATGAAAGAAACTAAAGTAGCCAAAGAAAACCACCAATTTTCAGTAAGAGAACTGAAAATCCTTTTCACACCTCTCTGATCTGCCTGAGTGGGATTTGAACCTAGGTGATGAGAGGGTTGTGGTACATAAGTCAATGCTTTAAACCACTTAGTTACTTAAACCCCCAAGAACAATGTTGAATAAGAGAGCTCTTAAATATTTAACAAGTAGTGCTTAAGACAGACTTGAGATTAATGTTAAGTGTGTATTAAGATATTCTTGTAGTAAGTATAACTTACAATAAAGGAACCACTAGCATCTCTCTCATCTTTGGTTCCTTGTTTAACAGCTACTAACATAAAACCAAGCATCCATTTTACATTATCTTCATTCTTCTCACTATCTTGTATTTCAACTGAAAAATAAAATGAAATGAAATAACAAAAAAAAAAAAATAAATAAATAAAATAAAATGAAATGAAATGAAATGAAATGAAATGAAATGAAATAAAATGAAATGAAATAAAATTGTTAAAATATAAAATAAAATAAAATTAGGTAAAATGATGTGATGTTTTTTTAAATCATTTTATTTTCTGATTTTTTTATCAGGTGCTATTAAGATTTAAGAAAACGATGATTTCTTCACTAATGTAAATGATGATAATCTTTTGTTTGTTTGAGCAAAGCTATGTGTACTTTTTATTAGTATATGGATATTGTCTTTTTTTGTGCATAATTCAGTAATCAAACATGAATTGGCTTTGACATGCACAATTTTCTTTTCACTTGGGATGAAGATAAGGTTTAAGGTTCTACAAAGAACATCTGTTCTGTAAAGTCACATGGTTACCATACCTATACTTAGCAAATATTGCACTTCTGATGTATATATTTTGTTTCTAGTAAATATGATGTTTTTGTTGATCTTACAAGTCTCTAAACAAGTATAAACACTATTACAATAGCCAGTAAAACAGACCCTTTAAATGAAGCATTTATCTACCAACCTATCTATCTACAGATCTAACAACAGTCAATTAAAGATAAACAAAATATATCATCACCTCAAACACTCTGAAAATTTGTAAAATTCACAGTATTCTTAATACCAAAATACAAATATTCAACTAATCAAAATAAAAAACACAGTATACTGTACAAAGAAGTTAATATAACAGTTGTACTAGATAAAATATGTGTGTTTAAATACCAGGAAATCTTTATAGATACTGATCAAAGAACAGGAAGTAGCCACTGCAAGTAGTGCATGATGGGTAAAACATCTGATGGAATCAAACAGACCTTTTCCCTCATGTATTAATTTATACACTGTATGCCAGGTGAAAATCAGTTTGAGTTCTTTTTTAAAATGATTTTACTGATTTTGACATTTATTTATGTATAGATTTGAAGATTTTTTAAATACAACTGTTTCTGTCTCAAGATCAGATTTTGTGATAATGACTGATGAACAGTTATAAACACTTATTTGTTAGGTTAGCCTTTTTTACCCGTTTGTAGTATAGTCACTAGATGGTACAAAACCAACTATTATTAGACATGCAAAACTTGCTCCATATTTGCAACTTTGAAAAAGATTAAATGCAGTGTTTAAAGAAATATTCAAACATATATGACAAATTTAAAGCATGAAGAATAGAAATTTCTTTACCAACCAACCTTTTCTTTTCAATGTAGAAATCTTTTACTGAAATCACAAAACATTTATCTTTCTAAATGAAAAATACAAATCTTCTAATGTATATCTACCGTAATGCCTGTATAATCACAGAACAAATCTATTCTATTTTATATAAGGCTAAGTTTTTACTTTTTACATTCCAAAACTAAGTCTTATGTAAAATCAGTTTTTATGCCCCTTTAATAACAAGCTGTATCCATTTTTGTAACAATAAGATCACTCTCTCATAAAAAAACATTTTACACTTGTCAACTTAGAAATATCCCATTTCATTTATATTTTAGTAAAAAATCAAAGGAACAGATTTCTTTTTTTAAAAAATGTTTTTAGATGGGTGTATTTTAAAAGCATTTTTTTACTTAGCACTTTCATCTTTCCTAACCATTCATTTTAATTATAATATCATTACAATGTATGCCCATTAGTTGCATATCCAGTAAATTTCACACAATGAGGGAGAAAAAGCCTTCTTAAACCCCCAATTTTAAATTTCTAAAAGTTATCGTTAATTAAATTCAAAATTTCAGTCTCGCTGAACAGTTGTCAGATGTTAGCATAAAATATATACAAAACATGTAAAAAAGTGATATTGTAAAGAATTACACTACACTGGACTGGCATACCTATCTTTCTACTTTCATCACTTTTACCTTTGGGGTAATGTATAAGAGTTTCAAAACTTCAAAAGGAGGCATTGACCCTTATAGATGCTTAATTAATGAGAGAAGAATACAGATATTTCACAACATTCTTGAGGCTAAATGCATGCATGTGCATTTCAACTACAAACAAAATTGTTATAAGATATCACAATGTATTATTTATGGTTAAATAAAAACTTAAAGTCAACATATTAGTATTTTATACTTTAGTTATATATGCATGTGCATGTAACTTTTTTATGCATGTGTAAGTCATCCTTAAGGCTGCTGAGTTAATTTTAAAACTCTTCATCTTTGTCAAACAGCTGTTAAGTTGAAAATCTTTTTTAAATCAGATAGGCCTGATAAAAAAATTAAGTCATATTTATCAATATAGGATTACATATTTATTTTACTTAGGGCTAATGATAATTTTTAACCATATGCTGTTTAATGTTTGTTAAATACATGTCTAGTGCCAATGGGTTGGTTATTGCTGTCACATCCTAAGATAAGAGACTGTCCAAAAACATTCTGAATAACATTTGTTTAAGGGAAATAAAATGTAAATATTCCCAAAACTTTAGTACAGTGAAACTCATTTTGAATGGTATAATTTGCATCAGAAAAGATGCTGACAACTAGAAACTGTCCAATATATAAAAGTGTCCAGTTTTTAAGGCTGACCAGTATATCAAAATATCTGGTAAGAAGAGGTGTCCATGATATAAAGGTGTCCAGTTTTAAAGGCTGACCAATATCAAAATGTCTGGTAAATAAGAGGTGTCCATGATATAAAGGTGTCCGGTTTATAAGGCTTACCAATATCAAAATGCCTGGTAAATAAGAGGTGTCCATGATATAAAGGTGTCCGGTTTATAAGGCTGACCAATGTCAAAATGTCTGGTAAATAAGAGGTGTCCATGATATAAAGGTGTCCGGTTTATAAGGCTGACAAATGTCAAAATGTCTGGTAAGAAGAGGTGTCCATGATATAAAGGTGTCCAGTTTATAAGGCTGACCAGTATATCAAAATATCTGGTAAATAAGAGGTGTCCATGATATAAAGGTGTCCAGTTTATAAGGCTGACCAGTATATCAAAATATCTGGTAAATAAGAGGTGTCCATGATATAAAGGTGTCCAGTTTATAAGGCTGACCAGTATATCAAAATATCTGGTAAATAAGAGGTGTCCATGATATAAAGGTGTCCAGTTTATAAGGCTGACCAGTATATCAAAATATCTGGTAAATAGAGGTGTCCATGAAATAAAGGTGTCCGGTTTATAAGGCTGACCAATATCAAAATATCTGGTAAGTAGAGGTGTCAATGATAGAAAGGTGTCCAGTTTATAAGGCTGACCAATATCAAAATATCTGGTAAATAGAGGTGTCCATGATATAAAGGTGTCCGGTTTATAAGGCTGACCAATATCAAAATATCTGGTAAGAAGAGGTGTCCATGATAGAAAGGTGTCCGGTTTATAAGGCTGACCAATATCAAAATGTCTGGTAAATAAGAGGTGTCCATGATAGAAAGGTGTCCGGTTTATAAGGCTGACCAGTATCAAAATGTCTGGTAAATAAGAGGTGTCCATGATATAAAGGTGTCAAGTTTATAAGGCTGACCAATATCAAAATGTCTGGTAAATAAGAGGTGTCCATGATAGAAAGGTGTCCAGTTTATAAGGCTGACCAATATCAAAATATCTGGTAAGTAGAGGTGTCCATGATATAAAGGTGTCCGGTTTATAAGGCTGACCAATATCAAAATATCTGGTAAGAAGAGGTGTCCATGATAGAAAGGTGTCCAGTTTATAAGGCTGACCAATATCAAAATGTCTGATAAGTAGGGGTGTCCATGATATAAAGGTGTCCGGTTTATAAGGCTGACCAATATCAAAATGTCTGGTAAATAAGAGGTGTCCATGATAGAAAGGTGTCCAGTTTATAAGGCTGACCAATATCAAAATGTCTGGTAAATAAGAGGTGTCCATGATATAAAGGTGTCCAGTTTTAAAGGCTGACCAATATCAAAATGTCTGGTAAATAAGAGGTGTCCATGATATAAAGGTGTCCAGTTTATAAGGCTGACCAATATCAAAATGTCTGGTAAATAAGAGGTGTCCATGATAGAAAGGTGTCCAGTTTTAAAGGCTGACCAATATCAAAATGTCTGGTAAATAAGAGGTGTCCATGATAGAAAGGTGTCCAGTTTATAAGGCTGACCAATATCAAAATGTCTGGTAAATAAGAGGTGTCCATGATATAAAGGTGTCCAGTTTTAAAGGCTGACCAATATCAAAATGTCTGGTAAATAAGAGGTGTCCATGATAGAAAGGTGTCCAGTTTATAAGGCTGACCAGTATCAAAATGTCTGGTAAATAAGAGGTGCCCATGATAGAAAGGTGTCCAGTTTTAAAGGCTGACCAATATCAAAATGTCTGGTAAATAAGAGGTGTCCATGATATAAAGGTATCCAGTTTTAAAGGCTGACCAGTATCAAAATGTCTGGTAAATAAGAGGTGTCCATGATAGAAAGGTGTCCAGTTTATAAGGCTGACCAATATCAAAATGTCTGGTAAATAAGAGGTGTCCATGATAGAAAGGTGTCCAGTTTTAAAGGCTGACCAATATCAAAATGTCTGGTAAATAAGAGGTGTCCATGATAGAAAGGTGTCCAGTTTATAAGGCTGACCAGTATCAAAATGTCTGGTAAATAAGAGGTGTCCATGATATAAACATGTCCAGTTTTAAAGGCTGACCAATATCAAAATGTCTGGTAAATAAGAGGTGTCCATGATATAAAGGTATCCAGTTTATAAGGCTGACCAATATCAAAATATCTGGTAAGTAGAGGTGTCCATGATATAAAGGTGTCCGGTTTTAAAGGCTGACCAATATCAAAATGTCTGGTAAATAAGAGGTGTCCATGATATAAAGGTGTCCAGTTTATAAGGCTGACCAATATCAAAATGTCTGGTAAATAAGAGGTGTCCATGATATAAAGGTGTCCAGTTTTAAAGGCTGACCAATATCAAAATGTCTGGTAAATAAGAGGTGTCCATGATATAAAGGTGTCCAGTTTATAAGGCTGACCAATATCAAAATGTCTGGTAAATAAGAGGTGTCCATGATAGAAAGGTGTCCAGTTTTAAAGGCTGACCAATATCAAAATGTCTGGTAAATAAGAGGTGTCCATTATAGAAAGGTGTCCAGTTTATAAGGCTGACCAATATCAAAATGTCTGGTAAATAAGAGGTGTCCATGATATAAAGGTGTCCAGTTTTAAAGGCTGACCAATATCAAAATGTCTGGTAAATAAGAGGTGTCCATGATAGAAAGGTGTCCAGTTTATAAGGCTGACCAGTATCAAAATGTCTGGTAAATAAGAGGTGCCCATGATAGAAAGGTGTCCAGTTTTAAAGGCTGACCAATATCAAAATGTCTGGTAAATAAGAGGTGTCCATGATATAAAGGTATCCAGTTTTAAAGGCTGACCAGTATCAAAATGTCTGGTAAATAAGAGGTGTCCATGATAGAAAGGTGTCCAGTTTATAAGGCTGACCAATATCAAAATGTCTGGTAAATAAGAGGTGTCCATGATAGAAAGGTGTCCAGTTTTAAAGGCTGACCAATATCAAAATATCTGGTAAATAAGAGGTGTCCATGATAGAAAGGTGTCCAGTTTATAAGGCTGACCAGTATCAAAATGTCTGGTAAATAAGAGGTGTCCATGATATAAACATGTCCAGTTTTAAAGGCTGACCAATATCAAAATGTCTGGTAAATAAGAGGTGTCCATGATATAAAGGTATCCAGTTTATAAGGCTGACCAATATCAAAATATCTGGTAAATAGAGGTGTCCATGATATAAAGGTGTCCAGTTTTAAAGGCTGACCAATATCAAAATGTCTGGTAAATAAGAGGTGTCCATGATATAAAGGTGTCCAGTTTATAAGGCTGACCAATATCAAAATATCTGGTAAATAGAGGTGTCCATGATATAAAGGTGTCCAGTTTTAAAGGCTGACCAGTATATCAAAATATCTGGTAAATAAGAGGTGTCCATGATATAAAGGTGTCCAGTTTTAAAGGCTGACCAATATCAAAATGTCTGGTAAATAAGAGGTGTCCATGATAGAAAGGTGTCCAGTTTATAAGGCTGACCAGTATCAAAATGTCTGGTAAATAAGAGGTGTCCATGATATAAACATGTCCAGTTTTAAAGGCTGACCAATATCAAAATGTCTGGTAAATAAGAGGTGTCCATGATATAAAGGTATCCAGTTTATAAGGCTGACCAAAATCAAAATATCTGGTAAATAGAGGTGTCCATGATATAAAGGTGTCCAGTTTTAAAGGCTGACCAATATCAAAATGTCTGGTAAATAAGAGGTGTCCATGATATAAAGGTGTCCAGTTTATAAGGCTGACCAATATCAAAATATCTGGTAAATAGAGGTGTCCATGATATAAAGGTGTCCAGTTTTAAAGGCTGACCAGTATATCAAAATATCTGGTAAATAAGAGGTGTCCATGATATAAAGGTGTCCAGTTTATAAGGCTGACCAGTATATCAAAATATCTGGTAAATAGAGGTGTCCATGAAATAAAGGTGTCCAGTTTTAAAGGCTGACCAATATCAAAATGTCTGGTAAATAAGAGGTGTCCATGATAGAAAGGTGTCCAGTTTATAAGGCTGACCAGTATCAAAATGTCTGGTAAATAAGAGGTGTCCATGATAGAAAGGTGTCCAGTTTATAAGGCTGACCAATATCAAAATGTCTGGTAAATAAGAGGTGTCCATGATAGAAAGGTGTCCGGTTTTAAAGGCTGACCAATATCAAAATGTCTGGTAAGAAGAGGTGTCCATGATAAAAAGGTGTCCATATAATAATTTTCTAACAATGATTTTATTTAAATGTTCATATTAACTTAAGGATAAAACAGGTAAAATGTTCAATTCACATACCTGTGAAAAGTACAAGTGTTTAATATTTTTTTAACTGCAGGTGGAGAATGCAGATGAAGAATGCAGATGTTCTACTTATTTTGGATTTGGCTAAGCTACAGGCATGCATGCAAAATATATAAATTGTGCTTAATGCATATCTGTGCCACAGGTAAACCTTGTAAAGTAAACTAAATGTGCCTTGAAGGCCAACAACAAAATCATGACAAAATGAAAAACAACAAAACCACAACATTACTTAATGTGCACATCATATGATATACAGGTGTTGTGCCTTTGAGGACAAACTGAACTTCATTAAAACCAAATTAAAAAAATAATAACCAGAAGATTTACAAGCAGTAATACTCCCTAAATCCTTGACATAAGGAGATGGTAGGAGGCACTTCAGTCAGCAATTGTCAAGGAAACAAATAAAAACTTCAACCAAAAATATGTAGGATTGGCAATAATGATAAGCAAATAAACAAAATTTGTCAAGTGTTTAACAAAAAACAGGTGCTTGATTCATCAGAAATACACAGATACCAGATAGGAATACTAAGCATGTTCCCCAATGTAATTTTGCAATTTGTTGCATTGAGAGGAGCACTTAATTTGGCTTCACAATGAAAAGTTTTCTATTATCAAAAAATTTCAAATAAAGCTATAATAGTGTTGTTATAAAAACAAATTTCTTAAAAACAGATAATAACAGCCATATATAAATAATGCATTGATTATGGTATGACACAATTTGAAAATAACAATTTTTTATATTTAAACATGATCATATCTTAAAGTTTAAAAAACTGATTAAAAATGTTTAAAAAACATAAAAGTTTTCACTCAGTGTAGCATGAATATCTGATAACTGATCATCACATTAATTCTGTATAAAACATGTTTTAATTCTTGTTGTTACGAGATGTACATGGATATATGTTGAGACATTTATATTTAAAATGTGTTATATCACTATATATTAATGGAGTGAGACAGAGTTAAATAAAATCTTATAAAATAGACACAAACTAACAAAGTGAACAAGGGTGTTTGATTTCACACACAGAGTATGTATCTGATAAAAATGTCATAAAAATGTACAAAATATACTCTGTCATAATGTAAAGACATATCTCATGTCTCAGAGAGAGAGAGAGAGAGAGAGAGAGACTGAGGTATTTGTGATTTACTGTACAAAACAAAATGGTAAGAGTTTAAACTTGGGATTAACAGAAAATAAAATGAATGGATGACTTCATAATTTATAACTTGATCTATACAACAAAAGTAACAAGAAAATAAAAATAATAAACAAGAATTATGAAGAATACTATTACATCTGTAAAACTTATACCACAGAAAAAATACCTCTTTATTCAATCTTACTTTATTTCTTCTTATAAATAATTCAATGTAAAAAAGATGAAATGTATCATACTATCAATAAAGATAACAGCTACAAACACACACACACAAAAACAGCTGTTTGTATCACAAATATATTTCATTCATAATCTTTTGTGCAAAAAAATTGAAAAAAATTAGATTGAGTTATTGTCGGAAAAAATAAAAATATCTGAGAATCCCATCAATATCCATTTTTTGTTATCTATTTTTGTGTGTATAAATAAAAACCACCTATGGTAAATATATTAATACCTATTGCATAATATAGCAATGTATCAAAAAACAAAATGAAATTTATTACAAAAACAAAAAAATAAATAAATAAATTATATTCTTAGGTGCAAAATTTAAAGAATGATATAAATAAGGTGTGAAGTTGAAATTAAATGGTGGTTAATTTTTGAATACATAATCTTTGTCATCTTTAATGAATGAATGATTTAAACTGTGTTAGTATCTTTACTACCAATAATTGTGTCTAAACTTTCAGAGTAAATCAATTGCTAAAAAAAATTGAATACTTTGTCAATCATGAAGCATTAACGGTTTCATTACATAATGTTAGATGCTTTTACAGCAATTTCTTATCTACCATAATTGTTATTTACTGGTATCTGCTGCAAAAAAGGATTGTTCAAAATATAAGTTTGGTAGTGCGAAAGTTATAGAGTTAATGATTGGTTTTGTATTGTTTACAATCAAAGGATAGTGACTTTAATTGGAAGCACACCATCTCACAATGATAAACACTGCATACCACTTGACAACACAGTTTTTGAGTCACAAAGCCAACCAGTAGACAGAACACAAGGGAGATAACCTTCACACATATGTAATATGAGCAAAATGAAAAAAAAAATTTAAACTCTTAGATCGGTTGTATCACAAATTTATGTACTAATTTCATAAAATGTTTCTATATCTTATGTTATGTTCCACACTAAAGATGAATGGGGTGGGTGATTAAAAACAAACATAAAAAACCCACCAAAACTTGCCCATAAATACAGTGTCATTAATAGAAATAAATATGATAAATTGATATAGAGCAGCCAACAGTCATCATATCTGTTATTTTGTTATGCTGTCTTCATTTTAATGGATCTGATGAGTTTAAATACTTTAAAAACAAACATGATACTTAAAGTTGATCATCTTTTCTTAAAATTCACACAAGTGTTGAAAATATTAAAAATAACTATCTTGTACTTTATAAAAGCCAAGGAAAACTGGACTCTTGAAGAGAGGACTTTATGCAGAATGCTTCAGTTTTATTATTCTTACAGATAGAATTTTATTTCTTTTTCTGCAACTGCCTCTGCCATTGTCTTTTTATTTTTACTTTGATCAGTTTGAGAGGCTTGTATTAAAAAAAATAGAACCCTATTAGCAGTCAAAGGTGTAAAAATCTGATAATGAATCTCTAAATGGGACTTAGCTTATAAAAAATATGATTTCAATTTTCTGTAACCAAAATGAAGATGTAAAATACCAAGCTGTTGAATTAAAAGTTGGTGGTCCAATCTACATACTATAATACTAATTTAAGAATATTCTGTAATTATTGTCATAGTAACTGAATTGACAAAAAAATAAATAAATTTAAACAAATTCTTTCTCAGAGAATAACAGGTGTTAAAATTAATATTATCAGGACACCTAATTAAATATCAAGGTTCCCTAATCTGCATTTAAATCAAAATAAGGTTAAGCAACATGAAACAGGACATCTAATTCAGTAGACAGGTTCTCCAGTTTTGATTTTAAAATTAAAGGAGGTTGAGCAAAGGTTGGGTAATAAATTTACTAAGGAGGTAGTGTTATTTGCTTATCTTGTTAATTGACTCTATAATGAGCAGAAAGAAAAAAAAATGTTAATACTCAGATGTATTGTTCAAAGTCTTCTCCAGAAAACAGCTTGTTAAAGGAAACATGTTATTATTGATAAGTTATGATCAACCACTGACATTTAATTTATTCATGGTATCCCTGAAGTCTTACAACTAGACATGTAAAATAATCACTAAAAATACTTTCTTTAGATTATATAAAAGTAAATTATAATATATGTCGTTCTTCTGCGATTAACTAATACTCTTTAAGTTTGTACAGATCCATTACAACTTTCAGACCACCTACATACAAACACCAAACACTTAAATCTTTACTTAAGAGATTTTTTTTTTCAATGTAGAATTTTTTCGATATAATGATACTAATACAAATATAAAAACTTTTGTTTCGGGGATAAAAAGAAAACATATGACATTGATATTGAGTAAAAAAGAATAAAATGGAATTTAAGATATGGACCAATGTGAAGATTTATTATGAAATAAAACTGTATATTTAATGTTCAATAGGTACTTGTATCAGCTGTGTTAATGAGAATAAAGCTATCCAACAGCTCACTGAACACAGAGATAGACTGAACTTACTAAAACACTAAACAACATTCTCAATAAAACTTTTACAATCTTAATCAAATGTTAAAAGTAACAATACATTATTTAAGTAAAAAAAGTTAAATAAATAAATAAAAATTATAATAAAATGTTACAATACAATAAAAAAAAAATTAAATAAATCAATAAAAAAAATATTACAATAAAATATTAATATTGTATAAAAGTAAAAGACATAATTTTTCTTAGTGCATAAATGACTTATGCTAAGTTATCTTTCCTTATAACAAAACTCATGTACATATACTGCTAATGATACGCCTCAACTCAAAAATACTTCTTAAAAATACATGTATTTAGAAAAATAAAATTGTGTAACAATTTTATCAGTGTATTTAGTCTACAGATAGAGTTATAAGTGAAATTAGAATCTGGATTTTGAATTCAAATATTTTTTAACATGTCTGACCATTCATTTCAACTCATTTCAGTATATACGTAAATATTTACACTAAAATAACCTCAAAAACTTAAAATAAATTTAAATGAAGAAATAAACTAGTTTTCAACTATTAAAATTCCTCATGAAAGATATTTTTGTCATGACACAGATACAATATCATTCTAATCAATAGTATCTGGTGCGTCTTAAAAAAATTAAGGCGTCAACGTAATGAAAGAATAAACAGTTCTGTGCCTAGCCATGAACACAACTTTGCTTCAAACCAATAACTGGTGTTAATATGTAAAAAAAATCAATTGAAATTATAAGGAACTTCAAACTAAGTTATTGATAATTCAATTTAAATTTTTCTTAAATTCTTTTTTTTATAATTGATTTAAGTAAATATTTATTGCACTCTTATCACCTAAGAGCTTTTTCCACATAAAAAGCATGTACTGTCGGTTTACACAACAACAACTAACTAAGATGAACTGTTTAAGCTTCTACTTTAGCATACTTTATTATGTAACTATCACTTCAAAATATTTTACTTTGAGGATGAAAAACAGTTATTATAATTTACAAATTGGCATTTTAACTCCAAATTAACAACACGTCTTTTATCAGAATTGTTAAGTTTGATTTAGTTTTATCATCTCAAGTAAAAGAAATTTCATACCTGAAATACAATGTGTAAAATTGTGCATGACATTGCATAATATTACAGCACTATACATGTATTTAGACAGTATGTTTGCCATTAAGAATTTCTGCTTTGGACTAATTTTAGATCAAGTACAGGTTAAGTATATAATTAAACATTTCATCAATGTGTTATAAGTAAATTACCACATTGATTGTGTAGTCACCTGAATAGTTTACACAGTTCCTAAGTAACCACTTGTCTAACCTTTAAGTGCAGTAAAGATGCACATGTCAATTAAGTGCAATCTCAAAAGAAAACATTTTTTAATTAGTTCAAGTTGCAAAAAAAAAAAAAAAAAAAAAAAAAAAAAAAAAAAAAAAAAAAGAAAGAAAGAAAGAAAAATGCAGAAGCAACCCTCTTTTAAAGCAGGTAATTAGAATATAGTCCATGGTAAATTGAAAATTTCTAACCATGTACTGTCAAAAAGGAATGAGATATTATTCCCTTTTATCACTTAAGTTGTTCAAACCAAGAATAGCTGATAAAATTTACTTTAGATCAGCAACAGTGTGACAGTTCAGAAAGCAACCAAGGTCTTGGTGAAATAAAAAACAATAAATATCATTAATTGAATAAATTAATTTTTAAAACCTTGACTAAATTTCACAATGAAAATGAAAAAGTGTCATTAGGGATAAAGTTGATACAGATATATTTAATACAGAAAAGAAATTAAAAGTCAAAAATTAAATTGCAAATAACAAATATGTTTTTGTCTATGTGTTAAAATACCTGTACAATAATAATAATCTATTGATTTACCATGATTTGTATGTTTAATTTAGAATTTTTCTCATTATATTTTTTCAACCATCATCTATACTTATTTGAATTCTGTATAGGTATGTTATCTTGTTTGTAACCAGGTTTCAGAAAGCCTAATCAATAAAATTGCAGAGTTTACATTTCTACTTTTTTGTTACACTGATTTAATTTACATATTTGATTATTTGGAAATCCTTGTAAAATTCAAATCAAATATATTTCAAAATTAAATTTTAGTATAAAGTCCATGTTTCATGTTTCTTAATAAAAACTGAACATAACATTTTAGAATCAAATAATTTATTGTATATCATTCATATACTAGTATATATACATATACATGTGCGTGTGTGTTAAATGAAAGGATGAAAGGACTTGGAACAAACTATAAGCCTTGTAGACATTTAGTATGTGAAATTGTAAATTTGAAGTTACCTGCGACTCCAGGTAAAACGGTTAATTATAGCATAATTTACTATACAAGTCACATAAACATCTAATAAAGGACTGATATAATATGAAAAATTAATTTAATATGTCAAAGAATGCAGCAATATTCTGACAGTTTGTATTCACTCTAGTCTCATATTTCCATGAAATTTTACATATTTATGAACCTGATTCATTAAAATTAAGACATTTTAACCCACATAAAATTTTTTTTTTTTTAAAAAAACTACAAGTTAAGTACTGTGTTTTAATGCATATTTTTTTAAAATTACAAATACAAAAAAATTAGAATTCTGACAAATACAATTTTAAAAAAAGTGACCAGGCACTTCAACCTACTAGTAGCATTTGTGACATGAGGGGGTAGCAGTGGTATAAAACTCATTCCAAGTGTCAAAGACCTGTGACTTGCAAGTCACTCAAGATTGTCAAGATAAACTCTCGAATCCAAAGCCCAAGATCTAATGATAAACACCAGCAACAACTTACATTTGTCACGATAACAGCAAACGACTGAACTTAAAGTCATTAACAAATAAATATACAGGAATAGCTAAACCGGAAGAATACTGGAAACTATGTTTCTAGAGTAGGATACCGTGCGACATTGGCATATCCGATTTTGATATAGTGTTTTGTTGTAGGTCTACCTTTTACTAGCGCAGTGCTAGCTCACAAATTCAGTCCGCCGCAGCCCTTAAACTAAGTGAACCAGTCTGTCCTATGTCCTCTTAATTCCGAACGCAAGGCGAAGAAACAGTATTTTAAATTTTGAAGTCAGTTTAAGTGTGACCAACAAGGATTCGAACTTACGACTTTGCGAGGACGACGTTCTACCGATGAGCTACCTAGGCGGTGTTAATTTCGGTAAAACTCTCATCAAATAAATATTTATAATCATAGCTAGTGTATTTAAGATCACAACTTAACCACCAACGATGACAAATGTTGATTGTTCCATAAACACATACAAAACATGTTAAAATAATGTTTTAATGAATGATAACCCTACAACTTGACAGGTAAATGAACTAAAAGTGATTCAACACTCATTCTTCTTGTCGTTGTGTGTCCATTTAATGTCCACTCATGTCCACTTAAAAGTCCTTCATGTCATAAAATTTGGAATACCTTCAACAAAATTCAAGTATTTTTATTAGCTAAATGAGATTTGTTTAAGTTTTTCAATATTTAAGTCGATGATGTTAGCAAATAAATAAAGCATAACATTATCATAAAACGGAAAGAAATACTTGAATTAGGACCATACTAGTAGTGTACACTTCGTCATAACACCAAGACACATTAGGTACATTATTTTATTCTCATTGATCGTCAATAAAGCCTATAACAGTGTATTGCCAATAGATTTGAAGAGTTTTGGTCTATTGTATTGTCAGCATAATTTTTTTTTACCCAATCATTCTTCATTTTTCTTATTCCTAAAATTCAAGAATAACATTTCAAACCATTTACTTTTAAAGAATATAAATATACAACTACAACGCCGTGGAAATAAACAAATAGCTGATCTTACTGTTATGTGCAGAATTTTGAATTTTTACAAGAGAAATATTCAAAATTCTGCCGCGTGGCATGACATTACTATCCGAAATCATGACGATTAACATATAAAACATTCATTTTTGACAATTTTGCAACATCTAATTCTTTTGCAAAGCAAGTAACTAAAGTTCAATAAACACGTGTACTTTTAAATGCATCATTACCATACCTTGACAGAAATACAACAGCCTTTACCCGTTAACCCTAACTCATGAATTAACTACAACATTTGTGATATAACCTGTAACGTGCAGTAATAATAAATCGCTGCATCGTTTAATAACTTTGTCAAACCCCTGACTTTGGATGGTTTAAGATCAAATCCAAACCAGGGGGCTTCTAACGAACAAAATTACTTTAATCAACAATTATTTATATTTTATGGTAGTTAATTTTTATATTATATTTAAATTTTTAAAAATTATTTTCTCATTTGATTAATTTATGTATGAATTTATACATATTATATCATATATTTATAACACATTATTGTATATATTGAGACGATTTATGACAATGCATTCAGACTACAATAGAACAGATCCCGTCAACAAAATGTACACATACGTAAATATTTATATGTAATCAATTTCAGGGCCATTCGTCAAAATAAAATATAGTTTGATCGGTCATTAAATCACTCCAGTTTACCGTTAGATCTCCGGATGCGGTCGTAAAAATCCGAATTGTTTATGTAACGTCGTGTCATAAATATTGTTTTAATGTACATGTATGTGTTATAATATAACGTTTAATGTGTTTACATGTTGCTAATTTATTTGTTAAACATACTGCTTATAACTAAACGGCATTGTTTAAAAGGTTCTTGTCAAAATATATTCTTTTGTCGCATAAACAATGCTACATGATACACAATAAATTATTTAATTCTAAAATGTTATGGTCAGTTTTTAGTAAGAAACATGAAACAATGGGACTATCAGTAATTCATGAAGACGCCAACACTGAGCTGACAGTATAAGAAACACTGTAGACAAACCATATTGACAACGTTTGTGCTACTTCTGCATTACACCTTTAAGTTTTAAGGCGAATTTCAGTCAAAGAAAACAATGATTTGCCACCTTTGAATGCATTGTTTGGTAAAAAGTAAAATTTCGGCAAAATAGTTTTGGATAATATAAACTTTTTTTCAAATAGCACAATCTATACAGACATTGTTTAAAGGTTGTAACAATTTTAGGCCATATCAAGTCACATTACACTTGAGAGTAACCATGGAAAATCGCGGGAAATAGTGGAATTGGAAAGGGAGATAAGTTCAAAGACGGAAAAATTAATGTACATTCATTGTGCCTGTATTAAGATGCGTGTTGCCTTACACATGACAGATTACATATGTCTACGTGTTAAGCTAGGTAATTAATGGTAGTCACAGCGTTTTTAAAAGAAACTTTCTGTCCTCTAACCTGTGGGTTACGGAATAGGTCACCATAATACCTGTAATGTCAAAATATGTTATACAAAAGATGTGTTCTGTGACAAATAGATAGGTATTACAACAAAATAATTCCCGATAAAACTGTGTTATAACACTTATTGTTTAGTTCAAACTTCATCAATCACTATTAAATAAATATTTTCCTTGGCAAAACAAAATTGTAGTATTATAGTTCCCAATATAAATGTAAAACTACAGGGAAGATAAATGACATAGAAGGGTATATTGGCGTTATTTATTCGTTTTATCAATTACACATTGGAATAAGCTTTATAAGAGATGTACACTTGGTATAATACACCCCCAGTTAACAATTCCAAAGATAACAGAGAACAGAACTTCTCAAGGATTAAAGAGAACTGAATTTTACAAGGATTAAAGAAAACTGAATCTTACAAGGATTAAAGAAAACTGAATCTTACAAGGATTAAAGAAAACTGAATCTTACAAGGATTAAAGAGAAATGAGTCTTTTAAGGATTCAAAAGAACAGAGCTTATAAAAGATGTCTTTTCCCTTCCTTATCGTTTGATGTAGAATCATAGGTTAGATTGCAATAAATGGTCAGTTGGTTAGTATCGAAGCTTCGAAGTTAGCCTCAATAGTCTAAATATAGGACAATGGCAACACCCAAATAAGATCAACAATTTTTTAAATGATACCAAATCAAAATTTCTTTATTTCTCTCAATGCATAACAAAATACATACAGAGAACATACATTAAATTATACATAAAATAACATTGTATGGATAATAGCAACCCGGAGGACCGATTCTAAAGCTTATAAATTTTAAAGACGCACTGTCAAGGATATAGAAACACCGAACTCTTATATAACTCTGTGACACGAGAAAGGGCTACCAGTTTACAATAATATATAACATGAGATACTAGTAGTGGTATAGATTTGTAGATACAAATGTGCTTTAAAATATTTTGACCAGAATTTTTATGTCAACATCTTGCAAAATAAATTAAAGATTGTATTTATTCGTTTTGGGTAAACACCCAAAAGTGTTATCCTTCTAAAATACACGTGAAAAGTCAAACAGGTTATATATGACATTTGGTGTTGAAATAAATACAACTAAGTATAGCACGCTATCACGGAATATGTACACACTGTTGATCAAAAAGCATCGTTATGTAACTAAAAGTTTACAAGTATCCAATAAATAAATGAAAAATTAATAAAAGTAAGTAAATACCTGTTTTTATTATGTCATAGAAGTGCAGGAACTCTTGAAAACTGTATTACTTATATCAAGAGTACTAACACATCGACTTGTATACTTCAAGAGTCGCGAATTATTCTGAAGAAAATAACTTATGTATCACAATTACTTGTCAAAATAAATTTACTAGCATATATATGTAAAGCTATGAGTTTGATCGACAGTTATATCAATATTAAATTGCAAGATTTTCTATTCAGTCATTCAGGAAGTATTATTAATTAATGTTAAAGTACCAAATAAATAGTCAAAAATATTTATACAGCCCCGTCTTAGACTATGTTGACACGTAATTACTGTACTTTTGGTACATTGCAGTTTCGAGAGCATTGACACATTGACTTGTATACTCCAAAGTCGCGAGTTATTTGGAAGTAACGTGATTTTATAAATTGCAATTACTTGACAAGATAAATTGAAACGAACAATATCGAAACATCGGTCTGATCGATAAAGTAAAAAATATATGAAAATATTAAATGACTTGTTTGCCGATGGAAGTAGAAGAAATAATTCAACATGAGGACATTCCTAAGATTAAGTAACAAACTGCTCAGTATCACGTATCGAGTATGACTTTATGTAACATGTTACTGTAGTCTGAATTGTTAACTAACCATTTAGGGTCTTTGTCCAACCTTTATTTTTAATTGACTAAATAACTCATCCTTTAACTTCATTAGTGATCTCCAACATCATTAATAATCCTGGGCGATTAAGTAGATTGTAATTTGGACGGTTGGGAGTAATGCACTGGAAAAAACCTAACATGGAGTAATGAAAGTACTCTGACCGAGGATGACGTCAGCAGGTGTATCGGCTGTCCAGATAATCACAGGTGTGAATTATTGTTATAAATAACGATAGAAAACTGGGATTGTGAATATTAATATAGACATTATATATGTAATTATGTACTAAGTAAGGGTTGTCAACTGTCGGAACTATATCCTTGTTATTGTCGGATTCATAGCAAAGAATGTTATAAGGAGTAAAAACAAATATATCAAGTTTCAAACTTACAAATTACTGACATGCATTTACGGTTGATGCAGTTTACATTTTTATACAGTAAATCAGAAATATTCGTAGGGGATTAAATTTCGTTATTTTCGTCGGGTGACAAAATTCCACGAAATTTCATATCAACGAAAATATTTAACTTTTCGTGATAGACTTTTGAAAAACATTTGAAATTATGGTGTTAACGTACTGCTTTTCATAACTGTCAAATCGTTGGCAATGCAACATAATATAAACTCTCAATTTGTTTTTAATAATGAAATATTATACATGTATATCTATGGAGTTTTAGAGTTGATGCATTTAAACTGCATTTCATAAAACATGGCGGTCGCAAGACAAGAAGCTGTCAAAACAGAAAGTAGCCAATGATGTTCAACTATTTTATATGCAGCTATGTTAAGTTTCTTACTTTCTCGTTTCATTATTCTTCAAGTTTACTTGACTGCTCGATGTAGACAATTTGCCCATACGTTGAAATATTTCATATTTAAAGTACATTTTACAAACTGACATGGTGGTCTCAATTAAGACATTTTGAAAATAATTGTTAAAGACAAAGAACAAAAGTGTAATAAAAATCTAATTTAAAATAAAATGTTAAAAGGTGAATTCAAACAGGTGTGTTGCGTAGCATGATAAGATTGCAGGATTTCTCAAACATCATATTTACGATAAACAATTTATTTTATAAAGCTTTACAACTGTACTGTTTCTCTTATAAATAAAACTGATTTTGGGTTTAGATCTCGGATATCTGTATTTGGTTATGGATCAACATGTCAACGATTTCTGGATTTATAGTTTTGTGTCACTGTTTGAGATAAAATGAGGAAACTTTAGGTTTGGGTATCATATGTTACCATGGAGACGGCAATTCAGAAGCATTTAAAGGCAGAATTTGGTCTCAATTTTATACCAAGAACTGATTAAAGTCTTAAATAAAATAAATGATTGTTTTGTTGAGTTGGTAAATTACAGGTCTAATGTTAGGTTGTGTTAAGATAACAAGTGATTTTTACATGTCTTCATTTGACCTGGTTCTGAAACCTATTATTGATTTATTTACAATTCAACTATTTTGAAGAAACTTACACATCAAACAACACCCTTGCCATTCCTGCAAGACACCGAACAACACCCTTGTTATTCCCTGCAAGACACCAAACAACACCCTTGTCATTCCCTGCAAGACACCAAACAACACCCTGTCATTCCCTGCACGACACCAAACAACACCCTGTCATTCCCTGCACGACACCAAACAACACCCTTGTCATTCCCTGCACGACACCAAACACAACCATAACCAACGGCACATAACGTTTCTTTTCAGAAATCATCGGCTAAACAGATTTAACACATGCACCTCTCCTTATAATACAGTGGGTATTCTTTGGTCTAAATTTTAATTTTTCAATAAACGGATTATGTGTTATTCATTAAATCTTGACATTAACTATAACATCTTAACTATATTTATTTCTTCTTTCTGTTTCTTTAGATAAGAATTTGTATACTGAACAAGTCTTTAGCATTTTAACTGCATTTGTAAGCAGCATATTAAATACCTCTCCTTGAACTGACACAAGAAAAGATATATGATATGAATTAATAATTTATATAAATATGTCTTTAAAAAAGTTTGTAGCTTAAATGATCTTGGCAGTAAGCAATGCAACGAAAAACACGGAACAAACGGACGAAATCTGAAAACCAAGACAAAATAAACGCTTCTTAAAACTATTTACTATAAAAATAAACGCCTTACTTTGAATGAGCTATACATCTAATGCTAAATTATATCCAGAATCATCGTAGTATAAGTATGTTTAAGTTAAATGAAACTACATATTACAAGAAAATTGCATTAAGGAATGGAAAGGGTTTGTATAATTTTCTACGGTAAAACGTTGTGAAAAAAAGTTCCTAAACGCCGCAAAAAGTTTCTAATGAAAAGGGAATTTTTTTAATTCTTTCGCCAAAATTTATTTCCAAGTTTTAAAATATTTACCATTCAAAGATCATTATTGCTAATTGGTTTTCAGAAAAATAGGCATTACAACATGTATCGGTTTATGACGCATTTAACTCTATGATCCCCCAATTAGCAAGTGATTTGTATTTAGAATGAACAGATAAGTGTTTTTAAAGTAAAACTTCAATTTAACAAGCTTATGAAGTTTTAGACGAACTTTTAACTGGGGGTCCTAACCCAAGAAATAAGTACTATTCTGAAACCACAGCAGGGGGGCATGAGCTTATGTTTGCAAGTATATACCATCAAACGAACTTGTCAAGAACTTTTTGCTTTTTGTATCATTTAAGAAAAATAATCACTCACTTCACACTGATTGAATCTAGTATTTATTTTAGCCTTATTATGTTGTATCCCAGTCTCGAACTCTGCACACATCCATTGTCAGTATTGAAAAAAGTTTCTTTAAGTTTGTTTGAACTTGGCTATAAGCATTAATTATACAAACGTTGAAAATGTCTTTGGAATGCAAGGTTGCATAATTGGAGTCACGATTTATTTTGAAAACTTTACAAAATGTTATAAAGAAATATGAAATAGAGGTTAAACGGTTTACATAAATAAAGATTACTTTTAATGTATTTTGTATTTTAAAAAAAATATCTTCACTTTGGTCAAATAATGGGACTTTGGAATGGCACAATGACGTTGCAGTATGCAATGACAATGCGCCACTAAGCACAAACGACTGAGGCATGTCTCCAAAGTCAGGTATATTTGGTTAACAGTCCAGCGAGTACACTAGGAGATACCAGGCCGAGTATACACACTTATGTATCAATGATGGTATTTATTTATACACTGCGGTACTAAAGGTGTCCTCACACCGTGCGATGAAAGTCAAAATTCCTATTTTCTGTAGTCCACAAAATGTTAGCATTTCTATTTTCACAGTCACGTGAATTCAAAAGTGCACTAAATGAAAGTTCAGCAGAGACAAACGGTTCTTATAACTGGAGTTATGCAATTTTCTTAGGGGGTTTCTAATATCAGACTTTGAATGTTATGTGTTGTTTTCGTGAAGGTTTTACTTTAAACTATAAAATACAAATATTTAAAAAATTGTTCCTGTGAACAAATACAGAGTAAAATGAAAGTTTGAAGCAGGTGATTTGACCATGCGTATTTGTTAAACCAACGTAATAAAGATTAATTTAAATTAAGTGAGATATCAGTGTCTAGTTATGCTCAGTTTCTCGCAAACCTTAACTCAAACATAGAGTGAACATCAATGACTTTAAAGCCCTCTTTCAGTATTTTCGCGTGTGATTGCATTCCACCTGTACAGGAGATATTGAAAATTTATAAAGTTGAATCTACCTCGATTCCGAAGCGATTACACGGTTCAGATGTAATTTTGATAGATATTAACAATTATAAGTACGATCTGTTTCCCCACACAGGTGTTTTGGTCTCTCAAACCACACAGGTGTGCTGATATGTCCAGGTAACGGTCCGAAAAACATCTTCAAAAAGCTTTTTCTTGTTAAATCATCAAAAATCCGGTTAACAAACAACTCAATATAATAATGCTTCTTTATTTATATAAGTCTTCTGATATCAAATTTGTTTTAATAGACTCGTTTAAATTATGTTACATCATTCAACACAGACAACAAATCTTAAATCTTCAGTCAACCAATCATTGTTAAATAACGTTTCTCTTATGTATTTTAAATGTTTAAAGTGTGACTCGTATGGTATAGCCGAGGTTATCAAATATATTACTAAATTTCTATTTCTTCTTTAACTACTACTGCTATTAGTGGTGTCATGTGCTACTTTTGAATTGTATTATTTTATAAAAATTCAAAAGTAGCATATGACAGTGGCATTAGCAAAAACTTGTTTAGTAAACAAGTTGTATTTAAAAATCAAAGTCGATTTCTTTGATATGTTCAATAGCTAGACAACCCATAGCCTTATTGTAGTAGTTATCACACCGACATATGATTCACAAAAGATTTAAAATGTTTACACTTATAAATCCACAGTGGCTTGTGAGTAAAGCGATCCGAATGGCGTGGGCATACATGCCATGTTTGTATGGTTATGTAAGAGTGTATTTAAATTGGAGGGTTATTACTTTATTTTTATGATATCATAAATTTATAATCAATGTCAAATTTGTACACATGCGTGATACGATATTTAAACAGTCCGATCAAATAAATGATTGAATATTTTACACCTTGAAGTATGAACTACTTACGATTTTTATTGCGTTTTCTTCTTAATAGTTTAAATACTACCTTACTTGTGCATATAGTTAATTTATATCATTTTGTTACCAATTCATTACTTCAAACCTGAGACCATTAATATATCAATAATCCAAGTCCCTCCCAAAACAAATCATTTGACAACGGCAATATACGAATAACACCATTAAGATTAGTATCAACATACACGTATAAAGAAAGAACTTTATTCATTATTCTAACAAATGTTTAAACAAATTGCATGTCTGTTTTTTATACTTCAAATCTTTTCGATTATATAATCTAAGATGTGTAAAATTGATATACTAGATAATGTGACCTTCAATTTCAATTTTTTGAATAAGAATTTCGAAGGAGCCGAACCTTTAAAATGTACGCTTGTTTCGATCCTTAAACGTTTACCGGTGTGAAAAAAATAAAATCCTGCCTAAATCACTTATATTTTAGTAGATTTTTATTTAAAAATTTTTTTTTAATTTAAATTTCCTGAGATATAAACCGAACTTAATGAAAAACGTAGTCAAAATAGGCTATGGATATATAAATTTTACTATACCAAACCCAAAAATTTCATAAAACTTGAAGCAATTATTCCACAACTAAAGTCTATTAATACGGTTTCATTTTGTATCTTTTTTTGCTTTCCTTGTAAGTCTATATTTAAATGCGACACACGGATAGCTAGGGTCACTGTAATGTATAGTATAGGTCAATTTCTACTTTACACTTTGTAAAAAATGCTAGCGAAAGTATAATAAAACAGAAATAATAATTCACAAAAATTTAGATTTGATGTCTTTATTCAGAATTAAGGTATAAACACTGGAATTAAGATCGTTTATCTATAAGGCTGTCTCCCAGTAACATGCATTAAATGTGAAGATCGCAATCATACGGTCGTATATACTTAATGTAAAAGTATTCTACTTTAATCTGCTTGATTAGAAGAATTTCTATAGATTAGCGTAAACATAACGCTAATTTCTGTTCTTCTGAATCATATATATATATATATATATATATATATATATATATATATATATATATATATATATATATATATATATATATATATATATGATATTGTCTTCTGAGTATTGACTACCTACAGTATATCTATCGACCTCCAACAAGTTGATTACACCTACTGCATTCTAAGATACCGCTACCTGTTGTTCTTTTTATAACTTGATTATCAAGGTTCATCAAAAACCATTCAATGTATGTCTCAATTCTTATCGTCTAATTAAGAGTATTTAATAATTGTGTAAATTTTGTGTTCTCAATATATTGTAAAGTTGTTTCAGAATAGTACTTTATGCTGGCTGCGGTATGTTGGCATATTGAATGCAATCTAAACATATCGGTGTATGTTAGCTCGTATGTTGCCCTATTTAATATAATTTTAAGGTAAATTTGTGCCAGTTAAAATCAATAAACATTAAAATGTAGAAAACTCGCTAAAACTATTTCTCATTTCAAATTTATAATTATTTATTGTTGTGTACAGTATATGGCAATGGTAAATCAAGCAGTTTAACTATTTACCTAACACAGATTTGCCCTGGTCAAATATATCTTGTATGTCCAAATGTCTCGATGATCTGTAAATATTATCACGATTTCGCGTGTCCCCTCAAAATAACAAATGTCAATATTATTAAATACTCGAGAACTCATATGAATTTAAAATGTCTATAACTGACGTGTTGATACAAATCATTTCAATATTTATCTTCTATCATTGATTCCACATTTATTCTTTCTTTCTTTGTGGGTTATATATTTCCAGTTAAGCTTTTCACAATTAATTTGACGTTTAAAATTATTTTGTTAAATAAACTAAAAGCAAAAATATTTTAAAGGTTAAATTTCGAGGCACAATGGAAATTATATTTAATTATATTCATAAGATTTATTTCAATGACCACTTAAAGTTTTAAGAGGTATTCTTGAAAATGTCTAAGACAAACAATTCGGTTTGATTCTTGACCACTGGTCAAATATGTAATAGAACTCTTAGTATACAAATATCTGTCAAAATCTATACATATAAATACATAAACGCATATTATACTCAAAAGTGACTGTCTGAAGATTGCTTGTATAACTAGAAAGAAAGACTGCTTTTGGTTTCCAGACAAAAATATATAACGTGTTCGAAAATAACTTTTAGCCAGCTTAAGCAATCAGTTATGACACATACGTGAATCTTCGGAGTCGCCGGTCTCACTTTTTTTTTACATAATTAATTAATCATTAACAGTGCACGTTTAGTTTCTGGAGTTCGAAATACATTCCTCTACAAACTATATATATATATATATATATATATATATATATATGTATATATTATTTCAATCGGTACATGTTAACTATGCTGATACAAATCTGAGAAAAAAACTTAAGATTCACCATTTTTGTCACTGTAAAACACTTGATATAAATAATATTTCATAAATAAATGTCCCCACAATTTGGCAGAAAAGGGCTAGTCAGGGAGACCATAACCAAACGATACCAATGAAAATTAATGTTATACTGACATGTGGCGTGAAATTGACAAGCCATTGACAAAATATGCTAAAAAAATAAAATAAAATAAGTCATCAATTTTACCTGACTTAAAAATGAAGTTACTCGACAATTACTGTCAATGATATGATATGTTAATATAGTTTAAATGAAACTTAATTACGTATTAACATCCGATTTTTTATTCAAAACGAGAGAAAATTTTTTTTTTATTTGGCTTTAAGACATTGCCTTATTTCGTGATGTGTCCTATCGATTTAAAATTAAGTTCGTAAAGTCACGCGAGATTCCATGCCCAGTTTGCAAACGTCCAAAACCATCTCAATTCGTAAAAACAGCAGTGTGTTACAATACAATTTTAAATACATGTAGGTGTTAAATATTCAAGGTTTTATTAAAAATTCATCACAAAATAGGACATCAGAATATTTCTGTTTTTATATATTAAATCTTGCGCATAACGTCCAATCAATCATTATCAAAATATTGTACAATGTATTATAAAACGCCAAACGTAACACACGTGATGAAGCATCCTGAAACGATCTTGCGGAACACGTGGTCTCATAGTCAAGCGCTGCAGAAAAGAGTAGCGACGATTAGTTTCAAAAGTTTTAAAATATGCTATGAGTATATGACAAAGAGAAATCTGTCTGTATTTCTCCATTAAAGAGAAGTTATGATAAAATGACAGGTAATTACAAAAAAAAAAAAAAAAAAAAAAAAAAAAAAAAAAAAAAAAAAAAAGTGTAAGAACTGAGACAATTAGGACAACAATTAAAAACTGAAACATTTTTCAGAAAGTCTCATTTTGGATGGAGGGAACCGAGAGATATCATACAAGGTTAGGATTACAACATTATTATTATCTTCCCCAGGCAGACTGCATATTATACATGATTACAATATTTAAAGTCATGACTATATGACAAATATTGATATTATTATAAATTAAAGTTAAATTACTCATCATCTGTATTCCAATCATTAAATAATGAAGTCAGATTTAAAGCGTGAGAAGTTGTATTCTTGAACTTTAGCGTATTAATATGTATAACGATTACAAAAATAACTCTAAAGAGAGATTTGGCTTTGGCGATGAAAGCAATATCAACAAATAGAAAATAGGAAAAAATGTACAAAATGTCAGCAAGAACTTTATGTCAAAAAGATACACTTAAAATCCCACGATTAGGAGAGAAATGCAACCGATGCATGCAATGCATTTTGTTAAGTTGTGAATAGACGGAACAGATCAACTTGATGTATCAATCACACACATAGCAAATAAATTATGTAAACTTTATAATCCAATTACACAGAAACAAATCGCCTTGAGAATTTAGTTAGATCAGAATTCAAATCGACTTTCTATTCAAATGGAAACGTATACAACTTTTGACTTTTAAAATATAAACGGGGTGTCAGACAAGCGTCTCCATTTCTGCATTTTCTTTTCATATTTTATCGATTAATTTTCATCAGAAAGAGCAACTATAATATACATCTTCATATTAAATAACTGAGGCATTGGAAATAAATTATTTTTTCGACTGCCTTTTTAACTAAGTCCTCGGTATATGTTTATTTTGAAGCTGTTTATGGTTTGTGAGGATTTTAAGCTTGATTTACTCAAGTTAATCATCAATAATTTTAACTGCGAAGTTTATTGAATTTTTGTGAAAGTAAAATTTGAAATTTTACACAAAAGATGGGGAGAGCTCTCCCGCCGATAGTTTGAAAAGTAATGTAGTGTAAGAAATATTTTATTTTTTACACATATTAGTGAAATATTTTAAATTCAAAATTTGATACACCAGGGGAAATCATAATTAGCTGTATCACAGTGAGTCGGCAAATGATCGAAATTTAAAATAGCTAACTCATAGATAAAGCATACAATAAGAAATAAATACAAGTATATAAATCCAAAGTCAATTTATAATACGTTTCATCTAGAAAAAATTTACTTGATCATGAAAATCAAGTTTCTTAGAAAAAGCTTAAGTCTTATTCGTGTTCTTTCCACTGTAGCTGGAAACATGAATTCAAAATATGAGAACGAATACTCCAAGTTTGCTGACAACAACGATCAGAGGACATGTGTGCAACACACTGAATAAAGTATGACGTATAGTCCTTGTCTTATTCAATTATATTCCCCATAAGTGTTGTAAGATGAAGACACAATTTTCATTGCCAAATGATACAAACTTTTTGTTTCATTTAAGATTTACCTAAATGTCTCATCAAGCAAATGTCGAGCAATAGCGAATGTTGTTTTTTTTTAATTTTAATTTTTTTTATTATAATTAATAATAATAATATTATTATAAATATGATGATGATGATGATGATGATGATGATTATTTGCAATTTTATCAAGTGGAAATCATTTAACAACACATTTTATATAAGTGAAATACTTTACAATGAAAACGGTTCTAAACTTGCACATAAAGAAAGAACCGATATACAAACGGGCCACGTACGTGTTTAAAAACAGCGAATTACGGCAAAGAGTTACCTTTTCCAGATATTTCAGAATCAAGTTACGTGTGTAGGGTTTGATGTTACATCGTGGTGTCAATATTTCTCTTTGATCTTTGAAGCTGAGTCCGTTTTATGAGAAAATTTCGGAATAATAACTGTTTTCAATTTTTGTGACAGATGAAGAGAAATAAAAGACATCTACTAAACTTGGTATGTGTCAATTAAAATAATAGTTTTTTGTTCAATTATGCAATAAATCAAATTCCTGGAAAGTCATTAAATGTCACTATAATTTTTATTATATGTAAATTTAATTAGTTTTGCTTAGAACTTTGGAAAACAACTTTTCTTATCGTATAAACAACAAGTGAACGTGTAGAAGTTATATGTTCATAGATTAGAGTAAACAAACGCATGGTCTAAATTTTGAGATTCGATAAATTTCAATTAAAACATATATTCCATATTATCTAGATAGCCGATTTAGGATAACCAGCTCTCATCATGACTATAGACGCTGAAGTTCTTGAAAACCTTACAAATAAAGCGGATGTTTCTGCTTGTCTTGCATCTAGCGAAGAATTTTAAATGCATGTCAAGATTTTAACAATGATATAGAGCATGCAGATTTCCCTGATGACGACATGGGTTTACAGTTCTGGGGTTTGTCAATTTGTGCAGAAAAGATTTTTCATAAATGAGATGTTTATGAACAAATGTTTATGCACTGCAAAAAGTCTTTTCTAGTTTAAGCATTATAAATGAATTTACGAAGAATTCGCGCTAGTGTTGTTGTTTTATTTTTAGAAAAAAAATTTGATCTCGCTTTAGAATAAAATGATGTAAATTAAGAAATAATAATTGTGTTTAAATTTCTGAAATACAATAAGCCTGTTAGTGAACAACAAATACCGGATATATAATTATTATACAAAACATGTCTGTGTAAACACGTGTCCTAGAAATACAGCATTAAAAATAACTATTCATCATAAATGTAAATATTTACACGGCATTCACATCTCCTGACAAGGAAAGCGAACTTTGTAGTCTAAAGTCAACGGATTATAAAGTAACCAAGGTATTTAACCATAACCTCAGGACTTAATTAAGATTAAACCTGACATTTAACGATGAAATTGATATAATTCATAAGTACTTCAAAGTAATTCATACACTTGTTACACCATATCTACCATGGTACTAACAATAGCTAAGATGTTACAAACATATCCGGACGCCTTTGGTGGTCATTACGTTTTCCCTGTAGCGTAATAAGTAGTTATTATTTATCAATTAAAAGTCCATTAATATGACAATATCATTTATATATCCATAAACTGATGAATATGTCATAAAAATCGACAAAGGCGAAAAAATAAACCATAAGACGATAACTTTGTACATATCAATGTCAAGATCGTCTTTATTCCGAAGCTGCAATTCAGAAAAGGTTGTCTTCTTTAGAATGTTGTTTATAATCAAATCAAATGGTTCTACATTTTATATGAGGTGATATTGTTCTGTTTCGGTCGAATTTTCTTTTTATTGTGTGTGTGTGTGTGTGTGTGTGTGTGTGTGTGTGTGTTATTTCATGGCTATTGGGTACCACGATATATCATATATATCATTGTGGAATTTTGCAAATGGGGATGGCCAAATCAAAAAAAGTAATGTAGTTTAATATCGGCAATATTCTCCATATTGCAATGGTACTCAATTTCTTATTTTTTTTGTTAATAAATGTAACAATGCGTGTAAATGTGTAAAGGCAGACACGTTTTAACGATCAACTGGGTCGTTAATATGTACATATTAAAGAACATTTAGAATAGCCTAAAGGAATACAGATTTTTACCAAGCATAATGACTTGAACTCCTCAACAAAGTTATATAATCTTAATATAATTATACTACTTACATTTAAACAGAAGTTAGATCAATGTATGTTTAATAAAAATAGTTTATTTTAAACCTTTCAAGGTTTATGTGTATCTGAAGTAAACAAAATCAGCAAATTAGATCAAAATGGGAGGGGATTAGAAACTAGTTTATATAGAGAAAGACATATTTGCTGCTAGTTACTCAATTTTTGGCATAATATTAATAGAAATTATAAGTCATATACGAGGACAGTTTGTAGATAATAATTTGACAGTCGTCATATATTCTTAATGAAACAATTGGATGCTATCTTTATATGCCGCGCGTTTTCCTTTAAAAAAATAATTTAAAAAATAAATAAATAAATAAATAAATAAATAAATAAATAAATAAATAAATAAAAAAGAAAAGAAAAAAGATCCCGAAAACTAAACTGTCTGAAAAAGGGCCAAGTTGTTGGTTAGTAACTGAATGCGCCAGAGCTTGGTCTGATTTGACCACGTCTCCAATGGAACCAAAAAGGAAAAAAAAGATATAAAATATAATATAGGAAAGAATTATGGAAGATTCAGCATACATTTTTTAAAAATAAACTACCAAGGATACTGTGTAATACTTAAAGCTGCATTAAGTTTTCCAAGGAAAAAAAATAAAACGGTGCTGATCTAATTAATGAGGCTCCTAATGGAAAATGCTGTATTTGGTTCAACGATAAAAGCTCGAATAAATGCAGAAATTTCAGAAATTACCCAGCGAGATGCAGCATGTTGGATCTAATATTAGAACTTGGTAACGTCATAAAAAAACCGGGTCATTTAAACGCAACTCACAAAACGGTGAAATATGATAATTAAACACAGAGCTTCATTGAATTTGTCATTTGTGACTTAGTAAGGGAAACATAACACCATTGCGAATACACCTTGATATTAATGACGGACAATTAATACAATTTGTCAGGTTTCACCTTCGCTTCATTGGAATTGCCGTACATCCGTGCGCATGCTCAAAACTCACAATAATTATCGTTAAACATTGACCAACCGTCAGAGGATTCCGTTTATTTACAGCTAAAAGGAATGAAATTTTAGAAAATGAATCTCACGGATCATAATTAGAAGTTATCTATTTAAAAAAAAATGCATTTTAGAAAATAAAAAAAAAATTCAGAAAATTGAAAAACTTAATGCAAATTTAAAAACTTTTAAATGTTTCTCGCCTTCAGTGTTCCTTCGTTTTGACATCATCGTCGATATACACAATGTTATTATGTAAAGCTGAACAGCCATTTTCTATTTTCTTAATGAAAGCTACACAAACAAAAAATAACGGAGTTCGCACATTACGTTAAACGTACCTTAGCAACTTCATTTAAACAACTACAAAAAAAAACAATGAACAGATTTAACACCGCATGCCACAAAATATGTCCACATGATTGTTAAATCATTTCAGACATTTTGACACTAGATATACATTTTCCTATCTTTTTAACAGAAGAGTTGCAAATATGTCTGTATCAACGGAGTACTTTTTCGCGGGATTTATAAGGTACGTTCAAGAAAGGAATGCAATGTTTTAAATATAAATGACCCCGAGGACAAACTTTTGGCAGAATTAAGTAAATAAAAGGTTTTCTAACAGATGGAACGAGAAACTAGCCCAAGTATCACGTGTTAATCTTCATAAAAAACTAACAATATTTTCATGTCAAAAGAATTTTTAACGCCCATTTAGACAAAAATACAAAAGTGTTGTACGTTTTGTTTCTATTTGTAGTTTTTTGGGGCTTCAAGTGTCCACTTTGTAAAATAGATTCTTGTTTAATCTGACAGTTGGACACACTTTAAAACTTTTTAATAAAAGTTGTAAGTTTACACTATGATTTTAGAAGTTTTACAAGACAATTATCAGTTAGATTTTACCTAATTTGTCATGGTCAATGACAAGTTATTAACAGTTTTGTCAGTGTATGATTTATTTATGGACGGACTTGATTTATCTTTCCACCCTTGTTGATTACCAAGTTTTGTCTTCATTTAGTTTGTCTTTTGTCCCCGTTTAGGTGTCATTTCACTAAAGAATTTGAGTTCGGCCCACTGGTGAATGGATCAATTAAAGAAAAACTATAATTAAACTATGTACTTCTTAACAAACCTTACTGTACAATGAAACGTGTAACGACAACTATCATTGAACCATGTACTTCTACACCAACTCGTCGGTAGGGCTTTGGAAGAACATATCAAAATGGACAGATCCAGTAGTTCATATTATACCCTGACCTTCTACCCCGTACCTGACGAAGATGAAAGAAGTCCCAGGAATTCACATACCGGCTCCGTAGACAGCGGAATACAAAAATCCTTTTGTTCAATATTGGTAACACCTTAAAGTCAAAGTTGCGAATGTTTTTTTTTCTTAGAAAAAAAATTAGAAAATGAATCTCACGGATCGTTGTTAGAGGATATCTATTTTAAAAAAAATATATGTTTAAAAATAAAAAAAATCAAAAACAAAATCAGAAAATTGAAAAACTTAATGCACTTTAATGTCTATGTAAATGGTTTTCGAAACATCAAATTTTCCGACTGACCATCATGCCGACTGAAAGCTTAAACCCCCTGAGTTTTTTGGTCCACATATATACCATAACATCATGATACTCTTTCCGCGATGAGTTGATCTAAACCTAGACGACCACATGCGTGAAGGACAAGATACGTAGTGCCATACACCATTTTTAATGTATTTTATGATTTAATTAAAAATGGTATATAAAAGTGGTATTCTTTATTGTCCTTGACCTTTCACGATAATGGCTCGCTATGTCTAAGGCCCAGGAGACGACGGCAGGCACGAAGGACAAGATCGGTGGTATTCGTTATTGTCCTTGACCTTTCACGATAATGGCTCGCTATGTCTAAGGCCCACGAGACGACGGCAGACACGAAGGACAAGATCGGTGGTATTCGTTATTGTCCTTGACCTTTCACGATAATGGCTCGCTATGTCTAAGGCCCAGGAGACGACGGCAGGCACGTAGGACAAGATCGGTGGTATTCGTTATTGTCCTTGACCTTTCACGATAATGGCTCGCTATGTCTCAAACCCTGGGGATTCAGACTGGATCAGTGATTGATCTTATAATGAGCATTAAGTAAATAGGAAGAAGGATCGATTAAACCGTTATTTTAACGGTTTTCTTAAAAGCCTGTCTCCAGGGATAAATATTAGGATTTTCTATACAGAAACTGCAAAGGATCAGGAGACGTTTGATTTCTTGTGATATTAGAGTACAGTCTTCCAATGAATGACTATTTACTCATCAACTTGTTATAGCTTTTATCAATTGTCCTACTTTGTCATATAAAATAAACTTTAGTGAAGAACTAAAAACTAAGTCATGGCCATTTCATTATAGGATTTAGATTAATTTTTAAGCTAAATACAGCCCCAAAACGTTTCAAAATATACAACAAATCTTTACTTTAAATGTCCTCGTGCTGGATTGGCTCATTTTTACAGAACTTGATTAACCTCAAAAACGGATTTGGATGCGTTCGATACATGTCCGGTTTTACCAAAACAGTGTGCGTTTTAATATAATACCTTGAAGGCATGATATATTCGTTTTAAGACATAATCTATAAAATTTAAAGAAAATCGTATTCCACTGAGTAAAACTTGTGTTAAACTTTATAATGTATTTGTACCAGGTTAACGCCTACAGTGACACAAGTCAACTTACAAATGCACCTTTTTTTAAGTCGCGAATCGTCATTATGCACTTTCAACTTTTTCCTTCCTGAAATTGGATCATTTTATTCGCTTCCAAAGGGGAACCATATGTTTTCCAAAGTAACAACTACACTTGGACAAGAGAGACTTCAAACTGCATGGACCCCTGTAGTAATATAACTACATCATTTGACATTTACTCCACTGTCAAGTTTTATAATCAACAGTCCCAATTTTTTCCCTTTTCATGTCTAGTTTTGCTGTTTGGTATCATTAACTTGTATCGTGTATTTAGAACCGTTGTATATCAGGTATTTCTAAAATTTGAAATTTAATTAAAACTAAGGTCTGTTCCCTCATGCAAAGCATCCCTTAGCTGGATTTGGATTTACATAATTTTGGAACTTTAGATACATTATTTTCAACTGTTTGGCTTATGTTTTTTATGTATCAAACTTTTCGGTCTTAGTGTCACTGATGAGGATGAATTTCCGAAATGTGCACATCTGACACATCAAAATTTAACTGGTATTTGTGTTATATATGTACAAATTTCAAGTCTCTGTTATTTTACATGTACTATCACGCTTAATAAACGGAGAACACAGCTTAAAATACATCACTGTTTTATTACTTGTGTGGTCTTAATTTTTTCAAAAATTAATCTTTTTATCATGAACAAATTCCACATCAACAGGACATTACCCTTTTAAATTTACCCCTTGTTAGCCAATTACTGATAAAAGTAGTGTATTTGACAAAGATTTTCGATAATTTGCCTTAAATGACCCTTACATAAAAAGCGATTTTTAATCTTTTGTCATTTAGCTTCAGGGTACTGTGTCAGATGTAGTCTCTTTATTTGATTAACGTTATCTGTCTAAACAATTAGTTTGATGTTTTATTTCCTTAAGGTAACGTGCCTGTTCAAGAGTTATCCCCCTTGGCTAACTGTCAAAGATGCTATTTAAGATCATATTTTTGGAACGGTGACACTCAAAAAAAATATCGGAAATGGGAGATCAAAATATGCCTTTTTAATTAAAGATAGGTCACAAAACATCACCTCATAAGTAGTTCTTTTTTCCTGGAAGCTTGGCTTGTGATAAGTGCCATTTTTAAAAGGTTTAGAGTCTAAAGTGTCAATTTACATTTTAAAAGTCCCCGTAAACGTTTGGAGTTTTAAAAATTGGCATTCAAAGTAAGAGGATTGACTCTGTGACTTCGCGGTTTATTTCGATATACATGTACATGTTAATTTTTACTTTGCAAATGACCAAAACGTTGTGCTTTCTATCACTGTAACCGGGTTACTTCAAGATAAGTACAATTTACTTAAGTAGGGTTTCAAACTCAAGTAACTATAATCTGCTAATATCACCAGGATTTGTTAAAATACACAGTGAAAGTCCAATATATAAATGTTTTAATTTATAACCTCTAAAATCAATAACCAATATGAAAAATAAAGGTAAACTTTGATCTTTTGATGAAACCAATAAATGACCTGATAAAAAGTAAAAATCCGCGAGTATCCGCGTGTAAATTCTTTTGTAAATAGATAAAGTCTAGGCTCGTGTGAACCGCTCATAACAACAGCCTCGTTATTACAAACTGAACGGTGTTATTATCACCAATATCAGGAGTTTATATAAAACGTAGGTATTAAGATCTAAAACCTTCTACTCATTTGATATTAGATGTGACAAAAAATATAAGTGCATTCTTGATATTGAGGTTGTACTTTTATGCTATACCTTGTGTTTTAAAGGAGTGTTCATGAGGTTGTATATTGGTCATATCTGGCCGGACCCTTCAACCAATACTGAATTTGGTGACCAATCACTCACACAATTTGAAGTCATGTTTTGATGCCACCCTTTTGGCAAACAGTTTGTTAATTTGGAAAAGTGGTTGTAAAAAATCATTCAGCTTTAATGACATAATTTTAAGAGTATATGTAACTGTTTGTCAAAACTGCGTGGAATTTATGATTGTTTCGAAATACAAAAATCGTCGCTGTCTTGACACGAGAGGGATTTAAACCCTTAACAATACGCCAAAATCAGACATTTTTATCAAACATAAACACCAAAGTCTGATTAATGACGAGATTATTGACGAAAATATATTTGAAAACTTATAAATACAGAATTCTTTAGATATGTCGAGATCCTGATTTCCTGATAATGTCAATTTTATTTGCATCAAGAAAAACAATGTATTACATAACATTAAGTCCTGAGGATAATGAAACGAGACTTAACGGGTTACTAACATCGAAAGATAAAAATACCAATAGATTGATTTCAGAATAAAAGATGTTGTTATAACATTTTTCAAATATTAAGTTAAAAGAATGTCAAAAGATGAAATTATTTCTACCGCCAGTTCTGGTATTTAGTGTGGTGAAGTGAGCCAATGTAAGCAATCATATGGTCGTAGACGCATATCCGTATATCCAAAATAGAACAAGAGATAAACCATTTTAACTTCAGAAACCATGACATCATCCGAATGTTTTGTTTTTTTGGAAAAAATTTGCATGTGCATAAAATAAACTGGCCAACAACATTATGTTAATACTACAGATACAGTGGCAGTGATTGACACATCTTTACAATCAACCTGTATGTGATGATTGTAAGTTGTTAACATGATGCCGTAATGACATATGACATATCATTTAAATCATTACAGAAAAACACTTATCATATGATTCGTCTGAGAATCTAAATGCCTATAGCAAAAACCACTTTTACACCTATATGCAACAACACGTGTAATTTGTAGCGAGTCGTAATGTACAAAACAGTATTTATATCTCGTTTTTTATGTAATTATTACTAGTTTTTAGTTAGCAGTGTGAACAGAGCATTTCAAAACAGGGATTATTTTTCACTGATTCAAAGACCTAACGGATTCCGTTTTGTGTTATATTGGTACCTAATGTTGGTGAACGTTTAGTTGTTTATATTGAGCAAATTTATTGGGCATTTTTAAAACGTTAATTCACTCATTCCGTGCAGAGCTGTTAAAACGAAAAAAATTATGTATGGTTTTATTTTGATTTAAAAAAAAACAACATTTCTTTAATTATACCTCAAGTTTTGAAGAGTCTTTTTTAATTGCATTTCATGTTACTTTTTGTTATCGAAAACTTCTCTGGTTATAAAGAAGCACATAGTTTTCAGGGATTTTCTTGGGAGTCGCTGACCATATAATTTGCAGTCGGTTTTATATATAAAAGCTGGAATGAAGAGTTTTTGACTTTTGAGCAATTAGTCTAACACAACTAAGCAATTTTAAAAGTTTTTAATAAAAATACCCATTCAGTCTTTTAAAAAATTGGAATATGAGCCTCTTCTAATTGTCAAAATGAAAATGAATTTAAATGACTAACCGATATTTTAGGGTCATAAATTAAAATCTGTTCATTGTTTTGTCTCAGTTATCACCAGAGATTGACTCGAGATAATTGTTTTGGGTGTATTCGATGTCTTACTCGTAATTAGAGAACCGTTTAGCGAATATATAACGGAAAGAGATATGACAATTCTGATTATCTTTTTTGTTGAGTCAAGGTTGTTGAAAATGTTTAAACAAAATCTTTAATAATGTTGTTAATCTGTTGGAAAACTTAATGTCAAAGTCAATTCTGTTTTATGAGAACAAACAAGGGCACCATTTTTTATCTTTAATTCATGCAGATAAAGTCTTGTATGTCGTCTCATATTTCGTAACTTGTATCTGCATCAAATACAATTATGTATACAACATTCAGAAATTATACGATTTGCGAGAAATTAAAATAGAAGATGCTGTAGGGACTGACAAATAAACTGAAGATTAGATAGCGATCGACGAGTAACGATTCCGTAGTAAATATTTAACAAAAATACCTGCTTAATTTTGATGTTGAAATTTATTCCTCATCAGTGACACTAGGAGCCAAAAAAATTGATAAATAAAAAGAGTAGCGATTGTCAAGTGTTTTCAAGATCATATGAAGATAGCGTTTTACGAGTAGATTGAATAGTCTGTAGCGACTGGCATGTAGAATGAAGATTTCAAAGCAATCTGTGAGTAAATTGAAGATCTTTTAGCTACTGGCCAGTAATTTGGAGATTTCTGAAAATTTGCGAGTAGATTGAAGATTTCGTAGCGACTGATGACTAAATCGGAGATTTCGTAGCTGTATGCATGTAGACCATACTCACATGCATCATCAAGATGTTATAAGTTAATTATACGATACACATTTTTTAAGTTTTAAAAAACAATAAATGATTCGAAGTCTGAGATTTAATGATCCATGGTTGAATATTTCTGACTTGTTAAATGGTCTGTATGTATTTTATTTGTGCAATTGTATATGTATATAGGTATATCAAGTAAAAACCTTATGTTACACGTTTAATACTTGTGTCTATTTAATAGCATTTTAATCAGAAGTTTGCAATATATAAATATAAAAAAATATAACAAATTGATAGCATTTCAAAGAGCTTTTTAAAAAAGATACTATTCCATTAGGGTTTACAAGGCAAGTTAACATAAAATAGTCTCATGGTATCCCGCAATAAAACATATAATGTTGATATCACAAAAGTACTTTTGATGTTCAAAATAAATGTATAGACTTCCTTAGGTTATATATAGCAGATAGCTATCACATTATTAAACTGTTCAAATATTTTAATATATATTGCAACGTCAAATACTCAACTCCCACGAAGCGGTTGTACAACTAACTCAAATAATCCTAATTTACTCAGGTGAAATTTTTCTACAAATAAAACTTGTATGTTTTAACATAATATGTTATGTATTTCAAATAATTATATATATAGTCAATAAGTACGGTATCTCAAGTATGAATTTATTGTGTATATAAATGTGTCCGTATGTATGTACGCTTTTGTAACAACGTGTCTTGCAGCGGCACCTACCAATAAAGACCTCTTGTATAGAATGACCATTTTAAACCAGTGTAACTCCTAAACGACTCTATAAAAGTTCCAGTACCCTCGCGTCTTCCATAACACTTTTTCTAACTTAGACGTTGGGGATTTGAGACAAAATCCACTTTGAAAACGGTTCCCAATTTCTTATTGGTTTTAACTAATACTTGCCGAGAGCGCTCAAATTACCGAAAACGTACGGATCAATTGGATTAGTGGATTACGGGAATTAATGCTTATTTGATTAAGTAGCTGGATATTTGGGATTGTCAAAATATTATATGAACAAAAAATTACCTCAAATTACCAAATTAACGGAACATATCACGATATATAGGTTTAAAGTCGCCACAACACGTGATTTAAGACATGCATATCAAAGTTGTTTAATTTCACGATCTAATTGAATGACAATGTCAATTTCCCCTATCTCATCTCACGATATTGAAAACATATTTGCCTTAAACTAAAACTTCTAAAATGATCAGGTAATATGTCAAGATAAAGCTGAAATACAGTAACATTAATTCTCATTTCTTGATTAGAGCCGAGTAACTAGCTTTATATATCTTTAACAGTCTATAATGTTTACATTTAGAAACTCATAAGACATGAAAAAATTTAATGCAAAAACTACGCGTTAAAAGTAGACACACATATCACCTCTTTTTCGGAATATCTGTGTATTAGGGCCACCTGCTTGCTTAATTGAAATTAATGTACTATTGTCAATAATTTTTTGTTATATTATAACTATATTATAAAATGAGTTGTACACAAATACGTGTTATATCGCCATTATTTTACTTAATCATATCCCAACAAAATTGTTGAATACTTTATTTCGTAATAATAATAATAATAATAATAAATGACATATGTTTCGGGCTTTTTTGTACATAAGGGCCACATATTTCAATATTTTTTCTTTAAGACGGGGAATAATAAGACAAAGAGTTCAAGACTTTCATACTGATTGAGGGAATTAATACTGAAGTTATACAGTCTAAAATTGCAGTTTTGAGTAATTGACAACAAAAGCCTATCAGACTAACAACACTGGGGCTAATTTTATTTCAGGGATACATACTGATATTATTAATTAAGTATTCATGGTTTTAATTTTCATATATTTTAAACAAGAACACGAGAAAAAACACGAAAAAAATCCAGAAATTTATTACTTTAAGTCTATTTACAACAACATTTAATATATAGTGTATTTGTTGAATTTTAATGAAGAAACCCCTTTGTAACACGTTTATGTTAGGTAAGACGTGAAAGCTATGTCTAAGAAGTTAACGACAGATTCAAGTACAGTACATCAAATTGTCAAATAATATTTGGAACCTTGTGAAAAATTTATTCTAGCTCGTCTTTATAGGTGCTAGCTGTACTTTCATGCACACCTGTCAACCATTTTCTGCATAATGTCGTTTTATCTTTTATTAAACAGGAATTGTGTTAGTTTTCCTTTCCACGTGATTTTTATCCTTATTATAAATATAATGAATATTCCTTCTTTTTTTATATACAAAATCTACACATATAATAAGGTTGACGTTTTTAAGGTGACAAATTGACTATTTATATAAGTTAAAAAGACATCAGATTTATGTATAAAATATAATATAGAAATCATATTCAGTTCTAAAACCTTGCCTTATGTGTTCTATATAATAAGTCTTTATTACTGAAATCTGCTTATGTTATTTTTTGTAATAATCCCTTTTAATTTTTACATTACTATATATATATATATATGCTAGAAGTAATATGGAGCAAATAAGTGCATTGAAATTTAAAGAATAAATGAATAATAATTAGTAAAAATGATATAAGTAGTAATAAAAAACTCATTGCTATACAGTTTATTTAGTCTAGTCTGTAAATAGTTGTATACCATGTATATGTCCATCTTATTATGGTAGAAAATTAACAATTATCAAACTAATATATAATGATCTTACGAGGAACAATCAACAGAAAATTAACATACTGAGATGAACGAGAAGTATGTTTGCTTGTCCGTGTATATGTGCAATGATGTTTACTATGCAGTGATATACTGTCGATTATCTTTAATTTTTGAAATCAATATTTAAAATTTACACTCACCTGTATAAGTTTCTCCAGGTACATATTTACCTGAAGCAGGTAAATCCGATATTTTGATTTCAAATCCATTGTCACCACCTGTTACAGCGGCTGTAGTGTGTATTGGGGTCCTTTTACAAATATCCAAAGTTGCTTTAGAATAAGAATCACCTATAAATACACTAGTTATAATAAATAACACTGTTAACACGAAATTAATCTCCTTCATTTTGAAAACATCCAAAAATATTGATATTTTTCCTGCTTATGCAGTTTGCTAAGATAGCTCTACATGCCACTTAAAAAACACTCTCAACTTTTCTTATTTTTTACTGTAAGTTTTAAAACAGTAAGCAAAATTCCCCCTCTCAGTGTAAGAGCATGTGTGAATGTACATAGTAATTTTTGTCCCACTTGAGTGCACCATGGACTACGCAGAACACGATTGGTCAGTTTGTCAACTTTAAGCCCCGCCTATTTGGTATGATAATATTTTTTGACAATTACGTTATAACAGATATATCTATATTTTCGTAAGAGGATATACTAAGAATTCAAGTGTTAGAAACAAACATAAATTGTATACTGATACTGTTTTATATAATAAGCTGATTGCCGATCTTCCGTGAAATGTTAGTATACACGTATACATAGTATGATAGTGATTCAACACAGAACGCACTTTAATACGCGTGCTATGAGAAATATGCTGATTTCTGTAAAATATGCGTGTTTATTTCCTGAAACAATACACAAACATATAAATAAAGGATTCTATCGTGTCGTTATTTAAAATAAAAAATAATGAGATACCAATCCCAGCATTTAAGTAATTTTTTTTTTATCGATTTATTACCAGAAGTCCATTCATGGACATCTGTTATTACTCATATTAAATTAACACTCGACAAATGAATTTAAAAGCTCTGACAGATTATTGTCACAGTGTTGTCAATTTTTGAGTTGTTTATTTATTTATTTATTTATTTTTTTTTGTTTTAATATTTTATTTATCTATTTATTATTTTTATTTATTTATTTATTTATTATTTTTATTTATTTATTTATTTATCTATTTATTTATTTATGGCTCAGTGCTTGTAGATATCAGTTGCACTGGATGTATTTCGGTGACTATGTGTGCATTTTATTTTATCACTTATTATTATTATTATTTTTTATTTTTAGTTTTGATTTGTTTGTTGTAGTTTTTTTCTTGTTGTGTGTCTATTCTGGACCAGTTGTACTAGTTAATGTTAATTTCACGTTTTCAGCTTTGTTGTATAAAAAGAAGCACCGTCATTGTTGTATTTTGATGGCAACATCTTGATATTCTTCACTACGATTGTCTTATAATTTATACTTTCTATATTTGAAGGAAGAAAGATCATAAGATAATGTATGTTAAATGGACGCCACCACTCTGTCGATGTTTTAAACCACGTTTTGGATGTTTTAGATGTAAAAACTAATTCAGCATGATTTAGGAAATCAGAAATTTGGTTTAACGGATAAGCTTGAAATAACATTTGCATTGATGCTTAACATTGTCAAACACAATAAGAAAAGTTGTAGGTGAGATATATAGAAATGACTACATCTACAAAATACAAGCATATTACCAGTTGTTGTAGGAAGCCCTATGTGATAAGGAAATCATTTATGTATATATCCGAATAACTGATGTAATAGTCTGTAGTAAAATATCACAACAATATTGTAGATAAAAAAAAAATAACAAATCAAACACGATGTTTGTAACCCAATATCAAAAATATTCCCCAAGGATCATAAACCTTACGAATTATGACCAGTTTTCCCTTTATGATAATGTTAGCACTTTCACTCACCAGAACGATTCAGTAATATTTTTATGTAATTTCTCAAGAGTTCATCAAACTATGGAAGCACAATGACGCCGGATATAATTTGAAAATACCCTCCTATTGTTGGCATTAAATAATTATTACTGCAGTCCGAACATGTGTAGTTTAAATTAAGGAATACACAAAAGTACTTAACAAAAGCCCAATCAGCTATAGATACACGTTAACATCAAACAAAGCAAGCTGCAGAAACACGAAACAAGATAGACAAACACAAAAAAGATAGACACACCTATTCTTGCCTTTAGGTCACAAATGGACGTGCAACGGAGAACGAATATATCAACATTATCATAACAAGTGGAGTTAGTCAAATAGTTTTGTAAAGTTCTGATCATCCATTCAAGGAATGGGATTCACTTTAACTGTACTGCATGCAGTAAAAAATCTTTAATTGCATGAAAGTCGAAGCCTTGGTTATTTGACACAGTCCATTCTGCTGTATATAACTGCATGAAGTAGGGTCAACGCGAATGTCATTCCTTATGTTAACAATCTTTTAACTCCACAAAATATAACTTCATATAACACTTTCGTTAAGAAATAATTACAAACTTCACGTTGTTACACGATTTAGAGCAATTTCATTGGTCGTTTTCCTGTCAAATGACGTTGTTATTTTCCAGTAACAACGTTTTCTACCGAAACTACTTTCGACCAGTTTCGGGGATTACCCATCTTTGAGTTCTATTAATAAAAGTTATTTTTAAATTTTTAAACAAATAGGAATGTCTTCGAGATCGGCAAATATTCACCTAGAAACATTAAAATACTTCAATTTTTTTTAGATTAAAATTTTGCAATAAATTATTCAACTTTTTTTTTTTTGATATTTTTTCACCAAAATATTCAAGACTCTTAAATTTATGAAATATTTTTATCTCTTTGTAATCCAGTCACCGGAGAATCCCTTTTGTACACCCCTTAAAAATCCAAAGTCAGAATTTTGTTACACACCTAAACCAATTTCTAAACGCGTGTTTTCCAAATTCATGCAAAAAATATCAAAAAATTATAATTGTAGTCAGGTATACACTGCACATCGCCCGAAAGCCACAGCCACATCTATATGCTGAGTGATGATGAATTTCAGTTATGCCACATCAACCTTATGTCAGGCCACAGAAACGAAGCCTCAGTTAACACCTATAGTAGGGACTGTTCTGTTCACAAAAGAAACATATCAGTGATATCCTCTCGAGTAACGTCCAGTCCAATGCACCCCTACCGCTTGTTTTACCTCTACGTCTCTGATCAGCCATTACAGCTACCACCGGTGTCATCATTAGGCTAAACGAAATCCCTTCTCTCGCTCCCAGTCTAAAGTTTGCAAAAAAAAAAAAAAAAAAAAAAAAAAAAAAAAAAAAAAAAAAAAAAAAAAATCGGTTACAGCCAAGAAAACATTAATTCCATTTCATTAGTTGGTTCCACAGTTTTTTAAACAATGTTCATTAAGTTTTCTTTTGTTATGGGGAACGTCAACCTGGTAGTCGACACGCGTGTCCTACAAACGCATGATAGTTATACGTTTTTGTTGGTATATTGTTGGAATTCCTGAAGAAATTCAAACACACAATGATTCTTGGTTTACTTCTGGTTTATTTTCTGAAGTTATGAATTTACTTTTAACACAACATCTTCGCACTTCTCCTTACCATGCTGCTACTAATGGTTTAGTAGAGCGATTTAATGGCACACTTAAGAAAATACTGTCTAAACTTATCTCTAAACTGATTGTCTTAACCTCTAACAGTGACGTCACTTCACTTGCCCTATTCTCCTGCATTGGGTTATGAAAAATACTCAATTGAAGCAAAACAATGTGAATGTAATTTTTTTTCAACCAATAAACCAAGAATCATACAAAAATCTATTAATAAGCTTTTGCTAATGAACCCAGAATTATACGAACATTCACCAAATAAGCTTATACGAATGGCCTCAGAATTATATGGGCATCTATGAAATACAAAACAACATTGAAAAGACAGTATTCAATATGAATGTCTGAAAATCCAACCTAAACTCGAATAATACTTCTGTTTAAAAGCGGTCACAGAAAGTTATCTGTAAACCAAGAAGTTGCCATCAATGGGTTTCCATAAGAAGATATTGTTTGAAGCTGTTTTATTGATTAACGGTGTATTTAACGTCTTGTCATATAAAACATAAAATACTACTCTAAATTTATCATGAGTTTTTAACATTAAGCTTACAATGTTTTACAAAATGAAGTCCGTTGCGGAGTGATTTTACCTTAGCTCACTATAAATTAGGAATTTGATCTTTTATAGGTTTATCATTTACTTGTTCTTGATTGTAAATCCCTAACCCAATTATTTCGTTTCTACCCATATTCTTTAATATTATATATTTTAGATAACCAATTGGCAATTTAAAAATAAATATCGGGGCAAGCAATGAACAGTTAATTGTTTGGAATGACCAGGGCATTTTAAATTTATTTATTTTCTTGTAAAAAATGAGATAGCTAGGTATTGTATTTGTAATCCATTTGATTAATAATCCAATGTTCATTTAAAGTCCAAAGTTCATGGTTAATATTAACGTTTACAAAAAATCATAAGGCTTTGATTTTAAATCATTGGAAATTGTATACTGGACGCTACGGAACCTAAAAATCATGCAATGTAATAATAAATAACATCTACCATTGCTGTGGAATATATTACGATCCGCGTATGTACAGGGCGGTCCGTGGTTAATTTGATGATAAAATGCGGGTAGATGTTGATAATTACAATTACACATGTATAACATGAATATTTAAAACATGTTTTATATCAATAATGTCTCAATTCTTTCTTTGGAGCAAGAAATCAGAAAGTTGGCAGAATATCAACATGACGTGTCGGACAACACAACTGAATCAACACCCACTTAAAAATGGAAATTACGTCACAATACAAAGTCACGTGGTGAATCATAACCTGACGTCATGGGGAGTAAAGCAAAATAATGGAACAGCCATGTTTTTATCGTTTTAATAAAATAGTTAAATATAATGAAGGGAATAAAAATGAAACACGATTCTAATAATGCAGTATGGATAAATCTATAACTTCTGCCATTTATCAATGTTTTATAAGTATTTTTACAATACAAAATATACAGAATACACGAATTAATTTCTTACGTAATTATATGTATAATGAAAAAATGTCTTTTTGAGAGAACAAACGTTTATCATCAATCACATGTACTTTAAATTCATTTTTTATCACGAAACCATCAATGTTTGATTTGTTTAATTTCGCATTTTATTGTTTTTTAATCACACACATTAATTTTATCATTTTTAAAAAAAAAACCTGAAAATTCCAATGACGTTATTTAAATCACGCGATTTATAATTAGAGCATTGATACGATTATATCATATGTACACAATTTCCTTGAGATGTCAAGCGTAAGAAAATCGATTTAAATATTAAATCTTTTAAAAACCTATTTTTAGATCTTCCTATCAATATAACATCACAAGAATATAAAAAATAAAGTTTCTGTAACTTTTCCAGTCAGTTAAATGCAATCATATGATGATTTCTTGTCACTTAATGAAGTGTTATTAACATTGCATTATTTACTATGTTTCTTAATCGTAAATGCTATGAGTCTAGACCCCGGTTTATTGCACCTTTCCTCCATGACTTAAGACCGACTTATATTTGGTATGGCGCCTAAAAGATTTTCGCCTTCAAGCTAAGAAAAAGTGTATATGTCAAAGTAAAATAGTTTCTTTTGTCAATTTAAATAAGTTTAAATACGTTATCAGTGAAATGAGATGTAAACGATTAAAGTTTAATCTACAGAAAATACGTGTATCAATAACGATTTGAACTTCAGAGCCATATTGTCAATAGTTCTAATGAAACGAAAGACTAAAATCACATAAATTCTGTTTTCGAAATGACCATTTTTTTGATTTGCAAAAGCCGGATTTAATATCCCCTCATGATAAATATTTGACGTTTAAATTTTACTCTTATTTTGTAAACATTTTGATTTTAGCTAAACAAAAGAAATATTTTTATTGAACGGACACATAGCGATAAGGTAAGCGTTAAGGCAATCAAAGTTGATCTGAGAAATACCACCTTACGCTCACTTAACCTTTTTCATAAAATGTCCATTCTAAAATCCTTTAAAATTACGGGATATAATATTGGATAAGGTCATATTTTGGTCAAGTTTCCAAATTTGAAATCTTCAATAAATCAATGATAACCAATTATAAAGGTCAGAACACAAATGTGTCATAAAAATGTCGGGTTGCAGCGCCATGTTTTTTGGACAGAAAACCAAAAACAGAATCGGCTTCAACCCAACAAGCACATGCTTAAATCAATATCAAGCTAGATGATTCAATATAGAAAAGAAATGTTTCTTAAAGTAATCATTTTTGTTGAAAACAAGCAAATGTTTAAACTAAACTCAGAATAACCATAAAGAGTTAACCTTGTAACAACCACTTTTAACTTTTTATTGAAGTCAAACAGTTGTGAGTACAGTATTCTGTAGTTGTTTGTAGAGTACACCTACAGAGTTAGCTTGTATGCAGCTCCTCGACATAACCTCATTGTTTGGCGGAAATAAAACAAAGATAAAGATGTAACATCAAATTTATTTACAATAACTTTTTACTTAATATGCAGTTAAATGTTCCTTCAGGTTTTACTGGAGATGAATTTACCTTGTATGTAAAACTGCAAATAAATTTACATTGTATGCTTAACTGCCGATAAATGGACCTGGTAAGTTTTCAGCAATAAAAATTATTCATGTTTTTTTTTCGTTCTAGTACATAATTATTGGTACATTAAGCAATAATGCCACGGTCAGAAGGAACTATTTTAAACTTATGCCTGTTGTCATTTATAGATTATCAATAGATCGTTATCAAATGAACCAGGTTTGTACCACGAGAAATGTCAAAAGTACAGTTCTCATTTCTACATAATTTTATTTTTAAATACAATTATATATAAAACTTTCAGATTTTCTATTCAGATGTCTTATCCAATGTAAACAAATATTTAAGATTAATTTGTTGTAAACACTAGCTTCATTTCATTCAAGAAAAAATAAATATATTGATTATTTTCTATGTATAATGAATTGTTTACACCTTTAAACACTTGACATTTATCAGATAAAGTCGGTTTTTACTTCATTTTTTGCAGGCGAGAAAAAATAACTATTATTCATATTTAATTAGAAAACTTATAATAACAGCATCCGTATTTTACCTGGTGGATGGGTGTTACTCACACCTATTTTTAGAAAATTATCTAATTAAAGAATATTTACTTGTCATTATCAGGTAATTTTTGACAAAAGTACTTTTAGACAGAGATCAAAGAATGCCAATATAAGAAGTGAATGATTTACTCAATGCGTTCATTGACTGACGAATAGGAAACCATATAATTGAAAAAATATGTAGACGGAAAAAATGTCATTGGTAATCTTCAAGGCAACTAAAAACACACAAATAACGAACGATGACAAATAAGACAGATATTAAGCAATATATATATATATATATATATATATATATATATATATATATATATATATATATATATATATATATATATATATATATTAAAAATTACATTTCTCTGTACTGGACATAATGAACACATTGTTATCAATAAAATTACATTTCTCTGAACACATTGTAATATCTATATACTGAAAGGTCGTTCTAACAAATCAGAAAGCATTAAGTAAACTCTAAGCCTCACAGTGAAGGAACGTTGTGGTGTTGAGGACTAATAATCCTCAAAGCACGTGTTCAAACCCCGTCTTGTCATGTTTAATTTCACACTTCCACCAAACTGCTATATTAATGGGTACCGGGTGTAAAAGTAAACATTGCTTTTTATAGACTGGTGTCTCACCCAGGGCTCCGCATCACTGACGCCGGGATAACCACCGACTTGACGAGTGTTTAAGGCTCCACATTGACACTAACCAACTATACAAACGTCCGTTTTACTGTTTTATTTTGCTTTAAAGCTAGACAAAACATTTGAAGTTAAAAGTTAATGCAACTGAATTTGTTTGAATATATAAAAAATTAAATGATTTCCATTCTTAATAACATAAATGTCATAAAATTAAAGCTGATTAAACATCCACTTTAAGGCTGATCAGTAAATCCATTTCAATAGTTTCAAATCATTGTTGGGTAATGTGGACTGCGTATCCTTTTAACACCATCTTGACCGGTATTCAGAACTCTTTTTTCTATTATTTAAAGCTCTTTGATTACGTGAAATTCTAAGGTAATTTTTTTATATATAAACTCTAGAAAGCCATCATGTCTCTAACAGAATAATTTCTGTTGTTTAAGGGGTGAACTGTTCGGAGTAATTCATTTTGAAGAGTATTTATCGAGTTCTTTATCTTAATCATGGATTAAAAGATTAAAATATTTTAGTTAGACATAAACCTACGTTAGTAATCAATCTGATCGGTGTAGTATCAACTTTATAGGAAAACAAAGTACTTGAAAGTCTAGGTTAAACAGTCCTGACAAACAGGTGTTTAATCCCGTGACATGTCACGTGGGTAATGTGGTGTAACTACTCCTTTTTACAGTACAAAGTTGTGTGATTACTTATTATTATAGACCAATCACGAACTAAAAAAAACCTCTCAAGTAGGGAAACACACTGTAAATTAAATCCACTTTAATGATGCTTACAAGAGTTCCTCTTTTGTTACGTTTATACTTCTGCATTAGTCTAAACAAGATGCTATTAGTATGGACTTGGTCTGGCACTTTTAATGCATTTCTAACGGAATAATTATTGCCGAATATTATCAGTATTGCTTACGGTTGCGCTGCCCACAAATAGCCTACTGTTGCGTTTGGTTGACGATAAACACCTACTGCAAAGAAGTAGACGGGAACCAAACAAATACATTATAACGTAAAAAAAACTAACGCACTGAGAATACCGATAAGAAAACATTTGACCTTTGGCGGGCACCAGGCATATATATTGTACAGTTAAAGCCTCATTCAAAGAACTCTGACTATGGAGGGGCAACACATTTTATATATTGAACAATAAATACCAACTAAAAGAACTCTAACTATGAGCAGGCACCAATGATATGCACTATGTTCAAGACCAATGCGACCACTTTGTCGTGCGTATCCAAGCCAAACTCTTGTTTTATTTACAGACATATTTTCATCTGAGCCTGGTCGATTTCAATCCTTAGAGTCAATTTGTCCCAGTTGATTCTTGTTTTCTTTTTGCAGAAGCTATTGTCGTTCTCGCACGAACACGTTTTCTTTCTGCCGACGTTTCTTACATTCATGTAGAACTTCCGCGCATGCTCCAAGTTTATAAATAACATTTTTTGAGTTGTCCGAAGTTTTTAAGATTTTCATTTATTATGAGCTAATAAGTATGAACTTAAAAAACGAATCGCACAGATCGTTATAACAACCAATTTATATTGATAAAAAATATCGTTGGAATTTTTTTTTTCAATGATGGATAAACTTAATGCAGCTTTAAATTAAAAAATCATCATAACCTTTTTAATATTCTGATAAAGTGATTGTGGTACAAAGTAACCGAGGTAACTTTAGATAATCTTATCTGCATTTATTCACATTAATAAGAGTTTGTTGTAGTATAGCTTTTAGGAAATAAGTGCAGGGTGGAATATATCTAATCATTTCCCTTCATCGTATCTGAACAAAAACCTAATCCATTTAGTAAAAACATTACATAGAACACGACTAAAAATGAGGTAGCAATATGTTAAATCAGTATCCATTAACTGATTATTTACCCTCTGTGTCAGTCAGTCAAATAAGTTGAATAGTCCTCTCTAATTTATCGTTCTCAGTCTGCATATTGAAACAGTTCACATTCATCAATTTACAAAAACAGAAAGTTTAGGATATGAATTATATAAGTGATTTCTATTTATATACCATTCACGAAACCGTACCTTGTAAATTAGTTTATTTTTGTAAAAAATAATTTGTTTATGAAGGGTTAACTCATTTGGTTACAGCCTTTCAAGTGTTCATTTGTTCAAGAGTTTTAATTTTCCGGGGCAGTGCATATGTCAAAGTAAATATCCGTGTAGGAAATCTTTACACCTAACACCTTGATGAATGACTTGATAAGTTGCTTGTAATTAATTATAAATCTACATATATTCAATTACTTTTGCAGTTGGCGCACTGATTTATGCTGCCATTCATACAGTACACGTGTGAAGTTCATATTTCAACTCGATAGAACATCACAACAATATTAGTGTTCCGGGTTTACTTTTTGTTGAAAATAAAAACTAGTTAATTATTAAACGTCGTAGATTGACATGCGTTTATAATGTGATTAGTATTGTTTTTAAATCGTCTATCTTTGTGCTTTGGGATTTGTTTTAAAGATATTATAATTGGATATTATTTTTTTTTCTAAAATATGTTAGATTAATTATCATTTTTGTTAAACATTTTCTTGGATATCTAAACAAAAACAGGAAGACTGAAAGTTCAAAAATACATATACTAGTAGTAAAGTGGGCATGCCACTATTTCCAATGAACGGAAGATATGCTTGACTGAAAATACGCAATGTTTTAAAGATACCACTGTACTTTTGTTTAAAAGAGTCTGAAAATAAAATTACAATTGTCTGAATAAAGTCTGTTTTATGTATCAATATTTCAACATTATGTTTGAATGTTTCAGTATTTAGAAGCACAAGTACGTCCACATTGAAACACTGGTAAAAGAAGAAATTCAAATATTTATATAAAATAATATGCCAGACAGATGTTCATCGAACTTTTAATTCGTTTTATGCATTACTAAATGTTTAAATTCCACTAATCTTACCAAGGACAATGACATGGAAGGTACGTGTCAGTTTAAGTTTACTTTGGTTTTTTAACATTTTGACACTCTGAACTTTACATACTTGGTGATAAATATTGTATTAAAACTAATTTTCATAACTGTTTGTAATTTCTGTGTATTTTTTTAAAATAAAGACCTAGAAATAATTTCTTTTTAAAAAGCACTTAAAATAGAGAAGGTAGTTTGTGTTACATCTCGCACCCATTTCCAACCTTTCGTGACACTACGAAACTAAATCGTTTAGAACTAAGAAAGTAATAAAGAAGACCTGCGTGGATGTGAACCCTGTAAGGAGTTTTTTAACTTGATATATTACCTCTTGATAAAAAGAAAGAAGTTAAGTTAATTACGATTTTTGACATTTAAGAAGTCGTATATACCTAATGTTATTGACTTTATGATTACTTTTTTGTGTGTTTTCTTTGTCATGAGCGACCTTTTATTTTTTCTCAGGTAATAGAGGTTTGAAATCAAGCAATATAATTGGATATTTTAGACACTCGGAATAAAGTAGTATCTGATGTTGTACCAGTTTATTTCGCTTCTTCTGACATCTATACGGTTTATGTTTAAATTTAATTTGACAAAACTGCGTCTTAAATTTAAATCCAAACATTAAATTATTGGTTGATGCAACAAGTTGTTAAAATTAATTTTATTTGGTATTTCAATCTACGTACAAAGAATCCATAGCCATGAAGCCGACTCACTTCTAACTTACACGCGAAATGTCCGAAATGATTGGAATAATAATGAATGCTTTTAAAAGAACCTGGTGAAATATTACTGTCGGACTTGTGTCAAAGGTCAAACAAAACAAAGTAAGGATAAATAATAAAATATCAAAAACTTCGGCTGAATATCGTGTACTAGTACTTGGTATAGTTACACTGAAGGTTATGTTCAAGTAGTTAGCCTAATTAACAGCTTAATACTATTGTCATAAAGTATTTTAAAAAAAAATTATCGTCGAATACATTCCAAAAATGCTTTATGAGAATATGTACAAGTACCTGGCCAAAATGTTAACTAAAAACCTATAACGGTACATACCTAAACATAAAAATCAATATGATTAACTTATCTTTTGCTAAAACGAAAACTACATACTATGAACCTCATTATAGCAGACAGCTAAATTCCGTGTATCAGTATTTGGCCAAACCACAGCTGAATACCATATACTATTACTCGGCCAATTACAGCTAAGTAGCATGCACTAGTGCTTGGGCGGGCAAAATTACACCAAGGGAAGTTGTACTGTCACTAGGAAAACTTACAGCAAAAAAGCATGTACTAGAACTTGCGTCTTAATACAGCGGAAACAGCATGTAACTTGGGCAAAATTACACAGGAATAGCATGTACTAGTACTTCGAAGAATAGCTTGTATTAGTACTACGAATTACAGCGGAATAGCTTGTACTAGTACTTCGACTAAATTACAGCGGAATAACATGTACTAGTACTTCGAAGAATAGCTTGTATTAGTACTACGAATTACAGCGGAATAGCTTGTACTAGTACTTCGACCAAATTACAGCGAAATAGCAAATACTAGTACTTCAGCCAAATTACAGCAGAATAGCATGTACTAGTAATTGGACCAAATTACACTGAAATAGCTTGTACTAGTACTACGGCCACATTACAGCGGAATAGCAAATACTAGTACTTGAACAAATCAACGCATTAGAAGCGTGATTATATGAGCATCAGGTTTGCTTACGAAATCCATTTACATGTAAAAGTTAGAAAAATTTTAAAACATGCTCGTATGATTAACCAAAAAGAAGTATTTAATTACAAATACTAAGTACACATGTACTGTCATATACCACTTTTTGAATGCATTTTTGGTATATGACAGTACCAATACTTGACAGCACTAGAGCTAAATAACATGTACTAGTTCATGAAAAAAATTAAAACTAAACACAGTTTACCATTAATGGCATGAACTATTACTCGACCCAATCACAGATGAACCAAAGACTAGTGCTTTTCCAACATTAAATTTGAATGACATGTATAATTATTTGGTTTGAAATACAGCTAAATAACACATACTCGTATGGAGCTCAAATTTAAGCTGAATATAATGTACTAGTACTTGAATCAAATTACAGCGAAATAATTGGTAGAAGTACTTGGCTAAATTATAGCTAAATATGTTCTAGTACTTTTTCATACCAACCAAAAACAAACTCTGAACAATTTACAAGGATAAAAAAACATAATAAAGTGATTAAAAACAAATCCACTCCCGACTTCAAAATGATGACAAAAGGATTATTCATTGTGTTGCTTAAGTGCTTTTATAGGCCATTGGTATTTTGCTTTCTTTACAACTATGACTAATGGGAAACAAACGATATGTATTTGCTATAATGTGTATAGTTAAATGACAATACTTGTAATAAACTCAAAACTTAGAGAAATGTCAATAACGTTTTGTTACTTTATTATCAATACTTTATGGATCTCAAACATTTTTATTTGTCGTTCACTTTTTCTATAAATTGAATAACTTCTCCCAATGAATTTTCAGTTAACCATTAAATCAGTATATACATTAAACCGTTTAAGTCATAGTCTTTATAAAAATCAATTAAGATTACATAATTTTTGTGTTCACTTCACTAGTTGTGGTTTCTTCATCATTAGGCGTGGCCCTAGGATTATCGTGTGATTTTTGTAACTTCCATTAAATTATAATAATGTTACGCATAGTTTAATTTTCAACAAAATATCTGAATATTTGGAATGTTTCGTCATTCTGTTAACTTCAGGTTTAATGATTCACATTTTATTTGTTGCAGTTTTTCACATTTAGGCGACGTCGGGTCAAATACGAGTGTAATGACTTATCACAAGAAAAAAATCGAGATTTATTCATTTAATCATATGTTGCTAGTGTTTGGAGTTTTGACTCGGAGTCCTACAAAAGTACCTACACCACACCCATTTGTTATTTTTTCCATCCAGTTCCCGTCCAGTTTTTTTTTTAAATCGTTTATGTCAATGTTGTTTCAGGTAAAAGTTTTCTTTTTTTTTCTTTTCTTTTCTTTTTTTATTATTATTATTTTTTATTATTTATTTTTTTTTGTTTTTGTTTTTGTTTTTGTTTGTTTGTTTGTTCATGGTGGTTGTAAGTACAAAGTTATTCAGTTCCATTTTTATAATTCACTTTATTCTTGATAATGCTGTTTCAATGCAATGCTTTTTGAATACAAATATTCAGGCAACTGGGTTTGGTTACTAAAACAGGGAATCTAGTCTTTGTCTAAATCATGTGGGAATAAGAATGGCAAACACGCTACATATTTTGTGCTAAGAATTTTATTGTAAACATTTCCCGCGCTGGTTATGTTTTTCAACGCCACTTGATGAAATCGACACCGTTTACAATTTACAAGTCAAATGCAGTTTTAACATTTGGTGCCATGGTTTGAACTCTCTGTAAACACTTAAATCACATGATGAGTGCATTAATATATACCCCAGCTGTGCCATGGGAAGAAACATATAAATGAATTCGGTATTAGGTAATGTTAAAACTATTTTGTCAAAATACTTTATATGTTTGATAATTGTCTTAATACACAGGTGATAAGTATAGAAAATAAATTGATGCATATAATACTGCTTCAATTAACAAATTTATGTTGACTTAAATAGACCCGAGGGTTGACAAACCTGATAAATGATTGGTCATATCCTTGGTTCGTGTTTGTATAAGTGGCATCAAGGATCATCATTAACGCCGAGATGTGTACACTTCAGACTTCCAAACTAACCGCGGTATAACCTGCTCTACTTGAAGTTTATGTGGTGAATGGAATGTCGTAGACAATACCGTCTGTAACGGGATATTCTAATGAGTTTAAACATGAATTTTAATTAATATAAATATGGAAATTTTTAATTTAATAACTGATTTTGAATTTTAAAGTCAGAATTGTCTCTGTTTAAATCGAAATTAAGCAAAATATTTTTTGAACCCCAGCTCAAAAATTATCTTAATTGTCTTTTCTGTCGTAAACGATTTGGTAATATAATGACAGAAATGACTGCAAAAAATGCTGATTGGCCTCTAATAAGGGTTTGCTTGATGAATGTTTTATTTAAAACCAAAGGGAAAAATAAATCTTCAAAATCTGTTAAGCTATCTTAAGAATCACCTAAGATACCCTTTAGACACATTTAAGACATGCTTTAAATAATAGTTAGATATACTTAAACAATTTTCGGGTTTAAAATGGTTTAGATGATAAGAAAAGTTATGTAAAAAATATTTTCTTATAGATAGATAGATAGATAGATAGATACCACATTTTGTTTCCTTGACGATTTTCAATACTAAGAGCCTTTAATTGTTTAATATTCATGCTACTACTTCGCAATGCTAGTCCATGCTCAAGATCTCTGTTTAACATTCATGTTTGAAACTTGCAATGATAAGAGACTCAATACACGTACTATTCTGACCCGTAACTTTTATTGTCGCTCACCATTTAAAATTATACCTTACAATGATAATGGTTTCTAGTCTTGTACTATTCCGACTCGTAAATTGTCATAATAAGGGTCCCAATTGCTTACATTATCATTTGTAGCTTGCAGTGCTAAGACTATCAAGTAATTTTTTCTTTCCTAATTTTTTTTTTTTTTTTTTTTTTTTTTTTTTTTTTTTTTTTTTTTTTTTTTTTTTTTTTGGTTATCTAGTGATAAAGACCTCAAACTGTTCACTGTTCACTTTTCTTTCCAAAATTATATCACAACCGGTTATCATAATTAAATAACTTAACATATGGTTAAGGTCAATCGAATACATTATAAGCGTTTTGATGTCAACACTACATAAGTGTTCCAAAAAATTACACATATTAGTTATTATTTTCGTATTTTATAAATATATATATATATATATATATATATATATATATATATATATATATATATATATATATATATATATATATACCACATTTCTGTTTCCTTGACGATATAAACAAACCCTATTTACAATTCATAGTAAAAGTTTTGTCAGTTACCATAGTATGACTGCATAATGGAACAGTAGACGGCGAGAGGCGTGCTTCGTAACACCTTTATTATGTTTGATCCATGCACCGTATAATGTAGTACCACGCCCTTATTCTTCTTTAGACTTCTCTCACTCTATGTTATATTTGTTAGAGGAGTTATCGTTATATATAATTCGATGAGATTTTCTATATATTATAATATTTCTTACAAACCATCGTGTCAACTATGACGCTGCAGATTTATGCTAAATTGATTCTTGACTATTCGACTTAAAATGCTTATCCTAAAAAGCAATGACTGAGAGACTGCAATTATTATTATCACCTTTTTGAAGTCTTTAGTACATTTGTTACTGAAAAATATTCAATGCCACAATACTAGAGTCGACGAGAGCAAAAAAATTAACGTTTGGTGCACAGCATTCTTGTATTTAAAATCTTTAGTGTTTTGAGTTTTAAAATTTCCTTGTCTAATTCATATTGGTTTCTTGGATGTTTAATGCCAAATCAACTAAAAATGTATGTCATTGTACGTATGTCATTGTAAGCTGTATGTTGGATGTTTTACCCATCTCCCAGAAAAAAAAAGGTTTATACGAGTAGTGTATAAGGTGGTCATATGGTGCATCTATATACTACTTAAATGATTGAAGTACATAAGAATTTTTTATCAGTTATTTTTACCAAATATTTGTACATTGGTTTTATAAAAATTCAGACATAGTTTTTTGTTTTAAAAAGCTTGTTCTTAAATACATACTCGAATTTTGTATCAATTAACATACATATATAGAGAAACAATAAAAACCAATAAATTCTTATTTTCTGTTTTAATCATAAAACATAAACAGACAACATGTTCCCTCCCTCCTTGTCCCCGGTGTTTGTAAACTTGTAACTTATTGTTGTTAACCCCTATTATCACTGTATTCCTTATTATTCCAGAAGTATTTCAAAACAGATAGCTATAACAGTTAAAATTGCAAATAAGATATTTTTGTTTTTTTAATCTTTTAAACTTGTGATGTATAATGTTTTGGTAGCGTGCACGCCCTTTACGATGTATACCTCAACTAGATCGGAAGTACTGATAATGTTTGGTTCTTTCTATGTGAATTCTCAACAATATATTACAGTGTTTTTGTAAACTTATATACATTAAAATACTTGAGAAAAATCGTGTTTATGTAAAGCTGAAAGAAACAAGGATACATTGAAAAATTTAATGTTATTTGGTTTATACAATTTGTATCTAAATGTTATATAAATGATGTAAGGTTAATGCTTGATAGGAATTCAACCGTTATTTTTTTTAACTTTCTTTTAGCATACGATTGGTAGGAATTTAAATGAAATATAACATATTTAAGTAACTGTTTGAATGTGATTTACCTATTTTCGAAATTCGAGGTTACAAAATTACATGTTTGAAGAGGTATTTTCCGTAAAATCAAATATCAGGAAAATTTCGTCAGTAACCATGAAATAAGAAATAAATATACATTAGATGTATGATCAGTTTGAACGTTTGATAATAACAGATGGTTGACTACCTGGACGTGGTCTCAACTACACATCCCCAAAGTTCTTAAAACAAATATAATACTAAGACACTTTTATGCATAAAAACAACAGATCCTTGAATGTGTCTTTTTTGACTGCTTTTTACATTAAGAAGATTTGAATTGTCAAGGTTTTTAAAAGGACTTTTGTCCTCAAGTGAATTAAGACACTGATGCAGACAAATGTCGAATGTACCTCAGTCTCCCTATCAGCTTCACCCGGCTAAACTCTGTATGCGCTATATAGAGTTTGAGACACACCGTCTCTCTCTATACACACGCCATAGAGATTAGGACACACACTCTCTCTATACGCTTTCTTACCTAACTGCCCCGCAGGACAATTAAGCTGTTGATTTTAACATTAAATGCAATCAGTTTGACGAACTTACACATTCAAACTGGAAATAAAAACTAAAGCTTCAAACCACAAAATATAATTCTACTTTACTTTTATTCTTCTTATTTTACTTACTGTTTTACAGTTATGAAAAATTTGTGTAACACTGTGTATTTTTTCTAATTTGTCATAGTTGAGCATTGATTAATATAAAATCATTATTTTCTTAAATAAAATATAAAATTGAAAATGTGGCCAAGAAAGGTAATACATTAATTTAAGTTTAATAAATGAGATAGATAGTTTTTTTAAAATGATTAATTTTTACCCTTATTGATCAATCAATGTATGTAGGACTCGTGATGATATTACGTTTACCTCCAATTATTGCATTAAATTACCTATTTATAATATAAGAAAATAATTATCAACAAAAACATGTCAGTCATATATATATATATATATATATATATATATATATATATATATATATATATATATATATATATATATATATATATATATATATATATATATATATATATAATATCGAGCTTCATATAAATAACTCACTGAAGTGAAATACACTTTACGTAATGTCTCAATGAAAACGAACAAAAACGTCAGTGTTTAATTTTTAAAAATTGATAAAAATTGTCCCAATATATACCTTCGGGTTTAACTAAAAAACTAGGCCAGGACTTTTTATCGTTTTACAAAATGACTAAATATTATTTAAATTGTTTTTGTGTACGTAACATTTTATCAGTAGTATTACTCTAAGTTCTTGTGTTACCCGGGGGTGTGGCCATAGGTTAAGTATGTTAGTCTCCAAATGGGTGGGGCTGCCGAGTTTTTCTATAATTTATATAATAATCACTGCCGTGGGAAAAATAATTTTCAATATGTACTTTATTAGATCCAGTTTGGCATAGTATGGAATTTAAAATAGATGTAAGTTGTCAAATGCCATAAAGCAAAGGAGTTAAGGAACGCAGCCAGTATTTAAGTGTTTAAGACTTACGCAGACTAAGCTTATTGTTTGTGTGATAACCGTAAACAAAAATATATGTATATAAAAGACACGTTGAAAGTGATTACAAAATATCGTTAAAAACAGGTTCTCAATTAGAGCATTTGTTACACCAATGACCAAGATATAAACTTCCGGTCCACAAACTGATTGAACAACTAGGCTCCGGTAAGCTGTCCACTGGTGACTAAGTGAAGTTTAAGCATACCCCAAACCCTTAACATCTTAACAGTCTCTTGTCCGGTGAGCTTAAATGGTTCAAACAAATTTTAATCAGATAACTTCTTTCACGCCAAAAAGGTTTATGAAACTTGAAAGTACAAATCATTTATAACACGGAATGGTAACATAAGAGAGTAACTTCTTAACGACAATAGGCCAGTCTTTTTAAAACAGTTGTAATCAGACTAACTAAAAACGTATTCTCAGGGGGAAACAAAAACGAAAGAGCACTTGTTTGACAGTGCTTTGCTGATTTTCAAATAAAATTTATTTCTGAATGAAATGATAATCTTTGTTATGTTGCATAACCTGTCCTTCTGTCTACTTACATATATATTATAACAGATAGTTTGAAGTAGCATTGATAAATTAATATCCATGAAGACTACAAGTGTACATAAAAATTGTAATTATTGCACGTTACAAGGTACAGGTGCTTGATAAAGTAAGTAAGAGGTTGTATTTAACATCTAGTCGTGGTGTACTATTACTTACTGTACTCTTAGGATTCGCCTTAACACTCTGTAAACATAATTTATAAAAATAAACAAATAATTTTAGATTATTTTATAAAAGACACCTTAATCTTTCTCAAATTTTCTTCAACACGTACATATATACATGTTCACACACATGGAAAAACGTCTTCAATCAAGAACTTCTCATTCAAACTGTCAAGTCATTAGAAATTGATCTAATTTTTATACATCAAGCTTTCTGTCTGTGTCAGTAAACACAATACAAGCACCTTGTTCACATAACTAAGCCACAAATAGTTTTTCAATAAGTGCAATGGCTCTTATTGAATTTGAATATAAGCAGTATAACGCCTTCCCTGGGTATTAGAAATAAGATAATCTTTATAAGTTTGATATATATGTATGTTAATTAACAACACTACAAGATGATTGATATATTTATTGTGTGTGTTACAATATATAATTAAAGGCTTCTGTATCAAACATAGCAAGTCATTTTGTCGTCATCAAAATTCCAATATATATATATATATATATATATATATATATATATATATATATATATATATATATATATATATATATATATGTATGTATGTATAAATTGAGTAATTGTCCAAACTTTTTGTGTAGCTATTCGCAATCTTGTATATAATACGTTTAAACCATATTGATGTAAGACATACATGTATTTTGTATTTAAAATAATGAAATCTGGCTTTGGATTTTAGTTTCAAGATACTTTGTATCAGCAGTGTCAAGTGCTTTATTAAATGAGAAATTGAAAATTGGTATATCATGGCACTTTTTGTACGGGTGTGTCTTAATATTGCAAAAAGTTAAAAATAAATGCTATGTGAAAAAATAAGACAATACGACTATCTATTTACGTATTTCAGAACCATGGTATGAATCCATGTCCTAAAAGTATTAAATGATTATACTATAGTTTTATTTATATTAATAGTAATTTCTGTTACACAGTGTATGCACAGTTTGAATTTGACTTAGGCATGGTATGTCAGAAATGCAGCGAATGACGTGACAATTTTGTAAAATGTATATATATAATTAGTTACTTATTTGTACAATCCAAGGACTAGTTTTTATATACAAATACTTACAATCTTAAAATGGACTTTTAATGTAACTTGTTTGAAGTCATACATATTTTTATAAAAAGATTCTACGTATTTGTTGAACAAAACATCTAATTTGTCATATGCTGCGTTTTTTAAAACGCGTTTTAATACTTATTCAAAACTAGCACACGGTAGTATGGACAAACAGGTTCATCATAAATCATCTATTGAAAGCCATTGTAACGGTTTTAACAACCGTTATCCCATCATGTCAACAAGTATGTGTAGAATTTAAAATCCATCGTATATAGTAAAATAAAAACAGAATAACATCTATATCATAACATACACGACCAGACAAAACGGAGAGAAGTAGAGTTTTGTAAGAAACCAGATACATTTGTGACAGTCCAAATTACTGCCCCTAGAAACATTGTCGCCGGTTACATTAGGTACATAATTGTCGCCCATCTGTTCATAATGACGCCGGTATGACATCGTGTACCCACTGCATGTAATGAATAACAAAAGTTCAAAGGTACATTCTGCTCGCCTGTTTTAAAAGAACGCAATTTCAATATTTCCACATTTCGTGAGATAAATAAATAAACTAAATATAAAATTTGGTCCCCAAAAACAAATTATCACATCACCTGATGTACCAAGAGAATATATTCACTATATAGATTGCCCAAAATATCTTGGAGCCCAAATGGTTTGGAAAGAATATATGTTTTAATGGTTTAATGTGTTTTAAAGAAAAAAAATCATTTTAAAAAACTGCACTTTGTTGATACCATCACGAACCAAAAAAACCAAAAATTCAGTTTGAAAGTGTTCGAATAAGTTTTCTCATGTTTGACAACATGAGGATAAAAGAGGATAAATTTACCAGTTAATTGTTATTTACGTGATCATTTAGATATGACTGGTTCTAGACAATCCTAAGCCCGGAAGTTGTCTTATAACCAAAATCTTCTCTTAATACATACACTGGCCGAATATTACGTTATTTCATTTGTTAAACAAATTTTAAGTACCAAGTAAATAGAATAGTCAATTAAGAAAATCTTCATTCACAGATTAAGTCCATTCATAAATTTGGATTTTAACCAAAACCATTCAGGGACTTTAAATTGCAACAAAAAACTTCTTTATATAAGTTTGAAAATACTGTTAGTATGTTAATTATTAAAATGATGAACAAACATTTATTTGAACTTTTTCTAATTACTTAAATTTTCCCATTATCTTTCTACAAATATTATTTTAACTTTTAACGGTTAAATACACATAACTGCTCTTTTGAAAGGTTTGGGTATATATTTACAGCATTATGTAAATTGAAGATGCTATTAATTTTCTCGTAAATAGAACTAGACCCAAATTACACAATTATAAATACTTTTAATCAAAATGACATCTTTAATTTGGTGTCATTTTCACATCAAGTCATTTTAAAATTACAGAAATATTTAGAAAATGAAGATAATGTCTTATTTTATGAACTTATTTAAACAATTGGGCGTTGTATATTTCGATTTAAACTGTATTTTTGTTTGTAAACTTCAGCCGTGTTTAGACAGAAAATAACGAAACTTTAAAGTAGAAGAATTATATAAGAAAGACAATTGTTAAATTTAACATTCGTACCAATCTCGAAATGCGCCTAAGGAATCTATATATTGACATTGGGAATGTACCAGAAGTTTTCTACTGTTATAACAAGTATACTCACTAGGATTGAAGTGACGTCCAAAACTTACTAAGATTTAATTAATATCTCTTATAGGGTGGACAAATCACTGGCCGTGCGTCAGTCATGTCAGGTCATTAATTAATTCATAAATCGTAATCGTATATGACATTTATATTATTTTTGTGTAAATATGTATTTTGTGTTTACACATGCACAGCCATTTTAACGATGTAAGACAACTACATTCTTTGGTGTTCCATTATTCAAAAAATGACCGGCTTGTTAAAAGTAAAGGAATCTCGAGTATGGTATAAAGCACCATTATCCCACTCCACGCCATAATCGGTGCCCAACCATCACAGAACTAGCCTAGATAAAATCTTGACTATGGTGTAAAGCACCATTGCTCCACTCGGCGCCACAATAGGTGCTGATCGATCACAGAACTGGCCTATTCGTTATAAATTTATAAAACAAATACCAGTTAAATTTTGATGTGCCAGATGTGCACATTTCGGAAATTCTTTCCTCATCAGTGACACTAAAACGTAAAAGTTTGATAGTTAAAAAAACATAAGCCAAACATTTGGAAATTAATGAATATAAAGTTCCAAAATTATATAAATCCAAATCCAGCTAAGGAATGCTTTGCAAGAGGGAACAGACCTTAGTTTTAAATAAATTTCAAAATTGATAGAATCTTGGCCGTAGCCTAAATCACCATTGTTCCACTCCACGCTACTCTTTAGTATGTCTAGTTGTAATGAATGCAAACAGTTCCCACTCACAAGCTTACACCTTATATTTTTGACACGACTTGAACAATAAATAAACAAATAAATAATAAATAAAAAAGAAAGAGTTAATAAACATTAAATTCCCATATACAGAAGACTATAAATGAACACACTCTGGTTCACTTTGGATCGCGTTTAAAACTTTCCTCGGATATCGATTAGTGGCTAAATGAACATATGAGTAAAAAAAACTACAATGGTACATTGAATGTTTTCTATAAAATTGTGTTAACTACCTTAGATAAAAAGATACATTTGAATAAAGATAACGTAAAGATGATTTTTTAAATATAAATTTTGAAGGTCCGTTTGTATTTTCGATGACGAAGTCAACAGGCAATTCTAACACTTTGGTATCAATAAAAATCAGTAAAATCAATAAGCTAGTTACTCTTTTTACAAACATTGGCCATCTTTTTATCGGTAAACACAAATCTTATACGCCATTTTTGAATCCTCCGTCCTTTTACACTTTGATTACATGGCTAGTCAGTCCATTAACGTTATTGAAAACTATTTGGATACCATGAGACCCTATTTATTTTTTCTTGAGACAGTTTTTTATTCAAGTAAGCAAAAATACAAGCCAGCCATCGTTGTCGAAGCATATTTATGTTATGGTGCAAAGATTGTTTCTTTTGAAAACAATTAATCATCAAAGCAAACATAGGAAGGCCAAAAACGAACTATATGGCAAAATATGGCCCAACTTGAATCTATTGGAGCCAAATGATCTAGAACAGTAGTCTATCCTGTTTTGTTTACTCTTGACTGACACGTGGTGGCACTGTTTAAAATCAGTGGTACCTAATGCTTCAGGAACATTTCAGTAACAGATTAAATGTATTTACCATTAATTGCACCCTCAATTATTTCACCTTCAGATTACTTAACTAAACACAATGTCAGACAGTAAGACATGGGTGCTATCTAGTTTATTGGAGTACGAGCACATACATCAAATACGATTTTTTTTTTTCAATTATAAGCTCTCCTTGTCTCAGTGCGATGTTTCCTGTGATGTGGTACTTGTACGAATTGTTCGTGCTTATTCTAAAATTGATCATTTCAGATATATACTTATAACTCCTAAAATGTCAATACATAAAAATAATCTGTTTTATTAAATTTTATAATTGCATAAACATGCAAAGTTGATGGTTCATTATTTGGAAAAAATTGCAATTTTTTACTTTTCAAAAAGTGCGAATTATGGATCACTGATTGTGGAATAGTTTAAATTGTTGTGGTCCTTCACTAATATTAAACATCTTGATATTTGCTAAAGCGTCCATATAAAGTCGGGAATTTTATAATAGATGGTCCGAAGTGTTCGTTTTTACTTCTCCTAAGTTGTTTTGTTGTTTTGTTGTTTTTATCATTTACTTGTATTATGTTTTTTGTTGAGTTTCTGTTGCAAAGAACATGTTTTTTTTTTTTCAGCTGCAAATTTTCCCCTCTTTTATTTTTGGACTTGTTGTTCATCGAGTACATCTTTTTAACAAGTATTTGGGGAATTCCAAAAAGAGTCTTACCATTGTTATTAGTAATTATTGTGATACAATGTAAATTCGATATTATTTACTTTTAAGATGTTGACATTAATGATATATAAATGAAAACAAAAACAAAAATATTTTGTTCTAACGGATCCGAAATTTTTCTTTTTCTATTTCGACTCGAAATCAAAATAAGAACTTGATACATGTATACATAATCAAATTCCGAACGCACTCCGATGTCTTGAATTCGATGCTTTAAAATGTTTAACTGAGATGCACTACAGTGATATAATGCACTAAACCTAAGTCATAAAATGTATAATTTATTTACCTTTTGTATAATTTAAGCTTTTCTCTGACATTGATGAGATGTTTGCCTACGCTTGTTTTCGCATACACGTAATAAACAATGACATTAAACGTTTTATTGGTAATTAAGCCATTTTGTATTATTTTTATAAGTGTGCATAATGTGCCAGAAAATTACATTTGAATCGTTTTAAACAACTTTTAAAGCGCAGTAAAACTGTAGGATGGATATACTTATAAGGCCTTGTGGCAACACGCCACATGCAGATGGTTGTTTGAATTTTCAAAATCTCAAGTGACGTTAGATAAGGTGAACCCGCTGTACATAGATCCCAAGAACCAAGAAGGACAACATTAGTTACAACTTACAAGATATTATTACCTGTAAATAACCCTCTCTTGTCTACTTGTGTCATTTATATTGTTGTTTAAACAACAAGTTACAAATGACCAAAATTTGCACTTCTTATAAGTAAAACATTATGTGTAACAGTATCTAGAACTTAAGAAAAATGTCTGTTTTGTTTTACCGGATACCCATCACTGGACATACTCAAAGTAATGAAGGCGCCAAAACTTTAAATTTTTAGTGAGAAATGATAATTTTGACAGATTTCACTATTTCCAAAGAATTCTTTTTATCTGTTTATTTTTTATCACAAAAATTGTGTAAAAAAAAATAATAAAGATGTAAACAGTGTTCAGCAAAAAGTGCTTTTGGCCTATTTATTCGATCCTTATTTGAAACTCTTTATGCCAAGTAAATCTAGTTTTGACGGTGTTATCAAAACCGTGCTTCACTTATGCTGTATTTACTTAAACCCATTCGTTTTTCATTACATGTTACAATAAAAAACATAAATAATTCCTCACGTCATACCGGAAATGTATTAGTTTTTTTATTTGTTCTTATTATTATTTTAACAAATTTTCTTGTAAATCTACACTAGACTATTATATATATATATAAAGCTTTCTAAATCTAAATTAGGTACAATATCATAATTCGGAAGTCCTCTCACGAACTTTCGTGACATCTTTTAAAATAGCTTCTATTGTGATGGTGATTTTAAAACACTGTTTTCTGGTAAATATAAGTGAAAATACCCATATTTTGTGCTTTTCAAAGAGAAATACAAGATTTTTAAGATGTGATCAAAATTTTGATTGTTATCTTACGAATGACCATTAAATTTAGCAACAAATTATCAATATCACGAACTTTGGCAAGACAAGGAAACAACCAGCCAGCCAGCCAAATATCAGGTTTAAAACAGGAACTAAATAAAGAAATTACTAAGCTTCCGACGATGCTGATATTAAATCTGACCATAGAAGACAACTAAAAGTACTCAAAAAGACATCATTTAAACTTTTGATGTATTTATAAAATAACATATGGTGTTTATATGATATTAAGTAATATTAACCATGTGTCCGGGCTGTCAAAATAGAAGTTTGATCACGTGATGACGTAAAACTTTGTTTTACTCGTGATTGGCTTCATGCCTTACTGATATATATTGTTTTAATGATAAATGTCTGAAAAGATCAAATGCTAATGATGTAAGAATATGTAAACTATTTCACGTAAATCTCTTTGATTTAGAAAAAAGCATGTAATTTAAAAATCTTATTAAAAACAACATGATCACATCAAATAAATGTGGTGTTTTCTTAAATCGAACCTGCACGACATCTTGCGTAAGGGTAACCCCAAATCTTTTTCTTTCGTCCAAATCAAACAGCTCCGGATAATGTCAACAAATCTTTACAAAATGTCAGTGAACTTTTAAACAGTTTGCCAAGATTGACTTCCAAAGAAATATTTGTTTCGCCAACAACATCAATGAAAACCGTATTTATAACGCTATATGTTCCAGATCTGAGGATTTGAAACGTACTTTTTAACATTGACTTTTATTAATGTCTGATTGGTAGTTCGGTGACTAAATGCATGCGATTTCGCATATGGCGCCTTGGTCACGTGGTTTTGATATCATGCAAATAGAACACTTCGTCAAAAGCCAAACAGCTGTATGGTGAAGCAATGGTTAATTGTTTTGTATATGAACGTTTTAATTTGCATGTATTAGAGCACAGGTAAAATAAGTATGGTTGTTGCTGATCCTCCAATAACAACTAGTATTTTATCCACACCACTAGATATTAATTTGCCATTTAATAATCCAGTGTCCGTCTAAAGTCGGGAGTTTTATAATCAGTGTCACCAATATGTTTGAATCCCCTCTCTCTCTCTCTTTCTCTCTCTCTCTCTCTCTCTCTCTCTCTCTCTCTCTCTTTCTCTGTCTCTCTCTTGTTTTGTTTCTCTTACAACCGTTTATTGTTTCGTGTTTGTCTCTATTGTCAAGTACATGAAAACGTTAATGTTTTCTTTTTACTGTAACTGAATAGAGTGTAAACAAACAATACAGGTACGACCGTTATTCGGCCTCATCGTATCTATATTTTTTTTTAGAAAATGACATTACTGTATCTGTATTGATTCCAAAACATTTCACTGCTACTTATTCTCTTGTTCATTCTATACATGCATGCCTGTTGTAGATAAAAAAAAGATTCTTCGTTGACATTGAAGCAGATTTATTGTTATTATTTTATATTTGGTCATATTCCCTCTGCTGGAGTACCGTATGTTTGGTCCTTGATTTAATTGCTTTTACGCTAGTTGTGGACTATATTCTCACAAGCACCTGTACTCGAAATGTTGGTTATGCGAATTTGACAACAGCAACAAGTGGATGGCGAGAATAAGTACATGGTAAGCATCAAAGATCTGAGGTCGATGGCGAGGATAAGTACATGGTGAGCATCAAAGATCTGAGGTCGATGGCGAGGATAAGTACATGGTGAGCATCAAAGATCTGAGGTCGATGGCGAGGATAAGTACATGGTGAGCATCAAAGATCTGAGGTCGATGGCGAGGATAAGTACATGGTGAGCATCAAAGATCTGAGGTCGATGGCGTGAATACATAACAGTGTAGACAGTTATAACGTCAGTGAAGTTTGTGCCTGTATCTTTGGTCAATAAAACGATGTCTTCGCCAAAACTAGTGCACGTCCCCAAGTAAAACAACATTTATGTTCGCGTGCCGGTTTCGAAATTCATCAACATAGTACTGATTATTTTATAAATTGTTGAACGGTTTTGCTTGCGTGTCTTCTTATTGTTGTCCATTTACAATGTTTCATGCTTTATTGTAAAATATCATGTTTTGAATAATTTCATAATATTTTCGTAGTATTTTTAAAGTTCCCGATTTAGAAAAATAAAGTTAACAAGACATAAATTATTTTAATGTGGTAAAAATTATTCAATTTAGAATATTTGGAGTTCGTCCAGAGACAATTACATTATATGTTCATCTATCACATTCTGCAAACATCAAAGTGTAAAAAAATGTCGAAAATATTTAAAGAGCACTAGAGAGTCATTTCAACCTCTGACAATAATGTATAAATCTTCACATTTATTTGTCACGTTATAAAAGATTTACTAACACCTAAAAAAGGAAAATATGTATCAAACAGTTCTGTAAATAACAACAGAGGAATTTAGACCTGTTCCTCTCTTTAAGAAAATTCTTTTTGTTTGAATTTTTAAAATTTTTACCGAGACTTCTTCAATTTTCGAATAAATCAATCTTGTGTTGAGTGGAAATTTAACTTGCCACTACTGCCCGTTGCTTTCTACAAAACTGGGTTGTTGGGAACCTAAAATCACTACAGTTTCGAAGAGCACGGGACTTTGCAAATGAGTCGATTTTCGGGACGTTCGAGTTTTCGAAGTTGAAAGGAGACATAGCCATATATATTTTATATCTTGAGATAAATTTAACGTAATTTCAAACTTACACCAATAAACACGTGCAAACTATTTTCCTTTTTAACGGCTAGGTGCCCCCTTACGGTATTAAAAAGCCCACAAAAAGTGAAGACAGTAGTGGTATGCAACATCTTACAAAACTTGAAGTAAGCGTATTAACACATTGATATAATGATTGTATTGGGAATATAAATGATATAAATTCCGAACAAACAAGCACGAGTGCAAACAATTATAACCGAGTGCCTCATTACAAAAACGTTGTTCATTTGCACACATAAAGACAACGTATATGTTAATCTGTCAAGTGTACACGATAGACTATAAGTAGAAAAATATATATATATTTTTTTTCTATAAAAATGTAGAAAAAAATGGGGTTAGTTGTAATTAAAAATGACCTCTCTTTGATTTAAGCTATTTATCTCTTAATTCATGTCATGGTGAACAGTTTCAAGTGACATGATGTAGCCAGGGGGGATAGAAAAAATTACTTCAGAATTGTAACCTTTTTACCATTACCTGTCAGGTAAAGAAAGTATTAATACATAAGTTACCTGTAAGAGTAAATAACGTAATACTGTAATCCGTCATGTAATTTACCTCCAACTTTACAGGTGAGCCAACTCTATGGCTTAACGAATCATTCATCTTGCGGCCTAGTAAACACATCGTTGATTGCTACTGCAGCTAAAACACATATTTATCATATGGGCTTATTAATTCACAGTTATGATAAGATTAGGATGCTTCTACTTTTTTCGACATTAATGAAAATGAAGACTTTGTAGGTTTTTTTTTTATTAATTAATCTACCTGTTAGTCTCATCTAGATGTATTCTTTATTTACTTTGTATATATTTAGGTTTATAAATAAACTTGTTTAAGACACAAAGTATTAACTCATCTTTTTATCTTTGGCTACCTCTGTACAAACTGTATTGGTAATTTTTCTTGCTTTCACATTCATGTAGCTTATATTTGACTTGCTTCCCCCTTTTTTCAGAAAACTTTATTTTATTTGATTATTTACAAATTGTCTGCCGTTACAAACCATTTTTCAACTTCTAATACTATACTGGTTGTGCGATTTTACACTCACAACAGCTGAAATAGTTTATGATCTTGTATTAAATAGCAGCATTTCATACAGTCAGTGCTTGTCCGAAGTTGGACGATTTATAACCAGTGGTCTCAGGAACTGGTTTTATCTTATAACTGCTTTGGTTATTGTAAATACGTTTTCAGCTACAATCTATACTCAGTATTCAGACCTGGCCCCAGTTTCACAATCATTCACACAATTGAGTGTACACTCAACTTAAATCGGGAATATTTCAATGTCAATTTTAAAGACATTTCACAGTACAAAACAAAATATTGTCTCAGAAAACTTAAAAGTTTTTAAAATATTGATGACAGAAAAATCGGAATAAATGAGTCGAGTGTACACTCAATTGAGTGAATGATTTTATAATTGGGGGCTGTTCTCCTGCATTGATTTTGCAATGCTTCTACTACCTCTATGTTTGTTTAATTTTCCATCAAAACATACAACATATAGGCCACATGTAACCGTAACATAAAAATATTATTAAATAAGCCACACTTAGGTATCTCTGAATTCAGTCTTTATTTCATAGTGGCTAGGACAAAATCTGAATGCATAGTATAGAATGGTCGTAAATGAAAGTATGATCTATATCCGATCAGTGACACGATTTAAACAACAGAGAATGACACTATTTATATATATTATTGTTAAACTGACACCATGTACTTCAGTTTTCTTATTTCAACAAGACTGCTAATAATGGTATACAAGACTTGTAAAAACTCCAATCTTTCTATGTCCTACGGTATCCCGTTTTGTCTTAATCTCTATCAGTTTTCGATTTTTAGTTCTACAGATTGCTAAAATGCATCAAAATTAAATCAACTCCGGTTATTTATTAAGACTTATTCCAAAGTAGGAAATTTTATAATCATATTTGTTGTTTCTGGTATTCTTTGTCTCTTATCAACTTTTGTCATGTTTTTAGTTGCATGTATTGGCAGTTGCCAAGTTCGTGGTAATTTTTTAGTTTCAAATGTCTTTTTCTTTTATATTCGAGATCACATCAAGAACATAATTGGTTTGGGCTCTACAAAAGCACCTGGACCATACTACTGATATAATCTGTTATAGTTTGTATGTTCTATCTAACGTCAGGAGTTAGATGGTGAACACAATGTTTCAGCCCGTTTCACAAACATTTCTTATTTAAGATTTTCCTTAACTTAAAACGGGCAAATTTGAAGTACCGGTATTGATAATTTTATAATTGGTAAGATATACAATTAAGGTGTTTATCTGAAAATCATATCAAGCTTATAACATCTGTATTTAGTTTCCTCATGAATGTTTACATAACGTTCCAAAAGAGATTTTCAAAACTTGCGAAGTTTAAGTTAAGGAAATTTTTTGTTGAGATATGATTGTGAAACTTGGGATAGAAGTGTTACATTCAGTAAGTGAAGAACACAATCTTTTTTCTAAGTGTCGGAAATTTGACCAAAATTCCAACAGCCTTAATCTGAAATTTTCCATAGGAATAAATAACAAAATGAACAAATATAACTGGTCTGACCAAAAAGCAACATGTGAAATTTATTTGAAATATGAAACTCGGATGAGCTTTGCTCTTGGCAGCTCTTAAAAGTAACAGGTTAAATAACTGTGGACACTGATCTGAAATTTGAACCCTGGAGTAAGTTGTGTTCTTTGTGTTATTGGTAGCTCTGCAAAGTAACAGGTTAAATAACTGTGGACACTGATCTGAAATTTGAACCCTGGAGTAAGTTGTGTTCTTAGCAGCTCTTTAAAGTAACATGTTTAAGAACTGTAGACATTGATTTGAAATTTGACCCCAGATTGAATCGGTTCTTGGCAACTCTCAAAAGTTAAAGGCATTAAGATCTGAATTTGAACCCAGACTGAGTTGTGTTCTTTGTGTTATTGGTAGCTCTTGAAATGTAACTGGGTTAAGATCTGTTAATGTTTGACATTTTATACAGCCAATGAATATACAGATTTTTTATGTATATGTATCCTAACATATTCACATATCAATTGTATATACAACTAAAACTATGATGTTATAGGAATCAATTTTTTATTTAGCATCAATTTAATTTCATTTTTAATTGTAACAATTATAAATGTTAATAAACAAATATAAATGACACATAATCTATCTCAGTATATTAAAATACCTGGAGACATCAGTAACAACGTGTAATTATACGTTAAAGACTTCCGACTACATTCAAACTATCAAGAAAACATTTAATATTCATCTCTCTTCTTCGACCCCTGTTAACTCTACTTCAAATACATCATTATTTTCAATTTTAGTTACATAATATTAAATCTTTACATATCAGATAAAATCCTTCAGTATTAAGCAGATTATAACAAATTTAACACATTACCTGTTCATTTCAACTTAATGAATGTATTGGGTAATGTAGATGGCTATATCTCTACTTTTATTGCAAGAGTTTTAAATCAATTGCTAGTTAATATAGCTGATAAGCTTCGTTAAAAATTTAACAGGTTTGAAACTGTTATTAATATAAGTTCACAATCTTCTCCATTTTGCAAATTAATAAAAAAGATGTAAATGAAAGAAAGTTAACGTCACAAGGAAAATAAATATAAAATGTTAAAGGAGTTTAAAGTTCCATATGTGAGGTATGTTCATCTGAATTCATTTTTTATAAAAATCTGACTACCTTTTAAAGATTTATTTTTTGAAAATTTCTGAAATAAAACTCTTTAATGTATCCATAGCTCTCTTGGCCCGAGATGCAATATGCATCATGTGTTTTTAGAACAAATAACTTTCCTCATACCATTAACTAATTTCTGCCAATCTAAAATTCATGACAATAATCAAAGGTTAGATTGCCCAATGAAAAAACCTCCAAAAAACTGATGAAATTAGATGGAAGTGGTGTGGACTAGAGTAAGAGTGTTTTAAGCCTTAGTAAAGTTTTTTTTTTTTTTTACACCACTGCATCCAAGAGGTCGATGATTTTTTTTCCAGACAATCCTATTTCCTGCACCATCCCAGAATGTTCATCTTGGATTCTAGTTTCAAACCTAGAAAGATATTGTGGCCTGTGAACGTGCGAGGCCCTCTCAGAACTTGAGTGGTGAGATTATCATTAGAGCTATGTATATGTTAAGTTAAACATAATTCCTGATGTATCCGAGATGACTTTAATAACTGTGATAGCTAAGACATTAAGAAACTATTCATATATCACATATCTATACAAAAGAAATGAGATCTTTTTATTCAAGAAACCTTTTATTATGGTTATTATTTTTTAAAGGTTTTTTATTCATTTAATATTATTTTTATTATTTAATCACTGTGGCAGATACTGGTATCCCATTTTAAAAAAAAAAAAATAAAATCTCATAATTTGTTTTTTATTTTAGGTTATTAAAACCTCAGGATTAGCTTCAAAATATTTTTTGAAAAAAGTAAACTTTAAGCAAAAAACATTAATTACTACATAATTTTGTTTAAACTTGCAGGACTGAAAATTTCATGCCTTTACACATGCTAACTTGACAAAGAAAATAGTATATTAAAAATTCCAAAAAATAAATTACAGGTATAGAGTAATTTTGATTAAATTTACGGTTTGATTTTGATCAAATTATTAAATACACAATACAAGGTTAGTCAATTAGAACTTAGCTATGATCTTTTTGTGTATTTTAGACAAAATTTTTAGAAAATAGTTTTCTTTTTGTCTCCATGACTCTGATGTTTATATCGGAATACTGAGAATTTTTATCATAATGCTGTTATTATACTGTATATTCTATTATCATATCACAACAGATATATCAACAATGCTGTTAAGAATCTTTTCCTTATCAAAATCTGTTTCCTTTCACCTTGCATGATTCTCTTTTCCATACTCGACAACTTTCCTTTGAAAATACTGAGAGTTTATCATAAATATCTATTACACTTGGTGACTCCAGAGAAGTGTTTTGGGTAAATCGTTGAGACATACACTTCAAATAATGGATATCATCTATTTTATTTGGATGCATTGATATAATTTCCATTTATTCCTCTCCTTATCCCATGATTCTGTTTGAACAAAACTTGCAACACGTTGAATCAACCGAAATAAAGTCACTGAAAATCTGACAACTTTTTAAATGGTACATACAACAGTAATAAACAAAATAAAACAAATAATAAATAACAGAAATGATAATAAATCATTTATTCTCTCATTCTACCCAATTATTTAACAGGTTATATGATCACCTATCATCCTATTCTGGCCAACTGAAATGGCAGTTTACATCATCAACTATCATCCTCTTCATAACAATTCAAAAGATATTCATGCATCTCCCCTCCCCAACCCACATTCATTTTCACATACCCTGACATTCACAAAGTTACAAAACAAACTGGATTTAAAAGTACATGAGCTCAGTGCAGGTATATACTTATTTGTGACTTCATTGTTTGATTTGAAATGTAAAATTAGGGCAGGAAGACAAATGTACAAATAAAAACAAAAATATATAACTATACAAAAACAAACAGTATAAATAATAATAATAATTACAACTTTTCAGTAATGAACATGCACTGAGCTCAAAAACATACTTACGACTTTTTTCTTTATTTTTAAATATATATATCTTTTCCAATCCATGACCTGGCAATCATAAAATAGGTAAAACATGGTTGAGTTATTTATTTTAGGAATGGTAAGTCTAATTTTTTTTTTATCCATAAATGTTGCCTTGCTGATATTTGATGTGCTAAAATAAAACTAATATTCTAATCTTGTTTCATTTTTTCATGATTATTTGCATTTTCAATTTTTGTAATTTAAAAAAAATGCTTACCAAAAGAAACTTTTAAAATTTTTGTATCAGAATTATAAAGGAGAATTTTAAAACACTATAAGTAATCAAAGTGTTGTTATATATTTGACAAATTCTTCTACGTTGACACCAAGTTCGCGACACTTCTTCAGGATTTTTGGGACCACTTCTGTATTCCCCTGTGTGACTTCAAACAGCAAGAACTAGAATTATAGAAAAGAAAATTTAAAAAAACAATAATAATCAGTTTGAATAATGAATTTAATTTACTTTGTTTTTTGAAAACAGATGAAAATTCAGCAAGCATTTGTAATGTTGAAAAAAGAATTCTTTTAAACATGTCATTTTTCAAAGAGCATCTTAATTTAGCTTAAATCTCTTTTCATTTTAGGGGTGTGTGTGTGTGTGTGTGTGTGTGTGTGTGTGTGTGTGTGTGTGTGTGTGCATTGGTGTGTGTGTGTGTGTGTGTGTGTGTGTGCGTATGTGTTACCTACCCAATTAAAAAAAAGTATTATAATTAAAAACAATAAACATATTCTGACTTCGTTTATACATATTAGTTGGTCTTATGATTTTGTATTTCCCACTAGGTGGCAATACATGACCTGCTTTAAAAATCAAGATAAGTAAATAAAAAGTTGTTTTACATCTTTCCACATGGAAGCCAAATATGGAAACACTTGGACAGCCTTGTGATAAATCTTCCGAAGCTGAAAGAAAATATTGATAATGTTTCAGTCATCTTGCTTCTTTTTACAAAATTAAAAACAAATCCGTTACTTTATTAACCAACAAATGAAAATATTGCAGATCTGTAATTTTCAGGACATTGAGTCAATACTGATAATATATAAATGTAACAGGAAAAAGAAAAAAATGCAGGGTTGGACCGAGGATTGAACTTGGTATCTCCAACACTATAAGCGAGTGCTCTACCGACTGAGTTACCCAGACTGCTACATATATGACATTAGTCTTCTACATTAATGTTGTGAAAATTTAAATGAATGGGTTATGACACATTGCTGTAAGCAAAAAATAATCTCATAAATATTTATACCGTTAAGATTTTAAAAATCATGGCCTGATTTTGCATGGACATTTCATAGTTTACAATATAAAATATATAATGAACCAAAAAGAAGACAGCTAAATCTATTGTAACATGATGAAGATTAAAATGTGTGATTTCAAAAATGTACAAACCTCTTTTAATCCTTCTAACTTCCTAACCAGGGAAATGTACCTAAAATTTAAATGTTAGTTAAGCAATAACTGTAACAAAGTAGAAGAATAAATCTAGAACATATACCAGGATTTTTGTAGGTTATTTGCATGTATAAAGGTGTTAAGTATATACATATATGCCAGTCACCTATTTGGCAATATTTAAGAATATTTGCTGGTTTTTAACTTGAGGAACAGATCAGAAATGTGTGTATTTTTGATATACAGGCATTTTCAAACATTATATTAAACTTATTCATAAAACATTTATACATTCACTAATATTAATTTTAATAAAATAGCAACATCTCATTAGTTGTAAAGTCACATGGCATTTTTTGGTAAAAATATTTTATCTCAAATTCTGAATTATTTCATAGGAATATGAAACAAGATATTTGACAAAACTAAAATAAAATAATCAGTATATTACATACTCACCATCTGAAGTAACAAAAATCTATCATTTCACCTAGATAAAGAAAGCACTTAATTCATTTTTAGACAAAACATTTTAATGACAATAATTAGTGAGTATCAAACGTTCTACCGATCCAGGACTTACATCTTCCATATATTTGAATTAGGTATATTTTCATGAATAGCTGTAGTGCATAAAATCTTGGATCTGTGATGGTCTTCATCAGTAAGTGCTTGGCGGCTAGCCCTAAAATATGGGAAGTTAAAATAATGTAAACATGAAACAAAACATAATATCAAAAAGTACATTAAAACAATATTAAACTGGAAATCTATGTTTTTAAGAGAAATGATTACTTATGATTGTGATGAATATTCAAAAATTTTATTTCTTGACAATGGACTAAATCTGGACCAGGCAAAATGTAAAACAAGATAAAATGTCTTACCTAATGATGATCAATAATTGAACATTACCTCAGGATCAAGTCCATATTTCCCGGCATGCTGTTAATGAAGGTTTCGTATGTGGCTAGTTTTTCATCAGCTGATAAACACCCAATAAACTGGTCAATTATCTGATTGACATATGTATAATTAAACCAGCATTGTCCAGTGTTATAAGGCATTTCAAACTTGATAGGTATTGTAGTGATGCAGCGATTTACAAGATCAACAAACTGCTTGGTATTTGTCTTCTTATTTTTCAGTTGATTTTGACAAAATGAAAGGTAGCTGAAAGACATTTTATATTCATTTCACAAAACTTTTTTAATCAAAAGATACACTGTTATTAAACATAAAATTTCTCACAAGACAAGTGGCACAAAAAGTTTACAACTCACTTTTATTATAGGTTTTTTTTTTATCAAACCAATAAATTTCATATTTTGCTTGGCAAACAATAACAGTCAAATGACACTGAAGTAAAAATACAATAAATAATAATATCAAAATTGACATGAATTCAATATATATATATACATTAATTTATGTTTTCATTGGATTGAAGGTCCCTTGATTAATAATTAATCAAATATGTCAATGTCATTGTTATTTGAGTGTTTTTTTAATTATAATTTTTAGTTCAATGTAAAATACATGTGACAGGTGAGATAACTGGAAGCAAGCCTCTAACATTTCCTCCTTTTTTCTCAATGTTTCTGTCAATATTTTTTTCTCTTAATATTTCTAAACAAAAATACTTGAGTGTAAGAAACAAAATTGCATTGCGAAGACATTATATTTTGCCCTGTCAATCATTTTTACTATTAAAACATACAAAACATAAGATTAAAGACTACAAGTTAACAACAGTCTTCATGACTTGCATTGAAATAATTGATCAAAAAAAAAAAAAAAAAAAAAAAGAAAAAAAAATTAATGGGAAAAAAAATGAAAAAAAATAATAAAAAAAATAAAATAAAATGTACTTTTAAAATTTTGTAAACATTTTTAAGTTTTCAAATTTGAAAATAAGTTGACAGAAATAACTTTTTCAGCCTTAGTTTAAAAAAAGGATTGTTATGGGTGGCTATCTATCTACCTTCTTTATATTAAATTTGAACTTATTCAGTTGATAAATATACCTGAATTGGCTATTAATTAGCACTTTTTTCTATTTATAGCATTGGCAGCCATCTTGTATGTTTCAAGAAAATGATTTTACAAACTTTAAACTATGCCACCAAGTGACCTTCAAACCCAAATATGGTTCAATTTGGGCCAGTAGTTTAAGACGAGAAGACTGAAGTTTATGCATGGATGGATGAAAGTATTCACACTTTACAATGCCATAAGTTCAGCTGGCTAAAAGCCAGTCAAGCTAAAAATGGATGTCTTATTTTAAAAACCACAGTAACAAAAGTTAACCAACTACTGGTTCACAAAAACAAAAAAGAAAAACAGGCCTGGAAAAGAAATTTGAAACAACAGGATATTAATTCTAAGTTGTTTTTTTTTAATTTATGTGTTTCTATGGTTACTATAACAAGATTGTATTTGTTTGACACTGACCATTAATTACTTGTTTATTTTGGCAGTGACCTTAGTAACTGCACCTTAAATAATGTGTTTCATCATACAAAAAGCATGACAACAAACAGTTATCCAGACGTAACTTGTCTGATTATAGTTCATTTTTTATCCTGATTTCACTAAGGTGTTAACACTCACGTTGGTCAATCAATTAAACAGAGGGGAGTTGGAGACAATTATCCATGACAAAGTGGACATGTGACAGCTAGGGACATTAAACTTACCTTGACCACACTTTAGTTATATCCTGGACAGTGTTCACTGTACTTAAAGCAGTCTCATATGCTTCTACTACAAAATCTTCACTATCTTGTAGCTCCAGTAATAGGCTTAAACATAAACAACACGCAATGAGTTACATATCTGTTACTTAAATAAGACAATAATAAACATAATAAAACATCTGAAAATTTACTGCATCCTCATATGTATAACTAAAAATAAAACCATATCATTTGACATTTTAGCTAAAACTTTTACACAGAATATGTAGACAAAGATAAGAATATTGATCCAGTTGATTGATTTAATGGGGTTTTACATCTCAGTCAAGAATATTTCACTTATATCGATACGCCACCAGCTATTTGTGAAGACAGGAATTTTTAGCTTTGCACTGTGTTCAGGGAAATGTGTGGGGAGATTCTTTAGCTTGCTATGCCTACTTTGACATGGGGCATTGGTTTTTAAGGTCTCCTCTGAAGGACCCTGGTCATGGTCAGATGAGGCCAGGGTTTGAACCTTGACCTCCCACAAACAAAGCAAGTATTCTATCAACTGAACTACCATACTGGTACACAAGATAAGAATAGCTTACATTAATTTCCTTCAGAGTGTGGCATCAATATAAAGCCCAGACAAACAAGTTTATTAGATCCTATAGCTAAATAAGGCTATAGTTTAGAATCAGAACTTTATATCAAAATGTACGGTATAGACACACTTATGTTCTGTCACTTATCATGGTGTGACACCAAAGCCTTAAATGGAAATTTTCTTTGCCTGCTATTCAGCACAAGCAAGTAAAATCATTTGGCACTAATTTGAAAAAATAAAAAATAAGTAAGAAACATAAACATCTGAAACTGTATCACTTTATTGTGTTTGTATGTAAATGTAACGAGGCTGCCTTCCACAACAGGATTATCCCATGTTTTAGTTTTTTCAACATTTGGGTTGCTGCCAACATAATGTGACTATATGTATATGTCTCAGAAAATATACTATGCTTGTTACATTTGTATAGTTTTATTTAAACCTCTGGATTATCTGATCTGGGTGTGATTATATCACTAAATAGAGGAATTATTTATCCAAATATAATTAATTACTTCATTATTTGTAGACCCAAGTTAAAATTTATAATGAAATTAATAGACTTGTAAAGTATGATCTTGGAATAAATGAATAAATGAATGAATAGATAGATAAAGAGATAGATAGAAAAATAAATAAATAAATAAACTAATCTAAAGCATGCATTAAATTGTTGAACTAAAATGAATGAAATAAACTGATTTAAGAAACATGAATGTCAAAATATCTATAAAAAAAACCCATTTTTTTCTATTTTCAAAATTTTATCAGAAAAACAGAATACTTGAAGATATTTGTGATTATCAATTTTTATATGTATGGTGTTGTTGGTTCATATAAAAACTTAACTTTTCCAACATAAAAAAGTGACTTATAACTGTCATATATAACTGTCTAAAGATTATATTATATATTACTTTATTTTCTAGTTCTGATTATAAAAAATACATATAAATAACAGGGAAAGGGGTAAATTTATTGCTGCTAATAATGGTATAAACAATCTGTTGACAAACACAAGTACAGCTAAATGTAATGTATAACGTCAGATGGGGATATACAGAATCCCTTTAGGCTTCACATACCTAGCTGGTCTTGATGTCAGAGGAACAGTATTAATTATATAGGTGGTGTCTGCAGCTACTGTGCTCTAATCTGTCAACAAGTACCTGCAGGGGATGTAAACTACTAATGGGAATATCAAAGCCAGACTTATGGATAATGGTCAGAGATGACCAATTGGACAGTTAAGGGAAGGGTTATAATACAGTTAGTGTATCATTAAGCCAATAAACTTATTTTCTATCATTATGCCAAAAAAGTGGCATTTATGAAAAATATCTGCCATCTTCTTACTGTGTTAGAAAGACAAGACATTTATGAGTTTTTGTATTATTACATATCCTTATTGTAATTAGGAAGGGTTACTGTCAAAGTTGTGTCCTATAGGGTCTAAGTGACTTATATTGGTTATATTGAAAATATATGTTTATTCAATATTACACACAACTACATGACTTGACCAAAGAAACATCATTGTATTGTATTCTTTTTTTTTTCTCATGTTAAGAAGAAATATCATCTAACTTCAGACTGGAAATAAGGATTTCTTTAGGGTTATTATTTTTTTTTTGAATAATAAACTTTTTACTGCATTAATCTTTCAACAGTTACTGGACAATATTATCTCAGCATAGAAAAAAGTCTCTATTTCCACCATTACCTCTCAACATAAAAGGATGGGTGGGTAGATATATAGGTAGGGATTTTTCCATTAAAAAAATTATTGTTTTCTAATATTCTGATTATTATTGTTGTTGTAATTGAATCTATATAGCAGATTTTATAAATACCTGCATGCATTAGATTTGTAATCAGAGGTCAAATAAAAACTTTATGATGATATGAGGAAAAAAAAAAAAAAGAAAAAAAAAAGTGGCCCATGGGCCTTAACGCTCACCTGAGGATATGGCTAACCTGAGGACATATCCAAAATCATTTGCAAAAATGCATATTCTAATAAAGTTTAGTTTCCAAGATAATTAACAATTTCAAACTTTTTATGCAGCTATGACCTTGACCTTTGAACATATGACCTTGAGCCATATATCAAAATGTTCATCATATCAATACCAACAATATTCTAATATATATGCTAATGCAAAAAGTTTATAGTTTTCAAGATTTGAGTCTTCTTATGCATATATGACCTTGACCTTTAAACCTAAGACCTTGAATCCTATTACAAAATATTGCCTTATCAATTCCTACAATATTCTAATGTATATGCCTATACAAAAAGTTACCAGTTTCCAAGATAATTAACAATTTCAGTCTTCTTATGCAGCTATGACCTTGACCTTTGAATGTATGACCTTGAATCATATATCAAAATGATCGTCATGTCAATACCTACAATAATCTCAAATACATGCCTATACAAAAAGTTTATAGTTTTCAAGCTTATGCACAAATTTAGTTTTTATTAGCAAAAAAAAAAAAAAAAAAACATTTCAGGGGCAACAACTCCTACTTGCATTATCATATAGTTTTTACATTTTGTCATGCTGAACATTTTAACAATGTTTTGATATTATATATCTCTTATAATTTTGAAGAAAATAGCCTAAAAACTGCACAAATTACAAACTAGGTCACGACCTTGAACTATGACCTTGACCCCATTTTGAAGGTTATTTCAAGAAAAAGTCAAAACTGAAAACCCCATGTCATTATCTATTCACACAGTCAAGTTATAATAACTTGAAGCCATTTTACGAAATTTTAAAAATTAAACTAAAAAATGCATAACCTAATTTTAATACTAAATTTCACGAAATGAACAATTTATAAGCTTAAGACCATAGAGAAGCCAAATATCACATCAGATTTTTTTTCTCCCATCATCGCTTTCAGAGAAGAAGATTTTTCAAGTTTTTTAGACCCATAGGTCACCTTGACCTAGTTTCGGGAACCATGACAAAGTCATGAACATATCTGAATTGCACTGGCCCATATATACATCTGACCAAGTTTCATTGAAATCTATCTTGTAGTTTCAGAGAAGTCGAAAATGTGAAAGTTTACACCCCATGCGGACGAGGACAACAACGACGACGACGATGGCTCAGGTGAGCTAACAACACACAATTGTTTTTGTTGGCCTTACTTATGTGCTGTTGGCCTTCTTTATCTGCTATCAGGTTATAATGCCTTCATAATGTTTTGATTCAATATCTACATACTAATATTGTGATTGATAAAACAAAACTTAAACCTTATCTAGATTTCACTGTTTATTGAATAACTTGAATTATTTTTATATAAAATACAACTTACCAATAGTTTAACCACAAGTATAATTTATCACCTTCAAGATCTGTGGGGTTGATCCCTTCTCTGTATGGGGGAACCACCACATTAAAAGGCACCGCTTCACCAAGCAAATAGCTATTATGATAAATATAATAACAATAAAAATTGTTATGAAATATACGGTTGAGAAACAACTGTAAAAGATAAAACAACTTCTAAATAAAGGGAGATAATCCATACATGTCCTCAAACCTACAGCATAAGTTCTGTGTTCATTGGACTATAGACAAATAAAGCGCATTTGATTCTCAGTAAATTTTTTTTATTTTGCTTGAATTCACTCTGTGTGTGTGTGTGTGTGTGTGTGTGTGTGTGTGTGTGTGTGCGCGCGCACACATGCAAGCTTATGAGTGTCTTGTGTGTGAGGGATTTTGGCAAGTTGTTTGTGGGGTATGTGTGTGTATTCAGATGTGTGCAATTACATATGCAAATGTTCATTATGAAAATCATCAATATAAATGTTTTTGGTTTGTGATTATGTTGTGGCTGGCTGTAAACCAGGTGTAGAATGTCTGCCCGAGGACACATGTCCAGTGATAAACCAGCATAAATGACACATTGGACTCTACTACTGACATAACAACATCAAAGTCATGCATAAAACTACACGTGTCATTATTATGTTATCAAACACAAACATATAAATATGTGTAATAGTCGTAAATCATTATATCTTATCTCCAATGCTTTAATTACAACTACTTCACATAAACTATCATTAATTTTTTTTGGAACTAAGGTATAGTACACTATCATTAAGTTTCATTTTTTGTGATGTTTATGGATCAAGTAAGACTTGATTTGACATTTTTGCCATCCAACTTTTCACTCAAAACACTACTTATAAACATGCACTTTCAGTGAAAGCTAGACACCCCCTCCCCCATGAATCATAAACACAACTACTGCCATGTATAACACATACCAAAACACATGTAAATTTATAAGAAATAAATTCACATTATGTGATAAAAACACAAATAGTTAAAATATTTGTGGTCTTGATAATCTGTTATAATTTATATGACATCAATCATAAAATTAAAACAATCACAATTTGTCAATTTTACACTTCCATTGTTTAATTAAAATTTAATGATACAACAGATCCGCTTAAAATGTTTTTTTTTCTTAACAAAATAAATTATAAATAAAACATCCAAATGAATGATGTTAAATAATAAAATTTGTAACTGAGTAGTTTTAGAAAAATTAGTTTAAATGTGTTTAAATTAGGTCAAAAATCATGTGTTTAAATTAGGGGGAATAACTCATATGAAATAGCTAGCTAAAGAATGCTAAAATATCTACAAACTTTTAATTCAAACTATAAATACACTGTCATTAAACAAATAATTTTTTCATTCAACTGTAGTTTGGACAAGAACATTATTTAATGATAGGTACTCTATAAATGGAATGAACATAAAATTGTTAACTCTAAAACAAAAAGAAAATGAAAGCCTGAAAAATTATTTATTCTAATAATTTTATTTATCTACATCAGAATATGTATAAAATTAACTGCATTATATAAACAATTTAATAAACAGGCTATGGTGTAGATTGTGAAAGAAATTTGTTTCAAGTATCAATTGTCTCCATCAAGGATGACAACATCTTATATTCTTAACTCTAAGTACACTGACCACTGAATATTGACCAGGAAATCAACAAGCTCAACAAACAGATAAAATTATTTTGTAATTCATCTGGCTTTTTATATACCGGTAGATATAGTGCTAATTTTTGTATCATAGCTGAATGTTCACACATATACTGGTAAGGTAACTTCAATTCAACATAAATTTGACATTATGCTCTAATGATAATTCACTAATGTCATACAGACTTCCAAGTTTTACTTTGATGACAATTTTTTCTTCATCACCTCAACCACAATACATAACAAACATTCATCAAATATTTTCTATATAAAATATGAAGATCTATGTCTATAACATGAAAGAAAAAAAATTATAAAAAATGTTTAATTATTAAACCTAACAATAAATCATATCAACATGAGGAACTAAACTAACTTTAATAATCCTCAAGTCAATATTTAAATAAAGCAACTTAAAAGCTATGAATTTTTATAAATATGTGTGAAAAAGGGTAAAAAAAGAAATAAAATAAACCCAGAGGGTGTAATAAATGATTTAATTGTTATATAACACTGTACATACCTGTATAAATTGTTAGTGTCAATGTGGTTGAAATCCTTCTGTTCTACATCAAATATTGACAACACACACTGCTCTAAACATTCTAATGCTTTATCATGCTCTCCCTATTTAAATGAATTAGAAAAATAAAACCCCTTTACTTGGGTGGCTAATTGAACTTTCATTTATATGTTAGATAATTTCAACAAAAGCCACTTATTGAACAGTGTAGCTTGTCTACAAATTTAGTCTAACAAAAGATTTTTGTAGTCATTTTTGCCTGCATTCCTAAAATCACACAAATTATTTGCTTTGCTTTGATGATAACATCTATCTTTATAAGTGGAAGGTCGTGGGTTCAAACCCCGGCCGTTTCTAACCCAAGACTTGAAAGTGGGTAGTGACTGTTCTTTCGCCTAGCACTCAGCATTACGAAATAAAAGTCACGGTTCTTTCGGATGGGAACTTAAAATAAAAGAGGTCCCGTGTCATGGCAGGCATGGCATGATAAAGAACACTGCTGTATAATGCCATCAGCGCAATGCACAGGCAAAATTTCTGCACTTTCACCAATAGCTGGCGACATCTCAATGTAAGTGAAATATTCTTGACTGGGACATTAAAAACCATTACTCAACTCAACTCTCAACATCTATCTTTACTACCAATAAACAACTATTATTTGTATGTATCAGAATCACAATGGGTAGGATGCTCTCTCTCTCTCTCTCCCTTATGATTTTCTTACCTGAAGTAATTCAAAATTAGCAGCATAATAATACAGTTGAGCACAATGAGGATTGGCAGCATAGGCATCAGCAAAAACCTGAAACATATCAGTAATAGTCTACACATATCAGCAAAAAACTAAAACATGACACAACATGATGTACTTATATCAACTAACACCTAAAACATACCAAATAATGATGAATACATATCGGCCATCACCAGAAACATATCAAACAACGATGAACACCTGTCATCAAACACCTAAAACATACCAAATAATGATGAATACATATCGGCCAACACCAGAAACATATCAAACAATGATGAACACCTGTCAGTAAACACCTAAAACATACCAAATAATGATGAATACATATCAGCCAACACCAGAAACATATCAAATAATGATCAACACCTGTCAACAAAAACCAGAAACATATCAAATAATGATCAACACCTGTCAGCAAACACCTAAAACATATCAAATAATGATGAATACATATCAGCAAACACCAGAAAACATATCAAACAATGATGAACACCTGTCAGCAAACACCTATAACATACCAAATAATGATGAATACATATCAGCAAACGCCAGAAAACATATCAAACAATGATGAACACCTGTCAGCAAACATCAGAAACATATCAAACAATGCCAAACACCTGTAAGCTTATCAGAAACATATCATATAATGATGATTACCTGTCAACTAACACCAGAAACATATCAAATAATGATGAACATCTGTCAGCCAAAACCAGAAACATATCAATCAATGCCAAACACCTGTCAGCTCACATCAGAAACATATCAAATAATGATGTCAACATGTCAACTAAGAACAGAAACATATCAAATAATGATGAACATCTGTCAGCCAACACAAGAAACATATCAAATAATGATGAACACCTGTCAGCCAACACCAGAAACATATCAAACAATGATGAACACCTGTCAGCCAAAGCTAGAAACATATCAAACAATGATTAACACATATCAGCCAACATCAGAAACATATCAAACAATGATGAACACCTGTCAGCAAACACCTAAAACATACCAAATAATGATGAATACATATCAGGCAACACCAGAAACATATCAAACCATGATAAACACATGTCAGCAAAAACCAGAAACATATCAAATAATGATGAACTCCTGTAGGCAAAAACCAGAAACATATCAAATAATGATGAACTCCTGTAGGCAAAAACCAGAAACATATCAAATAATGATGAACTCCTGTCAGCCAACACCAGAAACATATCAAACAATGATAAACACCTGTCAGGCAACACCAGAAACATATCAAATAATGATGAACACCTGTCAGCACACCTTAAACATACCAAATAATGATGAATACATATCAGGCAACACCTAAAACATATCAAACCATGATAAACACCTGTCAGCAAACACCAGAAACATACCAAATAATGATGAACACCTGTCAACAAACACCAGAAACATATCAAACAATGCCAAACACCTGTCAGCTAACATCAGAAACATATCAAATAATGATGATTACCTGTCAACTAACACCAGAAACATATCAAATAATGATGAACATCCGTCAGCCAAAACCAGAAACATATAAATCAATGCCAAACACCTGTCAGGTAACATCAGAAACATATCAAATAATGATGTCAACATGTTAACTAAGACCAGAAAACATATCAAACAATGATGAACACCTGTCAGCAAGCACCAGACACATATCAAATAATGATGAACAACTGTCAACAAACACCAGAAACATATCAAACAATGCCAAACACCTGTCAGCTAACATCAGAAACATATCAAATAATGATGATTACCTGTCAACAAACATCAGAAACATATCAAATAATGATGAACACCTGTCAGCAAACACCTAAAACATACCAAATAATGATGAATACATATCAGCCAACACCAGAAACATATCAAATAATGATGAACACCTGTTAGCAAACACAAGAAACATAACAAAAAATGATGAACACCTGTCATCCAACACCAGAAACATATCAAATGATGATGAACACCTGTCAGCCAAAGCTAGAAACATATCAAACAATGATTAACACATATCAGCCAACATCAGAAACATATCAAACAATGATAAACACCTGTCAGCAAACACCTAAAACATACCAAATAATGATGAATACATATCAGGCAACACCAGAAACATATCAAACCATGATAAACACATGTCATTAAAAACCAGAAACATATCAAATAATGATGAACTTATGTCAGCAAAAACAAGAAACATATCAAACAATGATAAACTTATGTCAGCAAAAACAAGAAACATATCAAATAATGATGAACACCTGTCAGCCAACACCAGAAACATATCAAACAATGAAAAACACCTGTCAGCAAACACCTAAAACATACCAAATAATGATGAATACATATCGGCCAACACCAGAAACATATCAAACAATTATAAACACCTGTCAGTAAACACCTAAAACATACCAAATAATGAAGAATAATATAAGCCAACACCAGAAACATATCAAATAATGATCAACACCTCTCAGCAAAAACCAGAAACATATCAAATAATGATCAACACCTGTCAGCAAACACCTAAAACATACCAAATAATGATGAATACATATCAGCAAACGCCAGAAAACATATCAAACAATGATGAACACCTGTCAGCAAACACCTAAAACATACCAAATAATGATGAATACATATCAGCAAACGCTAGAAAACATATCAAACAATGATGAACACCTGTCAGCAAACATCAGAAACATATCAAACAATGCCAAACACCTGTAAGCTAACATCAAAAACATATCAAATAATGATGATTACCTGTCAACTAACACCAGAATCATATCAAATAATGATGAACATCTGTCAGCCAAAACCAGAAACATATCAATCAATGCCAAACACCTGTCAGCTAACATCAGAAACATAAAATAATAATGTCAACATGTCAACTAAGACCAGAAACACCTAAAACATACCAAATAATGAAGAATAATATCAGCCAACACCAGAAACATATCAAATAATGATGAACATCTGTCAGCCAACACCAGAAACATATCAAATAATGATGAACACCTGTCAGCCAGCACCAGACACATATAAAACAATGATGAACACCTGTCAGCCAAAGCTAGGAACATATCAAACAATGATTAACACATATCAGCCAACATCAGAAACATATCAAACAATGATGAACACCTGTCAGCAAACACCTAAAACAAACAAATAATGATGAATACATATCAGGCAACACCAGAAACATATCAAACCATGATAAACACATGTCAGCAAAAACCAGAAACATATCAAATAATGATGAACTCCTGTCAGCAAAAACGAGAAACATACCAAATAATGATGAACAACTGTCAACAAACACCAGAAACATATCAAACAATGCCAAACACCTGTCAGCTAACATCAGAAACATATCAAATAATGATGATTACCTGTCAACTAACACCAGAAACATATCAAATAATGATGAACATCCATCAGCCAAAACCAGAAACATATAAATCAATGCCAAACACCTGTCAGGTAACATCAGAAACATATCAAATAATGATGTCAACATGTCAACTAAGACCAGAAAACATATCAAACAATGATGAACACCTGTCAGCAAGCACCAGACACATATCAAATAATGATGAACACCTGTCAACAAACACCAGAAACAAATCAAACAATGCCAAACACCTGTCAGCAAACATCAGAAACATATCAAATAATGATGAATACATATCAGCAAACGCCAGAAAACATATCAAACAATGATGAACACCTGTCAGCAAACATCAGAAACATATCAAACAATGCCAAACACCTGTAAGCTTATCAGAAACATATCAAATAATGATGATTTCCTGTCAACAAACATCAGAAACATATCAAATAATGATGATTACCTGTCAACTAACACCAAAAAACATATCAAACAATGATGAACACCTGTCAGCAAACACCTACAACATACCAAATAATGATGAATACATATCAGCCAACACCAGAAACATATCAAATAATGATGAACACCTGTCAGCCAACACCAGAAACATATCAAACGATGATGAACACCTGTCAGCCAAAACCAGAAACATATCAAACAATGATTAACACATATCAGCCAACATCAGAAACATATCAAACAATGATGAACACCTGTCAGCAAACACCTAAAACATACCAAATAATGATGGATACATATCAGGCAACACCAGAAACATATCAAACCATGATAAACACATGTCATAAAAAACCAGAAACATATCAAATAATGATGAACTCCTGTCAGCAAAAACCAGAAACATATCAAAAAATGATGAACACCTGTCAACAAACACCAGAAACATATCAAACAATGCCAAACAACTGTCAAACATCAGAAACATACCAAATAATGATGAACACATATCAGCCAACACCAGAAAACATATCAAACAATGATAAATACCTGTCAACAAGCACCAGACACATATCAAATAATGATGAACACCTGTCAACAAACATCAGAAACATATCAAATAATGATGATTACCTGTCAACTAACAACAGAAACATATCAAAAAAATGATGAACATCTGTCAGCCAAAACCAGAAACATATAAATCAATGCCAAACACCTGTCAGCTAACATCAGAAACATATCAAATAATGATGTCAACATGTCAACTTAGACCAGAAACATATCAAATGATGATGAACACCTGTCAGCCAAAGCTAGAAACATATCAAACAATGATTAACACATATCAGCTAACATCAGAAACATGTCAAACAACAATGATGAACACCTGTCAGCTAACACCAGTAACATATCAAAGAATGATGAACAACTGTCAGCAAACACCTAAAAAATACCAAATAATGATAAACACCTATCAGCAAACACCAGAAAACATATCAAACAATGATGAACACCTGTCAGCAATCACCTAAAACATACCAAATAATGATGAATACATATCGGCCAACACCGACATATCAAACAATGATGAACACCTGTCAGCAAACACCTAAAACATACCAAATAATGATGAATACATATCAGCAAACACCAGAAAACATATCAAACAATGATGAACACCTGTCAGCAAACACCTATAACATACCAAATAATGATGAATACATATCAGCCAACACCAGAAACATATCAAACAACAATAATGAACATCTGTCAGCAAACACCTAAAACATACCAAATAATGATGAATACATATCAGCCAACACCAGAAACATATCAAACAACAATAATGAACATCTGTCAGCCAAAACCAGAAACATATCAAACAACGATGAACAACTGTCAGTAAACACCTAAAACATATCAAATATTGATGAATACATATCAGCCAACACCAGAAACATGTCAAACAACAATGATGAACACCTGTAAAATAACACCAGAAACATATCAAACAATGATGAACACCTGTCAGCCAACACCAGATACATATCAATGATGTACATATTCATAAGATTTGCACTTTCTTAACTGAGTAGGAAAAGACATTTATATTTACAAGGGAATCTTGTGGTTGGTAATACGCTGCAAAACAATCATCAACAAAAAATCCAAACAGAGAATTAGATAGTTTTATTGCCATGAACATGAAATATTACAGTAATCTGCAGCATTTTTATAGTGACTAATTAATTAAACACAATAAACTTTTTGGATGAACTAACTTTGGTCTGTCAGTTACTTTTCAAAACAATTTTTTTTACAGAAAATTCATGAAAATACTCTAAAAGTTTAATCACTTTCTGTATATAATTCATAAATATTTCACAGAAATTTTTTTTTTTTGGTTACTTTTTACTTGTATTTACACTAATTGCAATTCAATTGCAATTCTCTTTTTTTTTCTTTTTGAAAATAAATTTATCTTTTTAAATTCTCAATGTCCAGTGCCTATTGCATGTCAAGCAACTTCGTTAATTCACCAAAAATTTTTAATGATATCTGTAGGCAAGATATTTGTTTGACATAAACCATCCTTCAGAAAATAACAATTTTAATGTAGATTTGTATTATATTTTACACCACAAATACATTATAACAATGATGTATTTATCCTCCAGGCTTTGATAAGGCAAATGTAACATCTCAACATTTTTATGACAATATCTCAAACTAAAACACAACTAACAGCCATTGCTAGAATTAAGTAATGGGCTGTCACTTTAATTACTCAAGAAAAACCCCTTCTTTTTTCTTGAAAAATATTTTCAAAAAGAAAGTCACTCCAGATCTGACCGTAACATAGGTCAGTGCAACATGAAAACATGTCAATTTTCACACCTAACCTTTTTTATGACTTTTTTAATTTAAGATTTAAGACATGACACATGTTTTAAAGTAATAGGATTTCTTCATTTTTCTTACTTTTTTTCATTAAAATGTCTTTGTACTATTAAAAGTTTTATACTTTAACTAAACAGGTGTTTGCAGCTCTTAATCACTTAGAGTCGTTGAACAATGTTTTAAACCATGGTCACATTTATTCCACTCAAATAAATATGCTTAACTCAGTGCCAAGAAAAAAATCACTGAACTTCAGAAAAAGAAATCTTTCTTATGCTAGGATAAGCCTCAAAAAGAGTGAAGTAATGATGTATTAAATCCAAGCCAAGACTTTTTCTTTTATATCAAGGTAATAGATTGCCTGGAGAAATCACGAACCTATGGGCCCAAAAAGGAATATGAACTTGAGTGGTGAGAGACACTTTTATTCTTCAGCTTTGTAGACATCTCAACTAAAAATACCTCTGAAACTGAAGAAGGTTTAAGTACCAACTTCACATTAATATTTGTGTTTTATTAGAAACAGTATTTTAAATATTGGATTGCAAGTTGATCAAAGTAAATGTGGGAATTTTAAGCTATGTTTTACCTATTTACAATTACAAAGAACATAACAAAATTCCATTAAAAAACAAACAACAAATTTTTAATTTAAAATAATTCAAATAAGCTTACCTGTCGTGTTGCTACAGCATCTCCACAGGTAGAATATAAATCCCCAACACAAAGCCAGATATCTACCATAACTGGCCAGGCTAACAATAACTTCCTACACATACTGGCCGCCTCTTCCAACCTTAACAAAAATAAATGTAATTGGTCAAAAAGCTTACAAGAGTTATATGTGATGATAAAAATAAACATCTCAGAAGAACTTGGACAGCTCACCTACACAATAAGGCCAATTAAAAACTTGACACTGGAACCAAAAGCTCACATTTTTAGATGAGTATGGCATAAGCTCTTCTTCATTTCATACAAGTGGGCTAGAGTGATCTTGAATGAATATTTAGGTTAATAGCAAATACTGTGGCATTTCATGTACATATGAATATTAAGTTCTTTGCTTTTAGTTCATAAGTAAATGTATAGAGATTTATAAACATGTATAAAAGGTCTATGTGACCTTGAATAAATGACAAGGTCAACTACTATTACTCATTCAATGACAGGAAGTTCAAGGTCACACAACTCCACCTTGACTATAATTTGAAAACTTATGATAATTCTCCAACTCTATGGTTAAACTTGTGAACAATTAGCCATTGCTCCACTACCTCGTCAAGACAAGATAGAACAGCCCATCTGCATCAAAACTTAAACACGTAGACACCAACTCTGTATACTGTACAAACACTGAATCTAATACACATATCAGAAGTATGAAATACTCTGTCAAACTAATTATCTTACTTTTCTATTAAAAACAATTAAATAATTACCTGTGATGTAATTTAAGGAGGTTAAAAATGTTAAGATATAACACTAATCCTCGACCGATATCTGCGTTGTCTGGTTCTATTGGACCTATACAAGTACTAACAGCAGTCCATAGTAAGTCTATCAATACATCAACATTGGATAATTCTGATTTGGAATCCCAAGCTAACATTATTTTTTCCTGCAAATAAAATAAGATACTTTGATTTACATTTTTTGAAGACTAAAACTCCAAAATGCAATATAAACAAAGAGGTTTTATAAACAAACATCGCAGAACCCTTGCTCATCTACTTCACAAAAAATCCTTTAAAACAATATAATTAATAATCAATGTAGACCATAACACGAAACATCTCAATGAATTTTTTCATTTAATTCGAAAGATTGAGAAAATTATAATTTGAATTCTGATCAACTTTATTTTCAATAAAATCTCAATCTCTGGGAACTCTGAAAGAACTCCTGAGCATTTGGAATATAAAGGGGCCCAGTAAGGGGTTATTTTTACTGTAAGTAATCTTTGAGGGAGAGGTATATATTTAACATTAGGTTTACCTTGTTGACAATTTTTCCTGAATACTGATTGGCTGGATCATAGAGAGATTCTGGAAGCTGTTTAAATTCCTTCAGATTAATATAGGACAACCATAAAATACATTTATCTGGTACACACATACACTGATGTATCCACTCACTCTCATCATTGTTCATCACCAACTCCTGAAATAAAGTATACATTAGTAGCATATACAAAAACACATACATAAAGTTTGAAGTCAATCAATTCAATAGCTTGGATGAGTGGCAGATACAGAAGAGTAAACAAAAATCACAAAATATGCATCTCCTTTGTGCTTGGATACGATAACAAGTTACACAGTGACAGTATAATAGTCCATTAAAATTAACTAATTGTAACAGATATATAAGTAATATTTAATGTCATTACTGATACTTTTGCTAGACTACTATTATATTTAGGCTCTTTAGTACTAAACTGCTCATAGTTTAAGTAACTTATACAACCTTCATTCTTAAAAGCCTCTTTCCTTGTATATCAACAATAATACATGATGGACCCATATTAAATCTGTAGGTAGGTAGTCTTAATTACAATATCTCTATTTAGTTATCTTACATATTTAAACAATATGTCTTATCTAGACTACATACAATAATACAGTTGCAAATAAGCAGCATTATATTTTTCTAAATCAAAAAGTACAACATATAACATCAGTGTTATGTATAGGTAACATTATATTTTCTTAACAAATAATAATAAAATAAAGTTAATGCTTGTTAAAGTAAGACTTAGTTTTGGCTAGGTTGCACTGAGTCTGACTTATCAGATCGTGAATTTCAGGCAGGTAATTGGGGAAAATTGGTTTGTGATTTCAACACCTCAGAACATACAGACGGAATCTATTTTGTTTATTCAACTCCTTAACAACAAGAAAAGTACCTTGAAACTTCACTACATGTTTTTAAATTGATCAGGAATAAGACTTCAATTTAAGGTATTTTAGTATTTGTTTGTTTGTTTTTTTTTCCATTTTGATACCTATTTGCTTTTAGCAATCTTTTAAACATATGACTTTTTTTATGTGGAAGCAACCCCCAACAGATTTCACCCCACAACCTTTAAACTATAAAGACTATATTTCTATATATAAGAACATGTACATGTGTATCAAGGATATGCATCACTTTCTGAAATAATCTGAGAACTTTACAGCATTTCTCTGATCCATTTGTAATTTTTAAATGTAAGTACATATATATTAACAAATAGTTGCAAAACAGGATATTTGTCAGATGGTCCTGAAATAGTACTTTAACCATACTTAACCCCACTACTGGACACGATTTTATCAGTACATCCAGAGTTTTATAATAAGTGATCCAAATGTGTTGTTTTTTTTCTTGTATATTGTACTATTTTTTTTGCTTTGCTTGTTGCTTTGTGTTCTTATTTGTGTTAGCTGTTTCCAAGGTAACACATTTTTCAGCTTCAAACTGCCATTTACCATTTATACAATAAACAGCTGCGCCTGGAGCGCATGATACACTCGACAGATTTTTTAATGTCTTAAACAACTTGACATTTAGCTGAAACATTTTTTTTAAAACTAAAGTAGCAAATTTATTTTTTATTATAGGACAAATATAACACAAAAGTTTCATTAAAAAAGTTCAAATGATTTTTGAGTTACAACATGCAAAAAAAATGCCTAAAATTTGACAATTAAAGGCCAATAACTCTACAACAAGAAAACATATGAATCTCAAAATACAAGGGAGCTCTCTGCCATGGATACCAATATAACACAAAAGTTTCATTCAAATTGTTCAAAGCATTTTAGTTATTATACAACATGCAGAAAAATGCCTTAAATATGACAATTAAAGTCCCATAACTCTGCAGTGACAAAAAAAAGGAATCTCAAAAACAAAATGGAGCTTTCTGTCATAGATAAAAATATAACACAAAAGAGCGATTAAAATAGTTTAAAGGAAGCTTCAGTTATTGTACAACATGCAAAAAAATGCCTAAAATTTGACAATTAAAGGCAAATAACTCCGCAACAAGAAAACATACAAATCTCAAAAACGAAAGGGAGCTTTCTGCCTTAGATACAAACATTTCACAAAAGTTTCATTAAAATTGCTCAAAGCATTCTTGAGTTAGCATACGATGTGTGAACATACGGACAGACAGACGGACAGACTGCGCTATACAATGTACCATAATATGTCCCATCATAGACGGGTGTATAATAATGTACTAAGATGAGAAGAGATTTGAACCAACAAGAATTAGAATGTTAGCTGTTTGATTGAAGATAAATCTTACATATGATATCCCATGAAGTCATTATACCAGTATCTCTAGTCCAGGTTCAAATTATTTTTATGAACTACTTCTGCTGACTGACAACATTCATGGTTCTTCTAAATCTTCTTGTTTAGATATTTTTTTTATTTGCTTCAGTATTTAAAGACCAATTTAATTTTAATATGAAATAATTAACAATCAATATACAGAAGATGAGAAATTATAAAGGCTAAAATGTTTAAGGGCTTGAACCCCATTTCCTCTGTACAATAAGAATCCCAACACACACCCTAGAAAAACATTACAGATTTAATAAACAGACAAGTGCTTGCTATGAAAACATTCAAATGAAGTAAAATTTCAACATATGATGGTTATATATTACACTTCACAGAACAGTATTTAATAAACCTACAGTATTTAATAATCAAGTATATTTAACCAACCTTCAGATGTCATTATAACTTCAGTAGTATTTAATTGTTATTGTATGTGATTAAGCAAAACTGCAGAAAATGAGCAGAAATTTTCCAACCAATTAAATATTACATAAAAACAGGTAAATTATTTTTTAAATCATTCATTTTAATTAGCCCTTGTATGGGACAAAATCAAAGGGTGTCAGGTGACAAATTTTAATAACGGTGTAGTCACACTATCCCTGATATGATCTGATCATTTTACTTAAACCTGTTTCTTTAATTTCTTCACAAACCTCAATTAAATGATCACAAATGGCATGTAAGTTCATGTCAAGTATGAAAATGATCAAACATTTGAAACTGAAAATTATAAAAAAAATTTTAGCTAATTTTAGGGTATATATTGCATGTAGAAATGAATTAATTATTTCTTGTCAGTAAAACATGTGATTAAATCATTAACTTACTGCAAAAAAATTTAAATGACTGATTAAGGAAAGTCGATCCAGTGGCATAAATCATCCATATTTAATTATTTACGTGGAAATAATGAAATTCTGCTCAAATTTTGACAAGAAAGAAAAATACAATTAAATTCAAACTTAATGCCTTTTAAATGCTAGTTACTGTCTCGCTTTCTTGTCTGATTTAACAAAAAAAAAGCTCGTAATGATTGAAAATTTTAAATACTGTTTATGTAATATCAATCAAATATAATATAATGACATATGATGGCACCTGATTACAATTTTCATATGACGACCTAATTTTTTCATTTTGTTATTCAGTTGTTATATGGTGACCTAGTTTTTAAGATATGTTATAAGGATCTCCTAGATCATATGGTAAATTGGCAATTCTGAAAAATTTAGGTGTGAATTTAAAAAATGAGTTAAAGCTTTTAAACAAAATTGTGCTCGAAAATCACCTAAATTACATGGCTTTTTTTCACAGTATTAACAATAAAAGTATTTTTTGAAATGGAATTTATCTTTATTTTGAGTAAAAGCCTTTTTATGTAAAAGTGCAAAATTTTGATTTCTGGCATAGAATATTTTTAGTTAAATGTTTAAAAAGACAACCAACATTTTAAACTGATTTAATGTTTAAACAATTTGAATTTTTTTTGGCTAACCATCATCATGATCTGATGTTACAAAGCTGAGATTAAGGCAATATCTATTGAAATATTAACACCTTATTGTGTTGAAATGTACTTGCCAACTCATCGTATTGATTATCATATTATCATACAACTAGATTAGGTGTGCTGATATATTCTGAAAATACATCATTCTTAAACTTGACTTTTTTGTGGTGCCAAAGATGTACATGTTATATACATAACAGCCATGCAATCATCAGTGTATGGGATTTTTTATCACGTATACAAAGTGCAACCACACTGACTTTAATTAATATACAACTATAAAAACTGAAGATGAGATTTATAAAATAAATACAGACTGTTCTGCTAAATTCATTTTCTGATCATTAACTTGTTTTTAATTCATTTTTATTTTGTACTTCATGAAATCTGAATCACTAAATCAGCTTTATGTATAACAACTCAATATCTAATTTTAATACAATTTCCTGACTGCAACGTAACAAATTTACTAACAATTAAAATTGATTCAAAATACTCATACAGAAGTTGACTTCATATATAGAGAGATTTTATTTATTTTTTCTGTTTCAAACAGCATCAATTGAAGTTACAACATTGGTAGTTATAATGTCACATTAATATTACAGATTTTAAGTCTTAATATACCATTTCTTGCATGTTGTACATCAAAGAACACTATAAATGATAAAAATTCTTTTTTTCTTTCACTGTCAGCCTTATAATAAGGCTAATTTTTTATGTGGTCATCATTTTCTATCTATTAAATGTTTTGTTTTTAAATGCTAGCATCATAAAAATGAACCAACATGCAAGGAAGAGTAAATTATCAAAATTATCACCAACACTTAACTATTAATAAACAAGAGACCCAAAAAGGGTCTGTACTGCTCAATTGGCAGGTGAAATGCATTGTTAGATATGAAATATGGTATTGACATATGTTGTTTAAGATTTGAAAATGTTTAAAATTCCTGTAGAGTGTGGACATATCAACACATTGTTTTTAACTAAGGTCATAAACTTATGTAATGGTCATTAATCTATTTTTTATTTGTTTTAACAGTGGTCATCTTGGATTTAGGATCAAACTAAAAATATAAATCAATAATATACTCCATCAAGGGACCTTCCACACCAATTGTAGTTTCATTTAGTAGAGTGGTTTCAGAGAAGGCTCAACTCTATTTAGCTACTAATTTGCATATTGTGCTAAAAAGCATTGATCTTCTCTACATAGAGACCTTCCACACCAAATTAATTTTCATTTAGTTTCAAGTGGTTAGAGAGAGGAAGTTTATTCAAGAAATTATTTTTTAAGCTAATTTGCATATTGTGCTAAAAACTAGTTAAATGTGTAAAATATCCAGAATATTTAGTCAAACATTTATTCACCTTTGTTCCTTATTCATTATGTGTAACCATATATTCATGCATTACTGTCACATTTACACAATAATCAATGGTCATTAAACCAACAGTTTTGTTAATATAAACATACAAGTACAGTCTAACTTGTGTTAGCGGCCATTTGTATAAAGCAGCCACTTGTCTGTAATGGTCATTTCTTTTTACCCCAATGAGTTTTGTTCTTTATTTCACCTCTATATTAGCTTAGTACATAGCAGTCACTGTCTAATACAGCCAGCAACCACCATTGTCCTGACCCAAAACTTCAACAAATAGCAGCCATTTGTAATGTGAATGATAAAATTCTGGTCCATCTGTCCTTTAATATTTTATATATCCTGTATGCAATTGCCAATATAAAACCAGCACAGAAAGTCTTAACCTCATAAGATGTTAAACATGTTGAGTTTATTGTAGCCAAGGAAAAAAAAAACATCCAGAATTCTGGATAATCAAGTGTTGCACATCTTTAAAAGTGATGTAAACAATTTGGAATATTTATTGATAATTATTAGTTAAGTAGGATATGGTGTTAGTAGTAAAAGCCAGCCCTAAAAATTACTGGAAGTATGTTTTTTACATTTATACAACTGTAGTAAATGATAAAATTAAATTGCCCTTACCTGAAGAAACTTGAGTGCTGTTTTATATCTTCCTGACCATATATACAGTGATGTTTTATATTGAACTATTTCTAATAACCTGTGAGATACAACCTCTGAGGGCATGTCTCTATCTGACTGAAGATTCAAGATAATGTTATCACAGATTTCAAGCTTCTTAAGACATGAGGTCGATGCATTTAAATACTGAAAATAAAGAAAATATAAATATCATAATCTTTTAGGTATAAAATAAAAGAGAAACCTTTGATATTAATTAACTTTGGTTTGTACATGAGAGCAAAAATTTGCATTTACAATGGTGTTTATATTATTGAAGTTTTTATTTATCTTTCTAAGTTTTATATTTATGAGTAATTATCTGCACACAAGCACTGAATGGAGTACAAATGCCAAAGATAACTCATTTAGGGCATCTTTACAAAATTTTGTAATTAATTCTTCTTACCCTATTCAAAAGAATAAAAGACACTTGCATTGACTTCATTAGTTTAAAAACTTATTAAAACTATCTCTTTTTTTAAAAAAAATTATTAATACTATCTCTTTTAAATTTAGTCTCTGGGATGCCAAAAAGATGGTAACAACCTTAAATTAGTAAATTTGTTTGTATATGGGCATTTGCGCAGCTTAATGAATTATTTCCCATGGACTTATCTACCTGCTACTAGGTGTTATGTTTTTAAAAAACTGTAATACTGAATTATTTCAACCTGATTCACCTACCTGCAATCCTATGTAGTTTTGAGCATACTTTGATGCTAAATTATCCCCCTTGATTGAACTACCTGCCACCAGATGTCATAGTTTTGTGCATACTGTAATGCTAAATTATCCCCCTTGATTGAACTACCTGCCACCAGATGTCATAGTTTTGTGCATACTGTAATGCTAAATTATCCCCTTTGATTTATTTACCTGCCACCAGATGTCAAAGTTTTGTGCATACTGTAATGCTAAATTATCCCCTTTGATTTATTTACCTGCCACCAGATGTCATCGTTTTGTGCATATTGTAATGCTAAATTATCCCCTTTGATTTATTTACCTGCCACCAGATGTCATAGTTTTGTGCATACTGTAATGCTAAATTATCCCCTTTGATTTATTTACCTGCCACCAGATGTCATAGTTTTGTGCATACTGTAATGCTAAATTATCCCCTTTGATTTATTTACCTGCCACCAGATGTCATAGTTTTGTGCATACTGTAATGCTAAATTATTCCCTTTGATTTATTTACCTGCCACCAGATGTCATAGTTTTGTGCATACTGTAATGCTAAATTATCCCCTTTGATTTATTTACCTGCCACCAGATGTCATAGTTTTGTGCATACTGTAATGCAGTTTCACATAACTCAATGAGATCAGATGAGTCCCTATGTTTTGTGTAGAAGGTTAAATAGGTCTGCCATAGTTCTGCACTGTTACGGTTAGCTTCAAGACCTCTTGCTAATACATTCAAGGCATAATCTAATGCCGTTTCTGGAGAACTGAAAGAAAATAAAAATAAACATCAGTTATTTAAAAGACTATTTTAGTATGTTCCCTCACACCCCTCAAAACCATATAGATTCTGAAGATGTTGAAACGTAAACAGATATCTATGATATAGATGGAGATGAGAAATACTCAACCAAAGGTTCTGTGATTCTTAAATATTTGAAGAATGAACAGTCATTACCTATTTTTGGTCAGAACAGGCTAGAACCTACAACTAACCACTTTTAAAAAAGAGTGAGTAAAAACTCTAAATACTAAACTATCATAGAAGCTATTACAAAACAAGAGTTCCGCATGGCAGAGCATGATACGCCCGTCAAATCTGCAAGTCATTTATGTGGATATTTTGTTTATTATGAACTGTAATGGGACTTATACAGTTCATATGAGCTGTTTATAATCAATAAGTCAATTCAATTATTCATCACAATGATACAAAATGCAGTGCACAAGTCAACAAGTACAATAAAAAACAATAGTAATTATTGAGATTTTGGTATTATTTTCAGTAACAAAATAGACTTACCACCAGCCACACCATTTATATAATTTTACCATCATGTTCTTGTAACCTTCATCACAAAATTGACGTAATCTCTAGTATACTGGGTTGTTTCAAAGACAGCAAGTTCTTCAGCCTACAACTCTATGTGTATCTGCTCCCTGGTAGAATAAATTAAGGAAGCTAGAGTTACGGTTCCTGAGCACTGCACTTCGAATCATCGTGGTAAGTAAGCATACCAAGTTTCAAGTCATTCTGACCATAGATGTCAGAGTTATGGGCCAGACAAACCCGCCGCGTACTCTGGCAGCACACAAAGGGGAATAACTCAAAAATTAACGAAGCTAGAGTTATGGTTCCTGTGCACTGCACTTGGCATCATCGTGTAAGTAAGCATACCAAGTTTCAAGTCATTCTGACCATAGATGTCAAAGTTATGATCCGGACAAACATGCTTACAGCATTCAAAGGGGAATAACTCAAAAATCAAGGAAGCTAGAGTTACGGTTCCTGAGCACTGCACTTCGCATCATCGTGGTAAGTAAGCATACCAAGTTTCAAGTCATTCTGACCATAGATGTCAAAGTTATGATCCGGACAAACATGCTTACAGCATTCAAAGGGGAATAACTCAAAAATCAAGGAAGCTAGAGTTACGGTTCCTGAGCACTGCACTTCGCATCATCGTGGTAAGTAAGCATACCAAGTTTCAAGTCATTCTGACCATAGATGTCAGAGTTATGGGCCAGACAAACCCGCTGCCAGTACGCCCGCCCGCCCATCCGCCCGCCGCCAAGGATGATCCCATAATACGCCCCGTCTTTGACGGGCGTATAAAAAAGAAGGAAAACTTGAACAAAGATAGTTAAGTATGTATCAATGATTTATTTGTATCAATGGTTTATCATCAGCAGTCTGACCATATATATATACTAGGTTTAAATGTATTCATGTATGTAATCAAATAAAATTATATGTAATACTACAAAGTGACTTAAATAACAACAGATTTCAACAAACACAACTTTGATTTAGTATAACACTTTCTCTCTGTGAAAATGACTTACCTATTTGGTTCATACAACTTTCTATAAGCCAGCCTTAACTTTCTATAAGCCAGTCTTATCCACAACTCTATATCATGACTTACCTATATGGTTCATAGAACTTTCTATAAGCCAGCCTTATCCACAACTCTATATCATGACTTACCTATATGGTTCATACAACTTTCTATAAGCCAGTCTTATCCACAACTCTATATCATGACTTACCTATATGGTTCATACAACTTTCTATAAGCCAGTCTTATCCACAACTCTATATCATGACTTACCTATTTGGTTCATACAACTTTCTATAAGCCAGTCTTATCCACAACTCTATATCATGACTTACCTATATGGTTCATAGAACTTTCTATAAGCCAGTCTTATCCACAACTCTATATCATGACTTACCTATATGGTTCATACAACTTTCTATAAGCCAGTCTTATCCACAACTCTATATCATGACTTACCTATATGGTTCATACAACTTTCTATAAGCCAGTCTTATCCACAACTCTATATCATGACTTACCTATATGGTTCATACAACTTTCTATAAGCCAGTCTTATCCACAACTCTATATCATGACTTACCTATATGGTTCATACAACTTTCTATAAGCCAGTCTTATCCACAACTCTATATCATGACTTACCTATATGGTTCATACAACTTTCTATAAGCCAGTCTTATCCACAACTCTATATCATGACTTACCTATATGGTTCATAGAACTTTCTATAAGCCAGCCTTATCCACAACTCTATATCATGACTTACCTATATGGTTCATAGAACTTTCTATAAGCCAGTCTTATCCACAACTCTATATCATGACTTACCTATTTGGTTCATACAACTTTCTGTAAGCCAGTCTTATAACTCTATATCATGACTTACCTATATGGTTCATACAACTTTCTATAAGCCAGTCTTATCCACAACTCTATATCATGACTTACCTATATGGTTCATACAACTTTCTATAAGCCAGTCTTATCCACAACTCTATATCATGACTTACCTATTTGGTTCATACAACTTTCTATAAGCCAGTCTTATCCACAACTCTATATCATGACTTACCTATATGGTTCATAGAACTTTCTATAAGCCAGCCTTATCCACAACTCTATATCATGACTTACCTATATGGTTCATACAACTTTCTATAAGCCAGTCTTATCCACAACTCTATATCATGACTTACCTATATGGTTCATACAACTTTCTATAAGCCAGTCTTATCCACAACTCTATATCATGACTTACCTATATGGTTCATACAACTTTCTATAAGCCAGTCTTATCCACAACTCTATATCATGACTTACCTATATGGTTCATAGAACTTTCTATAAGCCAGTTTTATCCACAACTCTATATCATGACTTACCTATATGGTTCATACAACTTTCTATAAGCCAGTCTTATCCACAACTCTATATCATGACTTACCTATATGGTTCATAGAACTTTCTATAAGCCAGCCTTATCCACAACTCTATATCATGACTTACCTATATGGTTCATAGAACTTTCTATAAGCCAGCCTTATCCACAACTCTATATCATGACTTACCTATATGGTTCATACAACTTTCTATAAGCCAGTCTTATCCACAACTCTATATCATGACTTACCTATTTGGTTCATACAACTTTCTATAAGCCAGTCTTATCCACAACTCTATATCATGACTTACCTATATGGTTCATACAACTTTCTATAAGCCAGTCTTATCCACAACTCTATATCATGACTTACCTATTTGGTTCATACAACTTTCTATAAGCCAGTCTTATCCACAACTCTATATCATGACTTACCTATATGGTTCATAGAACTTTCTATAAGCCAGCCTTATCCACAACTCTATATCATGACTTACCTATTTGGTTCATACAACTTTCTGTAAGCCAGTCTTATAACTCTATATCATGACTTACCTATATGGTTCATACAACTTTCTATAAGCCAGTCTTATCCACAACTCTATATCATGACTTACCTATATGGTTCATACAACTTTCTATAAGCCAGTCTTATCCACAACTCTATATCATGACTTACCTATTTGGTTCATACAACTTTCTATAAGCCAGTCTTATCCACAACTCTATATCATGACTTACCTATATGGTTCATACAACTTTCTATAAGCCAGTCTTATCCACAACTCTATATCATGACTTACCTATATGGTTCATACAACTTTCTATAAGCCAGCCTTATCCACAACTCTATATCATGACTTACCTATTTGGTTCATACAACTTTCTATAAGCCAGCCTTATCCACAACTCTATATCATGACTTACCTATCTGGTTCATACAACTTTCTATAAGCCAGTCTTATCCACAACTCTATATCATGACTTACCTATTTGGTTCATACAACTTTCTATAAGCCAGTCTTATCCACAACTCGATATCATGACTTACCTATTTGGTTCATTCAACTTTCTATAAGCCAGTCTTATCCACAACTCTATATCATGACTTACCTATTTGGTTCATAAAACTGTCTATAAGCCAGTCTTATCCACAACTCTATATCATGACTTACCTATTTGGTTCACACAACTTTCTATAAGCCAGTCTTATCCACAACTCTATATCATGACTTACCTATTTGGTTCATACAACTTTCTATAAGCCAGTCTTATCCACAACTCTATATCATGACTTACCTATTTGGTTCATACAACTTTCTATAAGCCAGCCTTATCCACAACTCTATATTATGACTTACCTATTTGGTTCATACAACTTACTATAAGCCAGTCTTATCCACAACTCTATATCATGACTTACCTATTTGGTTCATACAACTTTCTATAAGCCAGCCTTATCCACAACTCTATATCATGACTTACCTATTTGGTTCATACAACTTTCTATAAGCCAGTCTTATCCACAACTCTATATCATGACTTACCTATTTGGTTCATACAACTTTCTATAAGCCAGTCTTATCCACAACTCTATATCATGACTTACCTATTTGTTTCAGACAACTTTCTATAAGCCAGTCTTATCCACAACTCTATATCATGACTTACCTATTTGGTTCAGACAACTTTCTATAAGCCAGTCTTATCCACAACTCTATATCATGACTTACCTATTTGGTTCACACAACTTTCTATAAGCTAGCCTTATCCACAACTCTATATCATGACTTACCTATTTGGTTCATACAACTTTCTGTAAGCCAGTCTTATAACTCTATATCATGACTTACCTATTTGTTTCACACAACTTTCTATAAGCCAGTCTTATAACTCTATATCATGACTTACCTATTTGGTTCACACAACTTTCTATAAGCCAGTCTTATCTACAACTCTATATCACGACTTACCTATTTGGTTCATAAAACTGTCTATAAGCCAGCCTTATCCACAACTCTATATCATGACTTACCTATTTGGTTCACACAACTTTCTATAAGCCAGCCTTATCCACAACTCTATATCATGACTTACCTATTTGGTTCATACAACTTTCTGTAAGCCAGTCTTATCCACTACTCTATATCATGACTTACCTATTTGGTTCACACAACTTTCTGTAAGCCAGTCTTATAACTCTATATCATGACTTACCTATTTGGTTCACACAACTTTCTATAAGCTAGCCTTATCCACAACTCTATATCATGACTTACCTATTTGGTTCATACAACTTTCTGTAAGCCAGTCTTATAACTCTATATCATGACTTACCTATTTGTTTAAGACAACTTTCTATAAACCAGTCTTATAACTCTATATCATGACTTACCTATTTGGTTCATATAACTTTCTATAAGCTAGCCTTATCCACAACTCTATATCATGACTTACCTATTTGGTTCATACAACTTTCTATAAGCCAGTCTTATAACTCTATATCATGACTTACCTATTTGGTTCATACAACTTTCTGTAAGCCAGTCTTATAACTCTATATCATGACTTACCTATTTGGTTCACACAACTTTCTATAAGCTAGCCTTATCCACAACTCTATATCATGACTTACCTATTTGGTTCATACAATTTTCTATAAGCCAGTCTTATCCACAACTCTATATCATGACTTACCTATTTGGTTCATACAACTTTCTATAAGCTAGCCTTATCCACAACTCTATATCATGACTTACCTATTTCGTTCATACAACTTTCTGTAAGCCAGTCTTATAACTCTATATCATGACTTACCTATTTGTTTCAGACAACTTTCTATAAGCCAGTCTTATAACTCTATATCATGACTTACCTATTTGGTTCACACAACTTTCTATAAGCTAGCCTTATCCACAACTCTATATTATGACTTACCTATTTGGTTCATATAACTTTCTATAAGCCAGTCTTATCCACAACTCTATCTCCTTTGTGTTTTGTAGAACAATAGATTCTAGATCCTGTACACTTGTAGAATCTGTGACAAAATAACGAGTATCCTGTTCTCCTATCACATTATCTGTATCTTGTACTGTTGCTGACTTGCTCCACTCTGAAAAATATTTTATGACACTTGGTGTTAAAATCAATATCCCACAAGAAGAGGAGTTAAGTAATGGTGTTTCACACTCCAATCAGGATTCTTTCTCTAACATAAGAGCAGTCAGTTCTGGGATGCTGGAGGAAACCTGGAGTAGTTGGAGAAAACCACCAACCTTTGGCAAGCTAAATGACAAACTTTCTCACAATAGAATCTACAGTGCAGGATTTTATTCTAGGCAGTGAAGGGCACTGTGATTTGCAAGGACATGCCTTAGACCACTGCAATCTTTATGTACATACTTACTAGGGCATTGAGGCCCCATTTTCACAAAAATGTATCCAACAAACAATTATCTGCATTAAGTCAAAAATAAGACTTCCAATAGGACTTGTATTGCTCAACTAACAATTAATTTAAATATATGAAAATTTTCTACAATAATGGAAGGCAACTTAGATTTCCATCAACCAAGAATGTTTAGCATCAAAGTTCATTCAAACTGGCCAGTTAAGATAAATATATGGTTATAATAAAAAAGCCTTGCAGAATATTAAAACTTCAATAACAGAAAGACTCATATTGCATAAAATTTACCTATTTTGTCAAAAACATCAGTATCACTATTTAAATCTCTACTGACATTCTTCTGTTTCTCAGACTGTGTTACTTTCCATTTTCTAGCTTGTAGGAACATCATGTGAGGTTTAACTGGTAAAAGAAAAAAGACAAATTTTGTACACCTTTGTTACAAAATATCATCATTAGGATTCAATCATTTAACTTGGAAAGGTTAAATTAAAAGTCTTTCCTGAGACAATTAATTCACTACTGGGTCTGTCCTTATCCAAGTTTGAGGGGCATCAAGTGGCTAAGAACAAATAACTAAACCCTGTATAAAATCATGGTATTTTTTACTTCAATATATATATCATCTTTTATCTTTCATATTTTCTATAAGTAATTATTATCAAACATTATTGGTCAGGTCATTTATCATCAAACATTACTGTTCAAGTAATTTATCACCAAACATTACTGGTCAAGTCATTTATCATCAAACATTACTGGTCAAGTCATTTATCATCCATTATTACAGGTCAAATAATTTATCACCAAACATTACTGGTCAAGTCATTTATCATCAAACATTACTGGTCAAGTCATTTATCATCCATTATTACAGGTCAAGTAATTTATCAACAAACATTACTGGTCAAGTCATTTATCATAATACATTACTGATCAAGTAATTTATCATTAAACATTACTGATCAAGTCATTTATCATCAAACATTACTGGTCAAGTCATTTATCATCAAACATTACTGGTCAAGTCATTTATCATCCATTATTACAGGTCAAGTCATTTATCATCAAACATTACTGGTCAAGTCATTTATCATCAAACATTACTGGTCAGTTTATTTATCATCAAACATTACTGGTCAAGTAATTTATCATCAAACATTACTGGTCAATTCATTTATCATCAAACATTACAGGTCAAGTAATTTATCATCAAACATTACTGGTCAAGTAATTTATCATAATACATAACTGATCAAGTAATTTATCATCAAACATTACTGGTCAAGTCATTTATCATCCATTAGTACAGGTCAAGTCATTTATCATCAAACATTACTGGTCAAGTCATTTATCATCAAACATTACTGGTCAAGTAATTTATCAACAAACATTACTGGTCAAGTAATTTATCATCAATTTTTACTGGTCATGTCATTTATCATCCGTTATTATAGATCAAGTAATTTATCATCAAACATTTTTGGTCAAGTCATTGATCATAATACATTACTGATCTAGTAAATTATCATCAAACATTACTGGTCAAGTCATTTATCATAAAATATAACTGGTCAAGTCATTTTTATCAAACATTACTGGTCAAGTCATTTATCATAAAACATTACTGGTCAAGTCATTTGTTATCAAACATTACTGGACAAGTCATTTATCATCCATTATTACAGGTCAAGTAATTTGTCATCAAACATTACTGGTCAAGTCATTTATCATTATACATTACTGGTCAAGTAATTTATCAACAAACATTACTGGTCAAGTCATTTATCATCAAACATTACTGGTCAAGTCATTTATCATCAAACATTACTGGTCAAGTCCTTTATCATCAAACATTACTGGTTGTGTCATTTATCATCAAACATGACTGGTCAAGTCATTTATTATCAAACATTACTGGTCAAGTCATTGATCATTATACATTACTGGTCAAGTCATTTATCGACAAACATTACTGGTCAAGTCATTTATTATCAAACATTACTGGTCCAGTCATTTATCATCAAATGTTTCTGGTCAAGTCATTTATCATCAAACATTACTGGTCAAGTAATTTATCATCAATTTTTACTGGTCATGTCATTTATCATAAAACATTACTGGTCAAGTAATTTATCATCAAACATTACTGGTCAAGTCATTGATCATAATACATTACTGATCAAGTAATTTATCATCCATTTTTACTGGTCATGTCATTTATCATAAAATATAACTGGTCAAGTAATTTTTTATCAAACATTACTGGTCAAGTCATTTATCATAAAACATAACTGGTCAAGTCATTTGTTATCAAACATTACTGGTCAAGTCATTTATCATCCATTATTACAGGTCAAGTAATTTGTCATCTATTTTTACTGGTCAAGTAATTTATCATAAAACATTACTGGTCAAGTAATTTATCATCAAACATTACTGGTCAAGTCATTTATCATCAAACATTACTGGTCAAGTAATTTATCATCAAACATTACTGGTCAAGTCATTTATCATTATACATTACTTGTCAAGTCATTTATCAACAAACATTACTGGTCAAATCATTTATCATCAAACATAACTGGTCAAGTCATTTATCATCCATTATTACAGGTCAAGTAATTTGTCATCCATTTTTACTGGTCAAGTAATTTATCAACAAACATTGCTGGTCAAGTAATTTATCATCAAAGACCCTGATCAAGTAATTTTTCATTAAACATTACTGGTCAAGTAATTTATCATCCATTTTTACTGGTAAAGTTATTTATCATAAATCATTACTGGGCAAGTCATTTATCATCAAACATTACTGGTCAAGTCATTTATCATCCATTATTACAGGTCAAGTAATTTATCATCAAACATTACTGGTCAAGTCATTTATCATAAAACATCACTGATCAAGTAATTTTTCATAAAACATTACTGGTCAAGTAATTTATCATCAAACATTACTGGTCAGGTCATTTATCATCAAACATTACTGGTCAAGTCATTTATCATCAAACATTATTGGTCAAGTCATTTATCATCAAACATTATTGGTCAAGTAACTGGATATTCTTACCATGTTTGCTTTGTTCAGACACTTGACTTGCCATTAATAAATTTAGTTGGTCACTCGTTAAACTGCCCTTATGTTGCTTCATTACACTGGTAACATAATTACCTGAAATTATAATGAAGTAATTAAATTATCTTTTACTATATATGGCAGTAGATACAACCAGTACATGTCACAGATATTCATTGTAGTTACACTTTTTGAAAGAATGACAAACCAGTTCATAACAAATATACTATAGTGACTAAGTAATTAATGAAATTCTAGGTAATGATGTCAGTGGTCATGTGGTCTAAAGCATTGGCTTCAGGGCTACAGTGTCTGTCATCACCTATGTTCAAGTCTATTTTGTAAGAGTGGAGTGGAGTAATGACGTTTTACGCCCCAGTCAAGAATCTTTTACTTATTTCGAGGCGGTCAGTTCTGGGATGGTGGGGGAAACCAGAGTGCCCGGAGAAAACCATCGACCTTCCGCAAGCGAACTGACAAACTTTCTCACACTAGGATATGTCCCGAGTGGGATTCAAACCTAGGTAGTGAGAGGCACTGTGATCCATAATTGCGCACTTTAGACCACTTGGCCACCGAGGCCCCACTATTTTGTAAGAGATTTTAGTGTCAGAAGTTTGATTGCCAAAGGTTAGAGGTTTTTTCTAGGTACTCTAGTTTCCTCCACCATTCCATACAGATAATTGCCATATGAAAAATCTTGACAATAAAATAACTTGGCTAGGAAATAAACATTCTGACTAACCAACCAAGAAAATGATGTTCAAATTGTCACAGTTATATAACAGATATAAAGTGTATCAAACAATGTTTTATTGTTTGTGACTTTTAATAAAATAAAGTTACTGTTATTGAGATATAATAATATATTAATTACCAATAGTTTTAGTAAATTGGTCTTTTCTGGTTTCTTTGGGTATACCAGCCATTGATGGATAATATGATATTATATCTTGTAATATTTCTTCTTCTGATATTTTATAATCTGATTGATGCTGCCTGTAAGTATAATATAATGTCAAAGTCGTGAGCAATTAACTTCAAACTATCTACAAGTTACAAGTTTTAATATGCCCTGGCAATCTCCAGAGATATGTGGCACAGTGCAAGGGATAGGTGCAAAGTAAAAATATTTTCATCACTCCCTTCTCTTTTTTTTTTGTTCTCCCTGAAAATCCCATAACTCATTTCTATCATAATCTCAGAAAATCTAACTGCACACTTCTAACACTATCTCATCACTACCTTCTCTTAATTGTTCTCATACAACATCTCATACTTTCTTTTCTCTCATACTTTCTCAACTATCAACAGATTTCACTTTTATATTTTTGAATTTTAATTATAATTTTTGAAAATGTCTTCAAAATTTTTGGTTAATAAGAAAAGTAGATGATATTTATAAATGAGAATACATATAATTATATAATATTATGTTAAATATTTACAGACAAGGAATTAAATTAAAAAAAAAAAATCCCTCTCATTTGATGAAAATATACAACATGATTAACTGATGTTATCTTCAGGATATAAAGACTATTAGACGTCTCATACAAAGGTAAAATTTACAGGTGATCAAGGTATAAATATCATTATTACAACATGAAATATGACACTGCAACCAAGTATTATAACATGCAATCCTTGATGCAGGTGAGAGAGTCTACCCTTTCATTATTTAATCTGCGTATTACAGTATCTATTGTTGAAATATTACTACAAATACATGAAGACAGTTCTTATACCTGCATCTATCATATCAGATATTACAGGTAAATATTATACTGGTAATAAACCATTCTGACCACCTAAATTCATGATATTTTACACCATCGACAATACCTGAATTTTAGATATATCAGTGACCTCTGACCTGAATCTCAGCGATATATCAGTGACCTTTGACATGATGATATGCTAATTACCAATGACCCTGTAATACAAACTGTCCTAGGTATATCATTGTTATTTTATGTTTTTAATTAAATGCTTACGTAAGTAATTTCAAAATTTAACAACACTGGATGATAGTGATCATTTCAATACATCCATATGTCTCCTGCCCAGAAACTTTTTTTTTCAATCTTTTTTGCAATGGACAAGAATTTCTTATACACTTCAATATCAATTTTTGTGCTATTGAATATACTTGTATTTATTTCATAAATAAGAATTGAAATGTTTAAGTAAAAATTGTATAATTTGATCGAAAAGATTTTAATTTATATTAACTCACACTAAAGGATAAGATTTTGATACTTAATACTTACTGAAGAAATATATGACAAAACGAGATTCTATCTTTTAATTAATGATATAGACACAACTGAACACTGCATTGTTCTATAAGTGAATAATCTATTTAGAAAATAACAAAATATCAAAACTACCAGTATATCAGGGGATAGAATGATACAGACAGACAGATGGATGGGTGGATGGATGCTAGGAAGAATGGATGGATAGATAGATGGATGGTTGGATGAATAGAAAGATGGATGAATAGATGAATGGATGGATGGACAGATGGATGACATGTAGACAGATATGCAAACAAACAGACAGACAAGAAATACCAGTAGACTTAAAATCATCCTCTTAGATGAGACAAATAACAACAAAAACTGATGATATAATAATAACATAGCTACAAAGAGAGGCCACATTTTATCATTTCTGTCAAATTTTATTTCATTTTTTTTAGTAAATGTTGTATGTTTTTAGAAGAATTTAATGATGAAACATAACAAAAGTAGAAGACTATAACAACGACAGATTTAGTGCAATAAGTCACGTTAAATGACACGAGATCCTAAATAGTTGTAAAGTAATATAAAAAATCTAAATGTCTGCTTTAATTTCATATTCAAGTTTGTGGTTTTCATTATATCCTGTCATAAAATAGAACTTCTTGTCAGTGCATGATGTCAAAAAATAAAATTTTAACATCAAAACTATACATTAAACAGAACTTATAAAATTTACAACTACAATTTACATAAAAGAAAATGTAAAATAATGTTAATTTTTTGAGTTACACATATTTGAATGCACAACTGTGTAATAAAGACACTGTAACATAAAAGAATAATTTAATTGGTCAAAAGTATGCTATTTACAAAAACCTGTACACTGATTGGCTAATGTTTTGACTTGTTGATATTGACAACAGTATATAGAAGACTAAATCAATTCAAGTCTTATAAAGGGAGAAATCCTTATAAGAGCTTTACTGATTTATGTTAACTTAGTTACCATGGTTATGTAATAATAAAATTTTATACTGGTGTGTAATTTATTAAGAATTTATTGAACTTGCAGCATATAATATTATACAACTATATTTGATAAATTTTAATTAAATACACACAGAAACAATGTGAAACTATATGTCTCACCTAGTTAATATATGTTTCTGAAGCAAAACCTGTACACAGTTCTTTAATCAATTTCTTCAACTGTATGATTCATTTCTTTATCTGCATCATTATATTTCATACTAATTCAGAATCTGAATATCAAAGTACCATCGTGATGACATGGTGCCTATGCGAATCACACTAGGTTTCCATAGATACAGTTATGGAATGACTAGTGATGAGTTCCTGAGACATAGCCAAAAGAGACAGAAACGAATGATGAATGTGACTTACCCTTTACAATCTTCATCATGACAGGTGCCCAGCAGATCAAACTTGCAAAATATCTTATGAGGATCAATTTTATTGGAAAATGTTAAAGATGATATTGTTAAATTTTCTTTTGTACGGAAGTATGGACTGAATCTAAAACAGAAAAAAAGGTTACTGCATCAATAAATTGAAACTATCTGAGCAATGCAAGGTCAATCTTAATACCGATTCAGTTAAATGAAATGGTTTTTTTTTTATAAGATCCCACTTTCAAACATTTCATTTCATTTAATTTTTAATTAATGATGCCAAAAAGATATCAATGTTATTGCTAATTTGATAATAGTGTAAACATTGTTAAAAAAATAATAGCCTAGTAACAATATGAATCAAGTTAACATAATATCAAGTTGTTACACTATAGCTTCTAACCTTTATCTTCACAAATTACTTTTAAGACTAACTTATTATTGAACGTGGTTTATGTCCCAGTCAAGATTATTTCAGTTTTAGTGGAGAAATTCTCATTTATAGAAATAGTAAAACCGTGCTTCATAGTAACAATTACCTTTAATTAATTGTAAACCTAAATTAAAAATTATAGATTTCTGACAAATAACTGAACAGTTTTCTGTGTTAAACCTTTACACATGATACCTGACAGAAACACCTATGTCTTGTCACTGTTCTACCATCCTGGCCAGTTAATACAGAAGGAATACTATCCAGATAAGACTTCTGTCCTCCCCTCTTCCCCCCCCCCCTAAAGAATTTCAGTACTATGTCTTGTCACTGTTCTATCATCCTGACAAGCTTATATAGAGGGAATCCTATCAATGTAACACTTCTGTCCTCCACTCCCCCCCCCCCCCCCCCCCACCTCCCAAGAGAATTTTAGCTCTATGTCTTGTCACAGTTCTATCGATCTACAGCATTTCCTATTAACTTAACCTGTCAAGTTAATAAAGAATACTATAGATCTAAAACTTCTGCCCCCTCCCCTCCATCCCCCCCCCCCACATCTCATGGAGAGTTCCAGTACTTATAATATTACCTGTAAGATTTAAATCTTAGTAATGGACTTTTATATACAAATGGAAGACTTGATGAACTATCCATGTGTGATTGGGACTTTTGTTTATCTTTGTAAGCCTGCAGTGAGGTAAAGGGTACCTAAATATAAATAATGAGAAAGACTTAACACATAAATCAATGTATCAACTTGTTAAATTACGATTATAAAATGTTTCTTTCATTAATAAACTTTTTTCCCTCACAATTTTTAATCAATTTATTAACTTATAATAAAGCACATCAACCGACAATGGAAAAACATGCCATGTGTTTAAGGGGGCATAACTCTAACTACAATGTGATAATACACATGGCAAAACTGACTCTATTAAAATCATAATGATAAGACTATGTGATACAAACATAAATTTTACCTCATTATATTTGGGTAATAATACTGAATGATCCATAATACAACTAAGTATATTTCTCTTCTGGGTATTAAGAAATGATTCAAAATTCTCATCCTGTAAAAAAGATCATTCAAAATAATAAAATATTTACAAGGTCTACAAATCAAAATGTGTGCATACATTCCATATAGTATAATAATTTTTATAATTAATATAGTAACTATAAGATATTTAAAAGATATTATAAGATAATTTTTTCATTTGCACCAAATTCATATTTCAAGTCAACTTGACCTAAATATTTAAAGTATGTTTTCTAATCAACTGAGAATCTACATTTATTTTCCTTTACAGTGTCAGTTAGCTAATTAGCTAAAATTTTCCATTTATATATTCACATGTATTATATTCTATAACATATGTTACATGGTATAAAGCATAATAATAGAAGGTGTATAGTTTACAATATCTTTGATCAATAAACACAAAATTTGTTTGATTTTTGCGACAACATACATGTACTAAAAATAACATTATGCAAGTTCTTTCTTATTTATTGCTCAATTATAAATCAAGAGTACAATATAATTATTATAAGATAATTGTTATCAGAAGTAAATAGCATTTCACTGCATCATTTAGGATATTGTGAAAGTTTCATGACACAAATATGCAGAAAATGTACCTAGAAATAAATTTGACTTATAATAATATGACTTACCCTTAGTTTGCATAGCTTGCCCCATTGTTGTTTGTTTTGTATTTTGATTGTTTCAGCATTAGATTTTTCTACAACTCTGGACTCATCATCAAGTGTTTTATCTGGCTCACTACCATTTACTCCTCTATAAACCTCCTCAGAATCGGAGAATATCGGCTTCATACTGGTACTTATATCTAACAAAGATCGTCGACGTTTACTTGGTTTTTCTTCTGTATTCTCGTTCACATCTGAGATGTCTATTTCAATTTTTTCTAGACGTGGTATTTCATTCTTGGTTTTCTTTGACATCTGATTTTGTTTTCTTTGTAATTCTTTTTTAGCTTGTGCTAATTTTAATTGTTGTATTTTCTTTTCATATTCCATTGCTAATACTTGTAGTCTTTCCTTTTCCTCTGCAATATTTTCTGCTGATGGTTTCTTTTCTACATTCTTTTTCATTTGTTCAGCAGATGTTGTATTTCTGTTTTCTTTACCTTTTGCTGTTTTCTTTACTGCATTCTAAACAATAACAATATTTTCCGTAGTATTATGCAAAAAAACAAAAACACTTTTTGATAATTATAATTGGTCTAAAACATTGCTCATCACCTTGGTTTGAAAACTAGTCAGACAAATCCTAGTGTGAGAATGTTTGGTGTTTGCTTGCTTTTCTTGGGGTGTAAAACCATATTAATTCTATTTTATTAACACCTTTATTCAGCACAGTTCAGTGTTTTGATGTTGAAATGAAGGTTTGTTCTTTCCAGCAATTTTAATGGCAACCCGAAGCCCAAGGAATGGAGCCATTCCCATTGCCAATAGGGTACTTTTTTTCAATTTTTCAATATACCCAAATGGACTATGCAAAAAAAGGTACAAAAATCTCAATTTTCTGTGTAGTTTGTTTTTTTTTAAGCTAGGCTGGTACATGCTGTAACATATATTTAATGTATATCTGGGAAACAACTACCATGAACCAATTTGTCAGGTAGATGTTTGTATTCTAATTGTTCTACATAGATTTAGTGTATATGTTTCAGTGATTTGGTATAATTATTACCTCATTATACACAGTTACTGTGAGATCAGGTACTTGTTTCTTATCAGATGACTTTATTGCTACTATAGTTCTTGGTTTATAATTATCTCCGTATAATTTCTGTCCATTCTCTGTGGTTGTTTTCTCTAATACCTGAAATTTGGCGGTTTTCTGCTGGATTCTGTCTCGTAACATTCTCGCCTACAAAATATACAAATTCTTTCAGCCTTTGTATAAAAGAATAACAAAAATCTAATATTTTTGCAAAATGAAGTTAAGGTAAACCATTTCAATAGAAATATCAAACAAGGGGATCTTCTCACAAACACAGAAAAATCATCAAGCAAACAATGCTGTATATAGATATATATTTACAATTGCTATTATATTTCTTTCTATGACTCTATTAATCTTCTTTGTGGTCATATGCTATGAACGCTGATGACCTTTCTGAACTTTCTGATGTCATGAAATTGGGATATTCCATTTTGACAATGTGGAGGTTGGCAGTAAACTGACATATTAAAAAGGTGATTTTTAGGATATATCATCTGAAATTGAACTGAAATGGTTAAAGAATGTGTAAATATAAGAAATGACATTCTTTTTTGTCAGTGTTCATACGTTATGAACGACAGTGGGCTGTCGCAAATTTTACTCAAAGCCTTTCATGCAATTTGCAACAGCCCACAGCAAATGAACAGAAAAAATGAAGCAAAAATCAATAAAAAGAGAAGGATAACTGAGAAAGAATTGGGAGAACTATATAGGGGAAAAGACAGCTGTATAGAACAATGGTGCCCCGGCCCCAGTTTCACAATCATTTACTCAAATGAGTTCACAATTAAAATTTAAGAAATATTTCGATGTCAATTTTAAGACAACAAACAGTTAAAATTAAGTATCTTAAGTTTTTTTTTAAATTGTTTATTGTTTGTTATAAAAAATAAAACATTGTCTAACAAAATAAAAAATACTTAAAAATATTAATAAAAGAATAATCGTAATATTTGAGTTGAATGTACACTCATTTGAGTAAATGATTGTAAAACTTGGGCCTGATGTGTAAGTATTAATAGTATTAAGTAAGTGTAAGATGATATCCATGTTTTATATACTGTGAATGTAAAAATGCTTAAATGTTCAGCCAGGGAATAATACTTTTAGTACTTACTTGTTTTCTTACTACATCAAACTGTTCTTTATTAGCTGTATATATTTTTTCTGCTGCCTCAAGCTGCTCCTTCAACTTAACAACATTTTGTGCTGAATTAACCACTGCTTTTTTATACTTTCCTGTCTTACTTAGAAGTGCCTTAAATAAAGCCTGTTCTTTTAGTATAGTGGTCCTGTAAGTGAATGAAGTTTTAAAATAATAAAAATAACAATCATCTTGACAACAGAACTACTTAGAAGTCCCTTCAATAGCGTAAAGTAGTTAAATTTTGCACAGGTTATATTTTCACTCTATTCAAGGTCAGGTGAAAATACAGTAAGGTGTTCTAGATTCCAGAACAAAAAAATAACACAATGTGAATACAACAAACATTATCAAAGCAAAAAAAAAAAAAAAAATTGTTACTATGAAAATAAAGGCATTATACAGAATATGTAATAAACTTATGAGAGTCCTTCAAATATATTACGATACTTGTAGTTTGTAAAGAATGATTATTCAAAAACACACAAATGAAGTATAGATGTGTTTAAGATCATAGCTACAGCGATGTAACATCAATATATTCGTAAATGTCCTTCAATTTTTGTTTGATAAAATTCTAATTCAATATTTAGACAATAAACTTTATTATTATTAATTATTTACTGTCTTCCATCCTTCTAGTAATATTAACTTCAGCTATTCAAACCACCTGTTATTTATGTATTTGTTACCTCTGTTTTATTAGCTCTTCTTCAAATTTTCTAACTTTCTCCTTAAGTTCAACCTCCGGATCAACTTTCTTTGTTTGTTGGTTCATTGAAGCTTCCTGATTTACCTGAAACCACAATGTATTCTTTCTGTTATAACATAAACATATATCTTATAAGGTCACAGGTCAAATATTTACACTGTCCTGAAGTGACTATATAGATAAGGTAAATGATGTACAGAATCTTTGTACATTGCTCTTAATCTGCAGTAAGCTGTACACAAATAAAATATATAGTCTGATCATCATCACATCAAAAGTATAGCTGTGTTGGTACATCACTGTCTGTCAAAGACATATTTGTAATCACTCACCTGTACAGATTTTCTAGCTTCTTTCAGGAAAAGGTCAAGGCCACCAAGAAATGGATCATTTTTGATTGGTTCTTCTTTTTCCTCCTCCTCTTCAGAAGAGTCTTCAGCAAGGTTGATAACTACTGGCTTTTGAATTGGATATTGCTGGAAATCAGAATTTTCAAATTATGAATCATCAAAATGTATGACTGGTGTTCAGACAAAAGATATCAAAGAATGGCATAGCTCAACTTCCCAACTAGTCCATCAAAATACATACTTCAACGGGGGAAAAAAAAAATCACATTTTATTCTTACATTTACATACACAGTTTGGGTACAACAGAAATGATTCTGTATACAGACCAGTTCAAAGTCAGATACAGTCCTCAACAAATTAACAGAAGTTCTTGTATCTTAATTATGCTGACTTATTTGTTTTGGCCTTTCTTCTGCGAAATCACAGAAGTACTTGTATCTTAATTATGCTAACTTATTTGTTAAGTACTTAGTAATCAGTAAATTATCATATATTTACTTATTTATCTAAGTCTACTTGGTTAATATTGCACCTGAATGAAACACCAGAATAAGGATTTAAATTCTGATGACACTTTAGGGTGCAAAAGAAATGTTTCATGACAATGTCAATCCTTAAGAGTTTATATGATTACTGGTAATAAGAATTTCTACTTAATACAAAAATATTTCAAGAAATAAACAGTACCATTTTCACTGAAAAAATATTAAAAATTGTGACTCTATATCCAATGTAGTTGTTGGCTGATATGATATGTTACACCCTGTCAGGAATTCATTGTTGGCTGACATGATATGTTACACCCTGTCAGGAATTCATTGTTGGCTGACATGATATGTTACACCCTGTCAGGATTTCATTGTTGGCGGACGTGATATGTTACACCCTGTCAGGATTTCATTGTTGGCTGACATGATATGTTACACCCTGTCAGGATTTCATTGTTGGCTGACGTGATATGTTACACCTTGTCAGGATTTCATTCTTGTAAAGGTGTTAGTTCTGTTTTAAAAAAGGAAACTTGTTTGAGAGTGAGCTTATATCTTTTCTCACACTAGAATCTGCTTCAGCAAGATTTGAATGTAGTTGGTGAGAGATACTAATGGAATGACTGTGTGATTTATTGTCAAATCCTATCAGCCATACTTACCATCATCTGAGAGACAGGTACATGTTTTTTATGATTTACTGGTTTTGGTTTAGCTGGTTTTACAGCAGGTGTTGGTGACTGATCTCTAGAAGATGACACTGGTGATGAAGTAGCACTTGATTTATCCTGTAAATAGAAAATTAAAATTAAACGAAGGCAACACATATTTTATATAACATTTTGATGTATACTTATGAAGTGAAAGTTTTTTATTATGTAAAACTTTGTAATTTTAGCCAAGTTAAACTATGAATAGTGAACATACTGCATGGTTTTATATATCATTTCAAACAAGAATAAATATTTATGCCTTATTACTATTTACAATCAGAATCAAATTATTCTTAATCAGGTAATTTTTTATTATATGACGTTTTCATTACATCATAAATTTTTGTCAAAAGTTTATTTAACTCATTATAAGTGGAACATCACATTACAGGTAGCAGAACATCTCATTACAGGTAAAACATCTTATTACAGGTAGAACAACTCATTACAGGTAGATTATCTCATTACAGGTTGATCATCTCACTACAGGTAGAACATCTCATTACAGGTGGAACAACTCATTACACTACACACAGAAAAACTCCTTACACATAAAACAACTCATTACACACAGAACAACTTATCACACACAGAACCCCTTACACACAGAACAACTCATTACACAAAACTCATTAAACAAAGAACAACTCATTACACATAGAACAAACCCATTACACACAGAACAACTAATTACACATAGAACAACTCATTACACACAGAAAACCCATTACACATAGAACAACTCATTACACACAGAAAACCCATTACACATAGAACAACTCATTACACATATGTAGTGAACAGTAATCTTTTACCTCTTCTTTAATCTTTTCTAGTTTTTCTTTTTCTTTTTTCTTTGATTGCATAGATTTGAGTAGGTGTTCTCTTAACAATGCTGCCTCATCTCCTTCCTCTTCTTCTGAATGATATCCTCCTCTTGTGGTGGTAGAGTGGCACTAGGGGTAATGACATCAATGGTGGTATAAGTGGCAATGACATAAGTGGTGGTATAATTGATCCATCATCTGGTGGTGGTTCAGATGGAAGTGGGGGTGGTGACTGTGGAGGTAATGGGGGAGGTGGGGTTGGTGGTGGTAGTGGGGGAGGTGATGGTGGTTTCTCTACTGGTAATGGTGGAGGCTGTGGTACCTCTGAAGGGAAGTGGGGGAGGTATTGTGAGTATAGGAATAGGCTGCTGATATATTGGATATAGAAGAGTGTTGTCCATCATCACAGTATCTGTAGTTTGGTAAGGATATACTCCTGACTCCATCAAGCCAACAGGTTCTGAACCTGGCATTCCCTATATAAATATAATAAATGCAATCAATCAATCAATCGATAATTGCATTATCCACGTAGTATTACTATATTTTTCCAGCTCCCCAAAAAATGTCAGGACACTTGATCTTAAACAGGGAAATTTGTAGAAAAGAAGTAAAATTCTATTTCTTAAATGTAGAGGGATTTAAACTAGATAGTCTCTACGGCAAAAATGGGTAATAATTAAACAAACCAATAACAGGTAAAATCAACAAACCTTCAACATATAAATCAAAATTAATTCTACTCACCAATAATGGATCTTGGTGCATAAGGTGAAAAAATTCAGGATCATAAGGCACTTCTTCATCTAATCCACCAATATTTTCTAGTGTAACAACTACAATATTTAAATCAAAACCATGTTCATTATACATATCTACAGTATAAATATATATTTAAATTATCATATTTATAAGTCAATACAACGAGGAAATTATGTATCAGTAAGACAACAAATA